>CAJQUW010012024.1:0-17635 GCA_907163375.1 Prostheceraeus crozeri
GAAATTTACACCAAAATTGTTTGGGAGCGGAAATATGTGTCGATATGGCTGCCAATAAAAATGCCGACTGGTTCGAGAGTCGGTGTATTTTCCATTCAAATAATGTCGCCTGATTGATTGTTATGGAAACCAAAATGAAGAGAATGCTCATTCATTTCTCTTCTCTCTCATATGTCTATTGTGTTTAGATTGTATTTGTTCTTTTGTTCTATTAGTGTGATGAGATTTTCACAACCCGTTCATGAGCTATTGTCTGTGATTTTCCTCACCACTATCTGCTGAAAACAATTTTAGCAGTGCTACACGGCAATTTCTTTTGAGAAATTTCTGAATAGATTTTTATTCCATTTAAAATGAGTAAACATTGAGCATTTCTAAAATTTACGGCAAACAAAACCACGTCAAATTTCGATTTAAATAAGATCGCAAATCAATTGGGAATGAAAGAATTTTCTACATATGATGAGGGTTGATATTACTATTGTTAAAAGATGTACGAAACACTAACTTACTAATAAAATGTAACAATGTAACGTTTTAATTTAAGAATAAATTAAATCATTTCAAAATCGAATAAGTAGTAAGGAAATAGACATCAATTATGGAACAGTTTTAGTGTTGCTTACCCCCCCAAGTAGTAAGGAAAGCATATTAGAGAAACAGTTTTATTCGAATTACCCCCTCCCTTATGTCTTCTTGGGTCCCTAAGAAATTTTTTGTCATTATAAAATGAGCACATAAGATGAGGTGTTTTTGAATTTTTATATGGAACACAAAACAAAAAAGAATTTCGATTTTAAGAGAAAATCGCATAATCACTTGGGATAAAGATTTTTCGATGTTTATTGAGACACGAATTCAATTCTAAAAAATAATCCAACAGGATCTTCAGTTCCCCGAACAAGAGTTCCATCAATAACTATAAATTTCATAAACAGAATCTTCATACGTCAGAATGAAAGAGGAATACATTGTGTATGCAGGTATCTTTAATATAAATCGAGATAATTACTATTTCGACGCCCGGAGGCTGAGAAAACTATTGGGTTCGCTCTATGGACTTCAACCTACAAACGAATGTCAAAAAGATTACTTGGCAATGGAATTTATAAAACATTTCAAATTCAAAACGGGAAATAACTACTGTGGTCAATTATGTCTTTATGTATTTATTTAAATTACAAAAGGAGTACCATTTCTTGATATTATGTTAGGAATGAACGAACCGTAGGTTCTATGGATACGCCTATCAGGGAATTTCATTCCGAAACGTTAGTTTCAATAATAATAATAATATGGATAATTAAAAATCCAGTTCGTTGTAATTCATTTTGATAAAATCGGCCTCTGATATCTTCATTATCTAAATCTTTGATTTCGTAAGTAATCGGATCAGTTTGGTTTATTTTACAAACCTTCATATATTTCTTTAGTCCAGTATCCGTACGAAGCCTTTTTTTCCAAATTTATTTCTTATATTTTATATTCTAACTCCTATCTCCAATTTTAAAATTTCGGCTTAAGTTTCTGCAAATTCGGATTTACTCTATTCAAATTATTATTTTCGGTCGAATAATTATTCCTCGAATATTTTTTTTTCTTATCAAATCAGGGTCGTCAGAAGCATTCTTTGGAGTTTCTTCAATACCAGAATGAACTTTATTATTGTACTCTTCTACAACTCCTGGTAATATCTTCAACCATTTCTGATTTCTTTGCTCAGTAAATTTCTTGAAAAATTTATTTTTTAACGTCCGATTGGAAATCTTTCTAATCACTACGGCTAACGCCTTCCCTGCATTTTCAGTTGAATTAATAACAGTTTTCAAAAATAGTGGCTGAACGTTTCGGTTATAAAATTCCGACCCTTTGTCAACAAACTAATTTTTTTGGCTTTCTCTTACTTTCTTTAAAAGATTTCTTCAAACGCATATTTAACTGACAGACCACTTTTATTTTTTTAAAGGCTTTAGCCCAAGCGTATCGTTTGTGTTATATAAAAAAATATCTATAACGGACTCAATGCGTTACTTCTTAAACCCTCCTTCATTCGGCATATGAATAAGATCATAGCACTCCAAAATATCATCTTTATTAAATACTTTTTTACTTTCAATAAATATTTCGGCCTTCTATATTCCTTATTGAAATTTTCAGGAAGCATAGCGGCTCTTGGGTCATTCGACTTTTCGGAGGAGTAGTTCGAGCGTTGCTCTCAGGGCAGCTTTGCTGGCGTTTCATTTAACCATTGACCGTATAATATTTTTGCTTGTAAAGCTTTCTTAACATACATTCTTTCAAGTTATCTATAAGAAGGATTTAGAATACTATTAATTATTGAATCATTTTCTATCTGCTGCATGTCGTGAACTTAGATCATGATTCGATAGCTAAATCATGCCTGTACGCTGCGGCAATATACTCTATTTTTTGTTCTTCACCTGGTTTCGATTAGTATTCTCATCTAGTCTTTTATCTAATCGAGTTTGACGGTAAATGACATGACCAGGGAAGATGTTTTTCTTTCGAATATTTACTCCTAATAATACCGAAGGAAGTTTTCTTATGTTTTTTGTTTGATGTGCTTACCTTCATGTATTTTACAATTTGAGTTTTTATTTTATGTTTAATAGATATTTTAATAACTATAAATTAGCAATTTTTTAATTTAATTAATTTTCGGAATTTGTAGAATTCATTTGTAATAGATAAAAAAAACTTTAAAGATAAAATTAATGTTTTACCTATGGTCCAAAGTCCTGAGGTTAACTTAACGAATCATACTAGGAACTTAGAATTTTTCGCCAGAACCATCTTTAGTTTCTTTAATTTCAAATTAAAATCTTCAACATTGGGGGAGAATTTTTTAAGAAAATCGTTTTTCCTTAATCAATCTAAGTTTTTTTTTCTAAGTAAAATTGTCTCTACTCAACCCTTCTCCACCTAGCCAAATTCTATATCTCTCTTTTATGACGGTTGTGTTTCTTCTTATGCTGCCTTCTTGATTTATATTTTGATTTACTGCTTTGGACTATAACAGCTGTCCCACCGGCTTCAATTCATGCTGATGCCTATTGCCTCACTATTATTAGTGGTATTAATGGGAGAATTCGCCATTATTTTTTCTTGTATGTGTATTTTCTCCTTCATTGGTTTACTTATGTAATATTTTTTTGTTAATGTAATCGGGCTTACGTAGGGGTATTTTTGTCTTCAATATTACGGAATTTTATGTCTATCATGTTTTATTTTTTATTACTTTTCGCTTGTCGATCATTTTTATTTATATAATTTTGAAGGTATCAAAATTTTTAATCTGATTTTAGTTATGATTAAATTTTAAATGTAGAATTGGGATCTTTTCTAGTCATGAATAATTCTGACAGTTACCAATAATTTTTAAGTTAAGAATTTTTTTTAGATTTCTTGTTATGGAAAAAATTTTTATGTTTCAAATTTTTTAATATATTGTCTAATTGTCAAAAATTATAAGTTATCAAAAATTTTTAATTAACTTATGGAGCGAAGATCTCGAGGCTTCAGCGTTAGGACCAAAGGTCTCCGGTTACTAACTTCTAGCCATCTTTCCATTAAGGATTTCAATAGAATATTTTTACATCGCTGTCTAGCAATAGAAACCATTGTAGCGCTCTCGATAATGAAGTTGTGGAATCTTTCGAGCTTGTTTTGTCTAATGATTAATTGTTACTTCAAACCAGTCTGATAATTGTCTTCAGGATTGATGCACTTAATAAATCGAAACAGAAAACAGGGTATAAATGGTCTCGCAATCTTACAGGTGTTAATTGTGGATTCACTCTCAAAATTCTATACAAAGATTTCGAATAAGAATCATATCCTTCCATAAATTGATTTTATGGTATCATCGAATCCTTAAGGGATTCAATTGGATATCGGGTTGAATTTATTGACAACTTGTTAAACTTCGAATTGTATTAATTATGAAAAAGATTGTTGTTTTATCAAAACTTGGAGAATTATTTCTTGAAATATTTGTAATAATATCTTGGAGTATTCGCAGTTCACTAGTTATAATGCCCCAGTTAAATATTTGTTCTGAAAAAGTTTACTGAAAGCTAGCAGTTACGCTTCTAGAAAATTTACGGGAATTGGTTTGTAGTATTTATTCTTTTTGCAAAGCAGATTTCATCCTTTTAAACTAGGAGTAATTGCTGATGATCACTCATTCAAGTCTTTCAATTTTTTAATTTTGCTTTTTTTTCCAGTCTTACCAAAAAGAGCTTAATTTTTATTTGCTGTACGATGAATGTATTAGTTTTTAAATTTTAAATTGATATGATACTTTATCATATCTAAATAGCCGAATAATGGAGGACAATTGACCAATTTACTGTCTGTTTTACTTTTCTTGTTAAATTCACGTCTTTTCTTTAATATGCATATTGTTTGTTTTATTTAAGTTTTGCGATTTTTTCTAACATCTTTCGGCAATTTCATTCGGCTGTTGTTTCCAGCGTCGGTGAGTTTTAATCATCAATCAATTATTATATCATTGTATCAGGGAACCCAACCTTTACGATTTATTACTTGTGTATTGTTTTCACACCAATTGTTACAAATCTAAGCATTGTATCAATTTACACCTGGAGAAATCACTTTTTGTTTCTATATTTGAGTTGCAAATCTAAACGCAATTTGTGTATATAATCTTGGAAAAATTATTCTTAGTGCAATATTTCGGTCTTCTGGTAATGGTGTTGTAAATTTGGCATCACTATTTAAGAATATTTCACAGTGTAAAATGAATAGGTAATTTAAATAACTTCTGCTGATTATCAACTTCACTAATTAAATCACTCCGGTATTTACTCGACTGGGAAAGATCGGGAGTCATAGCAATTTCTTATATAGTCATCTTTTTTTGATTGTAATGACGAACGGAGGATCGTCACATATAAATTTATGTTCGATAAGCGAAGCATTTTATAAAAAATAATTTGACTTTTTGTTTTTCTCACAGACAGAAGAAATTTTACTAAAATAATTTTTACTAAAAATAATTTTACTAAAAAAATTTTACTAATAAATATATTTAAGATTTCGCTAGAAACCAGCTCCGCTACAGCTTTGTGGTTAAACGAAAGGTAAGGTTGATTGCTCAGCCCATTGGGCCTCTTATTTTTTCAATTGAACGTTTTCTGGCTACGCCTGTTTTCTCCCTTTTTACTATCCGACGGAGCTCGCTCTCAAGGTTTAACCCCTACAGCTATGTTAGCAATTTTGTTTTTTGTTTTCCTTGAAAGTTTTTTTTTTAAATTTTTTTGTTTTCAGAAGCATTCTAAGTTTAGAATAGCTTCTAGTTGTTTTAATTCTTCGTTTTGAGATTTAACAGCATTTGATATTGCACATTGCTTGTCACTACCTATAGAGTAATCCTTTAGCAGCAGATGTTAATCAAATCTTTATTATTTTTAATTAAAGTTAACGATACTTCAATACAGAAAATATCCATCTCCTTCTTTTTGGAACGGTCTCACCTGCGGAGCTAGGAATTTTGTGTTCGATTGTTTTCTACACTGTCATTAATGGTAAACAGCTTTATAGATGGTTCATGAGCAATTTTTGATTTGAAGCAAAATGTTTAAGATTGTGTTTATATTTATAAATTTTAGGATTTGTTTAGAGATAATATTTGAATTTTGGGAAAAAAAATATTTTACTTTAAGATTTACGTTTGTGAAAGGACACAAATTCGAGATAATCTTTATTAATTGACTGTTGCACTTTATATTGCGTCAAGCAGCGTTGCGGCGATATACGCTTTAATTTCTTTTGTATTAACTTGAATTTTTTTCTTTTTGGCTTGAATTTATAAAATTCTTCAATGCGTTTTGTAAGAGCATTTATGTACTTAAATTTTACGAATTGCGCATCTAATTGTCTCTTTTTAAACAGCATCCAAGATTGGTGTCATTTATTTTCTTTAGAGTTTTCTTTGTAAAATTTTTCTTTAATTTTATTTTCTAAATTGATTTTAAGAGTTTTCATTTTTTGTCATCAAAGTGAGTTTACTTCATTGTATTATTATTCATCTTTTTTCATTTGTTGAGTTAGAATTTTGGAACTAATTCATCAACGACTTTTTGTGGAATGTAGTTTGTAACTGCTGTTAAATTTTTTTAATTCTTTCAGGACGTTTTTCTATTTCATCTTCTAATTGTTCTTTTACATTTTTATCTGCTTGTTTATTTATAATTACAGCGCAGATTTTAAATTTAAAGAAGTAATATTAATAAATTTTGAGTTGTTTGAAATCTTTTTTAAAGTTCTGCTTATCTGCTATTCTAGCTCTCTATCTTTTTATCAAGATTTATAATTTTTCGTTTAATGGATTTGTCATTTAGTTTTAGCAACTTTAAATCATTCATCAGTGGAACCAAACATCGTTTTATATATTTTTCGTTTAAGTCATTGATTTGTGTATCAACATATTGTTTATTGTTAAACTCCTGTTATTTGTTTGCGGAATAATAGAAAGAAGTAGTGGACCCGATAAAACGTCTCCAGTTTTCATGTATAATTTTTCTATTTCTAATTTTGATCCGATTTATTCGGGATCTATGCAGGACTTCCACTAAGACGTTTGTGGTAGACCAGTAACTGTCATTTTTTTGATAAATAGGTAAAGAGATGTGTAAAATTGAGAGTTGAGAGTTGTAGCGCGCGATTGCGCCAGTTGTGCGAGGATCGTGGTTATGAGTGTTTTTGGTGGGCAGGAGAGAGATATAATCATTGTGTAGATAGAGAATGTGAAAATCCAAAATTTAAAAAAATTATTATTGGTTCCGTTTCATCCTGTTGTCTCTTTATTCTACGAGATATAAATCTGGGGATTTGAAAGATAAATGTTTTGATAGTCATAATAAAATTAATCACATGTATAGATGTAAATATTTTTCTTTGAATTACAAAGCAGAAAATATTGTATGGAACGCGACGCAAAGTAACTTCTATAGATACTAATTATTGTTTATTGTATCAGTGGAACCAATTTGTAAAATTTATGCGATGAATTGATGTAGAAGCTCAGAGTAGAGATACTATGATGTTGCGTTTATAGATTTTAATAAGAGAAGATTATGGTAACTCAGCGATTTTGTTGGTATAATTAACTGATAATGGATTCGATTTAGTTTCAGAGCTAGTTTTGGAGCTATTGTGTAATACTGTGTGGATTGAGAGTAACCATAGATAAAATTGTAGTTATCGTTGATATTCGTATCAATGATTAAATGTAAGATTAGTTGTGTAAGAAACAATAAAGAATCGTGTTGAGGTCAAAGGAAAAGAATAAGATAAGATATTTGTTTGAGATGAACAATGTAGAACAATATAATATTTCAGCGCAGTAGAGATGTGGTGTGGTAAAGTTGGAACGAAGAAGTTATTCTTTACTTGTGTGTAGTAGATATAGATAGAGATAACGTCTATCACCTCATGAGGATCCCTCGTGAGCTAAGCGAGGAGTGCGTCGATGTACTGGGCTCGATCTCGAGGTGATGGTTGAATTGAATGGGTGTTTTTCGTGACTATATAGGGATTATTATCAAATTTATATAGATATTATTTTGTGTGTTGAGGAGGTAGAAATCTTATAATTAAGAATGGTTTTGATGCTTTCATAAACATGAGGGAAACTTGTTTATGTCGACTACCTTCTAAGTGTATAATATTATACAAATGTCCATAGCCGTGCTGTGTGTGTTTGCTGAATTTACTCATAAGAAAGATGTTGTGGGAAAGAATCTTATAATAATTAGTAATTGAACCGTAGGGTTTATTGGGTATCTTGCCTCGGAGTAGCTTAGAATGGTGGGTCTTGTTATAATTAATTAGATAATTGTATGGCTGATAATATTGGATGATGATGAAGCAGTAGACGTTGATAACATAGAGCGATTGATCTGAAACATCTGAAATAGGTGTGAATGGTGATGCGAAAAATGATGTGTATAAGAAATATGTAGTAATTATAAAAAATTTAAGTGCGAAGAAAAAATTTATTATGTCTCGATACTGAGCGTGGTACATGATATTAATACTACAGGTGATAATCAAAATTTATCTAAAATTTCATTTTGTGGCTGTTACAATTGAAATAATAATATTGATGGTATTATGTTGAATGATACTGTTAGACCCAACTATGTGTCGGGGGTTACAAATTTAAATATTACGATTTACATCTAATCAATTCTAAAAGTTTATCATCGATCTTTAAAAGTGGGAAATATGTGATGCTCAGTTAGGTGCGTTCGTGGTATGGTGGTGTTATTAATTTACAAAAGAGATCAGAATGACAATATTTTTCTCTATTATATTTTTTAAGCGAGATCGTAAAAGATTTAATTTAGAATTAGATATTCCAATATGAGATATTGGTTATCCTAATCTATGGAAGGGCGATCTATATACCAAAATGTGTAATTTATGATTGTGTGAAGAAAAACAATTTATGATGATGATGATGAATCAATAGGTTAGTGAAAAAAAATTTTAAATTATACTTTTGAGATAAAACGTTATATGATAAAACTTAATATGATAATACGATGATATGTTAAAACGTTAATATTATTGAAAAAATAATTTGTAAAGAAATATAATAACTAAAGGAACGTGAAATAATATATAATATAAAATACTCTCAAGACCTTGATATTTGAATGTCTTTATATCTGTAATTAAATAATACAGATTTTTTTTCTTTAATAAATAAAAGGCGAATATCAAAGTTTGTATTGTGTTTTGATGTGGTTGATGATAATACAGTTGTCATGCGGAAAAAGAAGTTATCAGATCTTATTTATATAGTGAAATTTGCATTTACAAATGATGTAGATCGAGTTGATGCAAGGAAATAGTTATTTAAATGTGAGTTTATTTAATTATATTTACACTTAATCTCTAGAAACATGACCTACTGATATAAAAGTTAGAGAAGATAAAATGTTTGATGATTTTTCACATTCGGAATATAAAAGATTTTTAATAGTGAAGACTGAGTCCGTACCAGATTAAAGATATTTTAATTTAATGATACAGATGAATTTAACGAAATCAGGATGAATTTGATGATGCTTAGTAATTATAAAAATTATTTATTTAATCAGATGTACCCCCAACCGGGAATCAAAGATGTCTTCCAGGGGCTTCGCCGTTGAAACAAATGAAACCGATGAAACTTTTTATAATGTATTAAAAAACTTTTTCAAAATATTTAAGAAATCTTTCAAAGGTTATATGAATGTAGATGTACTTATACAAAAAACTGGACCTGATGAAATTCTGAGAATATACAAGGAAATTTTACGAATTTCAACAAGAAATATAATGTATATAATATAACACCATATTTGATTCGATGTTACTTAAATTAGAAATTTGTATAATTGAAAGCCAAGTTAAGTGAATTGGTTGGAGATTTGTTAAATACTATCTAAGAATTTAGTAATTGATAAATATAAAATATTTACATGGTGGTGATTGTTCCTTTACCTTTCAGTCACCACTAATAATTTAACATAAAAATGAAGTATGATTATTGATTTCTGTGGAGTATTATAGCACCAGTTACATCTGCAGAATATCACAAGATAGAAAGTCTAAGTCATTGAATAAAGAAGAATGCATTAAGGAATTTTGATCTTGCGGATGGTGTACATGAATTTCAATTTGATTATAATAGGTTTAAATAAGTTTCATAAAAAGAATAAAAATTTAATAGAAGTAAATTGTTTTTGATAATTGTGAATTATGTTCTTTGGTAATATTACTCAACTTTACTCAGATTCAAAAAAAATTTTATGTGAATATATAAAGTTATTGTCAATCAGAAATTGTATCAATAAAAGAGAAATTACATGCATCATATATTTTTCACAAGGAATTAATAATATGTACTGAAAAAATTTCTTTTGTTAAACTTATCACCAATATGATTAATATTAATAATTATATAAGGTCGTAATGTTGATTATATTTACAATATTCATCTTTATCTTTAGAATATCAACAAAAATTAGAAATTTAAATAAAAAGTTTACAAATGTTAAAACAGATTATCAACAACAAACAATAATATTAGTACAAGTTATGGCCATAAATATCAAAAATAAGATCGAACGTTTCAAAACTTAAATGAAGACAATAAAGAATTAAATAATGAATGAATTAAAGATTTAAATGAATGTTTATAAAAATGTCATCAAGCAATATAATGAACAATATATTAAAGAATATGAGCAACTGCTACAAATATTAAATCAAATTTTTCTATCGAAATACATTTAATCTCTACAAAAGAAAATTGAATTGAATAAAACATGAAATATATCAAGATAAATTTGAAAAATTAAAAAATCAATCAATAGCAACCAGCACAAGCGAATTATTTTGATATTATCAGGGTCATTTCTAAATTGTGTTTAAAGTTGTTTCTATATTTACTAAACTTCAGTTATGCTAATTTTCATTGTCTCCAATGTATGACAAGTTTTTGAACTAAAGAAGAAATGAATGACATTTGGAGAATTGTCAACAAAACGAAGCAGATGAAATTACTTATCTAAAGATGATATTAGAATACAATAATTATGGTATTTCAAAATAAGTACCCTTTACAATATTATTGTGATTTAGAAGCATATATGTTAATATGACCACAAAGCAGGGACATCGGAGATGTCTTCAAGGGGCTTCGCCCGATTCTGAAAATTCTATAATTCTTGAAATGATAATTATGAAAAAAGGCATTCTGAACAAAGTAAAGAAAAAATATTTATTTGACAAAAAACATTATGGTTGGGGAATGTACATTCACTCAAATTATCCTGATTATTTAATGCAGATATTATCAATCACATGCGTGTGAAGTTAGTTTCTGAATTGTTTACAAAGAAAGTAGACGATTTACCAAAATTATTTTTCAGCAATTGCTTGAAAACAAATATACCAATGCTGCCATTAACAGAAAAAGAAAAATAATTTCTTTAATGAAACAAAAATGTTATTACTGTAGGAAAAGAATCTTACAAAAAATTTTTAAAAATGGCAGGGTAGATATCTTGATAAGGAAAGATCATGATCATCTAAATGGATTATATAGAGGTGCAGCACATTAATTATTGAAATCTAATGCTATAAATGTAAATACAACTTGTTCTATTATATTTCTACAATGGTTCTAATTATGATTTCCCATCTAGTATTGAAAGATTATTTTCATTCTGAAAAATTACAACAACAACAAATAAACAGTTATATGTAACAACAGAAGAAGAATATTTTTACAATGCAATTAGGTTGTATTAGAATTTTAGATGCATTTAGATTTTTTACTCCTTATTCATTAGATGTTATGGGAAAAACTTTGAAATCTGAACAATGTAAAATATTAAATAAATATAATTTAAAACCTTTAAAAGGCATATTTCTGTATGAGTACATAACTGGAGATAAAACCTGTGGTTCACAGTCGAAGACTGATTTTAATTCTGTGAATAAAATTATGGAAGAAAAACAACTTCCTCCAATAAATAAATTTACATCAACATTAAAACAATCACAATTATCTGAAGAAGACTAAGAATTGGAAGAGAATTAAATCCGAAGTTTTTAAATTACCTAAAAGATTAAATTCTCCGAAGAAGAATTGGAGAGAGTTAAATTGTAAAACAATGTATGATTATACAATGAAATATCTTCAGATAGATGTATTAATCCTTGCTGATCTTTTTGAAAACTTTCGTGACATGTGTTTAGAATATTACGGAATAGATCCATGTTATTGTTATTCTACACCAGGTTTAACATGGTTAGCAGGATTTAAAATACTATGTTAAACTAAATAAAATTATAAAGAGAATTCATATGATAAATTATTATTTTTTGGATTCTGGAAAATTAGAGGTGAGTGTTCATCAGTTTTAGGTAATAGATATGTTAAATGTTTATATTAGAAAGTAATCCACAAGAATATGGAATAATGAAACCTTTATCTCCAGAAGAAAGAAAAAATTTTAATGAAAATTTTTTCGAACGAAACGAGAAGGGTTAGGAACGTGAAAATGCTATTGATGAATTCTTGTATGAGAAAAACTATTGTGTTTATATTATGATTTTAATAGCTTATATTCGTCTTGCATGAGATTAACAAGATATTACCAACAGGTGAGATGGAAAGGTGTAATATTACTTGGATTATCAAAAAAATATGATGGAAAGCATTTGATTATCATGGTTCTATATTATGAAGATGATTAGTATATCTGATGATAATAAAAGATAAAAACGCAAATTCTTTTCCTTTTGTCCCGGAAAAACAAAATTCAATATAGAAGATTCTTCAGATTATCAATAAAATCTATAATCCTAATGAAATACAGACTCAACAAAATAAAACTATGTTAACACAAGTAATAAAAGAAAGTAATGTTGTTGAAGGTTGGAATGCTAGATGGTTATTTTGAACATGGAATGATTCTCACCAAAATACATCGAAAACTATTTTTTCATAAATCTAAATGGTTTTTTAAAAGTTATATAGAGTTTCAATATTGAAAACGTAAATAGCTAAAGAATATAAGATGATTTTTGGAATCGTGTTTTCAAATTAATAAAAAATGCATTTTATGGTAAGACTTTAGAAAATGTGTCGTAATAGACAAAATATTGAAATAGTTTATGATAAAGATAGGTTTCAAAATTTAACAAGGAAACCTACATATAAAAGAACTACTAGATTTAGTGATGAACTATGTGCTGTACATTTACGTCGAATCAGCGTAAAACATGATAAGTTTACTTTTTTTGGTTTCACTATATTAGAATTAGCTACTTAAAGACTTATATCTTTGTGATGTAATAGATTTAGTAGATATGATTATTTAGGCACATGCGATGTATGCAACTCGCGCAGGTAGAAATACTTAAATTGACACTTTACAGATACGATCTGTTTTTTAGATACTATGTATACCGTATAATTTCTACAATTATTAAAGAAATAGATAAAAATAAACGATATCATTCATCCGATCTAGATTTATGTAAAGTAAAAGTATGCATTAGAAGGAAATGAAGATTTATAGATAGTGGAGCTATATTTTTAAATCATAAAAATGTTGGTCTGTTATGTTACCACTAATAATATTATAACACATAAAACATTTAAAGAATTTCAAAGGCATCAGTGGCTAATTAACTATACATTCAAGATTAGAAAAATGCTTTATTTAATAATGAAATGAAATACGCAGCAGATGTATGATAGACTTAATGCAAAAGATAAATATAAAAATCGTATTTAAAGAAGAAACATAAATTAGATTGATCCATTGAGGTGATAAAAGAAAAATTTTTCCTGATGGAGAAGTAACTACTTCACCTTTTTTAATTTTCTATTATAAGATAGCTCAAATGTTGTTCTATACATAAAATTAAAAAACAATTTTATATCCAATATATTTTTTATATTTTTATCACTACGGCAAACAAAATCTTTCTATAACTCTTTGAGAGATCATGAATTTTTCTCAACTCAAGTCTTAATTGTGTTAAATCCATAATCTTTTGACAAGCATTGTTACACGATTGTTTAAATTCATCTTTATTTCTTACAATAAATTCTTAAACAATCACTTAAGTGTTCTTGCTTTATTTCATATAGTATAAATATATTTGCATTCTTTCTAATACACTTCCGTCTAATGAATACATACCTTTGTGTTAAAAAAAATACACTCAGTTATTATGTCTACCTTTGTGAAATAATTTCTCTGAACTCAATGATTTCTGTCATTAACACAATCATCAAAAATTAACACAATGTTCATAGTTTTATATTGTTTACTAGGATCTTGCATTATTACCACTATTTCATCTATAATTGTATCTTTATATGCTTATTTTTATTGGATTAACTAACTGATTATTTTTTGATTGCTTCCATCACACCAAGAACTTATTCTTCAGCATCTTCAGATTTTTTCTTTTCTTTGATTAATGAAGCAATTGCTGTGTTTTTTTTAGATTATGTTCAAATCCATACTTTAACTTTGATAGACGGGGTTGTTCTGCTGTTGTTGTATAATTTATAGATGTTATAATCCAAAAAATTTGGAGTCGTTAAATTTTTAATATAGATAGTTTTTTTCACAACCTGATCTTCCGCAAATAATGACAAAACTTTATTAGATTAATTTGGATGAGACTTAAATTTGAGTTTGTTTTTATTTAATGGTAGTACTTCACTCATTTTTAATAAAAAAATTATTTTTTTTTATTTTTATTATTAAGAAGAAGAGAAAATTAAAAACTTTCTCTTCAAGCTTTGCGTGGTGTTTTTTACCTAACCACGACGGGTGTTTATACTTCCTCTCGAACGGGTGTTTATAACCTCTCGAACCAAATGATCTGTCATAATCTCTTCACCTCCAAAATTTATTTCTTGTACTTTTTCATCAGTGATTCTTATGTTAATTTTGTTAATAGTTTTTCTTGTAATCGGATAATATATATTGTTTGTGGAATTCATTTAATCTATTAACAAGGGTACAGTAAAGCTGGAAAACTGAATATTAAATTTGACCTATTTACCTTTAGCATATCCTCCTTCAATAAAGTCACAATGTACACAATGAATTTATTTCCAGTTATTTTTGGAATCTGCTCATAATGATAACCTTGTCGATAGGTTTGTTTATTAAATCCTAATAGCTTTGACAATGATCTATCATGATTTAAATCAACTTGATGATTTTCGTGTAAAGTAAGTGAATATTTATTAACTGCCGGGTTCACTGCAAAATGTACATTGTTTACCTTATCTTTAAAGAAATGGTATATACCTAATGTCTCTTAATTTCATTTGATATTGATTCATACTCGTAAGAACCGGAAGATTAAGTTAGTTATTTTACTTGTTTTTCCTTTATCAGTAGAATATCTAAATTGATCATTACATCTTTATAACATTTGAATGTTTTAAATGTGGAGAAATAGTCAATGCAATTTGATAATTTTTATTTTGTTCAAAATGTAGATGGGTTCGAAATTACAAGTGCGTGTATGAAGTGTTGTTATATTTTTCAACGTCGTACTATATTTTGCTGACCCCAAAAAATCTACTGCAAATTTTTATTTGATTATTAATTTTGTCTAAATCTGACTGAACATTTTTTAGTTAAAATTTTGACATAAATGTCTTTTATAAAAAAAAATTAAAAACAACAACATATTTCAGCTACGGGCGAAGCCCTAGAACATTCGGTTCGTTATACTTTTATAATCCTCTTCATTTAGAATCTTCTTTTCTAACAGTCTTTTCAATATAGCATGAATTTCATTGAAACTAGAATTATGTCCTCCTTTTATTGCCGATATTAAGATATTTAATCTATTCAGTAATTCTTGTGGATCATCTGGTTAAAAATACAGTTTTTTCTGTTTTTAAACCTTTTCCTACTTTAACTCCCGTTGATAATAAATTTTTAATTGTTGTATAAGTCTAGTGATTTTACTGCACCAACTCTATCTAACATACTTTATATTTTTTGGGATCTTCTACAGCATAATTATTAATCTGCTCCTCTTATAAAAAGATCAACAAAATTTCTTATCGGTAAATTAAAAGGATGATTTTATCTGGTGAAAAATTAAAACCTCGAAAGGTTGTGGAAAATTTCTTTTTGTCCGAGATAAAATTAGGTAATGTTTTTCCATTATAAATGAGATAGAATGTTCAAAACTGCATAGATTTTGGTAATTTCTTATTAATGTTTGATTCTAGTAATCCATAGTCATCTTATATAGTTTTGTGCTCTGGATCTGTTATATCAATTTGTTTATCATTATTTGTACTTTCTTTTTCAAGAGTTTTAAATGGTTTCATAGTTTTCTCAAAATCAGTTTTTACTTGCTCGCGCGGTTTGCTGCAGATTTTTTCACAACATATCAGATTGAATACCAGCTTTTATCATTCTATGTTGAGATGATTTTCTTTATATATTTCTTTGTTTTATTAACTCTTTTTCTAATTGTTTTATTCTTTTTAAAATTATCAGCTCTGAATTTTTAGATCATTTTTAGAAATATATAATATTTGAATTTTGTGGTAAATTGGAATACAAACAAAAGCATTTTACTGAACAAATTATTTTTTTATTCCGCTTGTTGTTGAAATCTTTGTTCGTTTTAGGTTTCTCGTTTAGTTTTGTTTAATAAGTTTTGCTTAAATTTTGCTTAAAAGTTTTTAGTTTTCTAAAAAATTTTATCATTTTCTTCTATTAGTAATTGTTTTCCATCAGTAAGTTTTTCATCATAGAATTTTTGCCATCATGTTCATAGTTTATCATTCAATACTTTTTCTGACTGTAATTGAATGATATTTGATTTACTTCATAGCTATTTGATCAATTTGTTCAATTCAACGTACGTTATCAACATTATCTTCACATACTCTTTGACAAGTAGAGTAATGTAGTGGATGTTGCTCGAATAGACTTGCTTTTATATGTTAAAGCTTAGTTTTTAATGATTGTCGTTTATCTAGTTAATAAAGATTAATCTAAATTTATGTAACAAGTGTAAAGTTGCAATAACACCCGACATGTAAAAGTGTATAGCCAATCTAACTGGAAATTTCTAAAAACCCCTGATGATATAAAATGGTCTTAAAGCACCTTAAACTTTTTGTTAAGAATATGCCATTTCCTTGTGTTACATTCTTTCACTTTAGTCCATCTCTTTCTTAATTTTTTATAATGCTCTAGTCTTTAAATAATATGAGATTCTTATCTCTTTTCATATACCTAACTCTGTCTTTATGTTTTTCTTTTATTCATCTTTTCGATGTTTATCTTTCAATGTCTTCAAGTAGAATACGTTACATTATGATAACGATGGATATATTCTTGCGGTTTCTGCCACTTTGTTTCATCCACTTTTGTGTCTTCCATTTCTTAAAAGAAATATTTTTTTGTCACATGATATTTTTTAAAAACCTGAAAGATGGATAAAATTCTTGGAATGTGAAATTCTCAAATTTTATGATTTTCGTGTGTTGCTGGATCACGCGTCTTGATTTTAAGCGAGGGAAAAATGATGATAATTCTCAAATTTTGAGATTCTTAACTTTTATGATCTTTCGGTGTGCCTGGGTTCGTCGGCTGGACATGATTTTAAGGGTGAGATAGAATTGTAATTCTGCAAATTTGAGATTTTGAAAAGATTGGTGAAATATTGTGGTATTTTTAAAAACGGTTTTTTTTCTTCAATACTTGAAAACATGGACCAAAAATTCATGAATTTAGAACTTGTTAAAAAGTACCATTTTTGAAAAATCGGTTTCTTTAAGCGACTATATTCATGAATTTAGGTCTTAAAAAACCTGAAAAGGGGGACTACATTCATGAATTTATGTCGTTTTTAAAGATACTATTTTTTGTGAATTTTATGGTGTCCTGGAACGGTGTGATAATAATATTTCTTTGAAAAGTGGAAAAAGAAAACCGCAAGCATATATCCTGCGTTATCTCAATTAAACTTTTACGGAGCAGCGTGACTTCTTTCTTTCTCTTCTCTATCTCCTCTC
>CAJQUW010012027.1:0-16017 GCA_907163375.1 Prostheceraeus crozeri
GTGTGTTTTTCATTATCGCACACGAGATATGACTCTGCCCTTCTAGAAAACGACGACGAGTAACAAGCAGCCTAATTCTGTGATCAAATCTGATCAGATAAAACCACCGGTGTACTACCTACTGAGTCTCTTAAGTCATGTAGATTTGAACCAGCGACGTTGTAATTGGAAGACACACAATCACACCCGCGAAGACCAAAGCCACCTGACTATCGGCTGCGAGCAAAAGTAAGTCAGTAGTAAGATACTGCTTTCCGTTGGTGCGTGTTACTTCATGCAAAAACATTATGACAATCTGCTGCAATTTGACAACCTATGTATAGTACATAACCTTGGATTAGAGAAGGGGCAAAATCAGACATTTTTGAGCCGGAGTACACTGTAAACTATGAATGTAAAGGGCTCGTCCAAGGAAGCTGCGAGCCAGTGTGTTTTGAAAATACTCAAGTCGAGCCAAGCTGAGCCGCACGTTGTTGTAGCCTATAGCCGAGCGAGCTGGCGATCCAGAATAATCTTGAGTAAAACATGCTTAAAATGCAACCTTATAGGTAGTGCTTGCAAATGACATTGTATATAACATTTGTTACATATAGAAAAAATGTATCTTTAATACACTATTTATGCAACATTCATCTATATCTGCCGTTACGATCTTTATTAAAGTAAGCAACAGTAGCATTACTACCTTTTGAATAGCCCACGTTGCATGGATGCAATTTTAGTACATAACCATGCCTACCAGTTAGGCTGCACCATTTCCTACTGCGCCTATTATCTTGTCAAGTTTCTTACGCTACTTTAACTTGCCACTTTCTCCAATCACAAATATCTATCTAATAATGAATTTCGAGAAATGCAACAGAGGCTACTCTTTGAGAACAGATAAGAGGATAATAACCTTGATTAATTATGGAGAGCATAGCCTATCACGAATTACAGCAAAGTTCATCAATATTCCAATGAATATCAAATCCTGTATAAATGAGTTCAGGGAAAAGAAATGGCTCAGATGTTACCTATATCAAAGACTACTAGATATATCTAGCCATCCTTGCCTTTATCTAGCTGATACTAATGTATAGGTGTTGTCTTGATTGTAGCCACAATTGCTATTTGTCATCGTGTAAGATCAAACTTGAGTGAAAGCTTTCGCTTCACTACTCTCTCACAGAAGTGCATTTCAGACTAAATTTAGAGTTGTGATGCTTTCAGTCTGGATGCCCATTCTGCAGACCTCCAATGACAATATTTCAAGCCGAGACGGGCTGCCGTCAGAATAGCAACCAAGGCTCAAGCTGCGACTCGGTTTAGGTGCATCTCTACTGTAAGCTGCAGACTAAGAAGGTTTATTGATTTTGACTACGAAAGCTAACTGCCAAACACGGATAGTAAAAGATGACGATCATAAAAACGGAACGCCTAAATTATGTCAAACTTCAGTCGATTTTCCGGTCTTTCAATCTCATTTTACATTGATCAGCCATGCACTATCCGAGAGCTTATGTTCTCACCTTTTCAATGCGGTATTTTAAGGCGGAAAGAGGTCAAAATGTGATAATCGCCTCTTTTACAAATCTCAAATTTCTAATTTACATAGAAGCATGTGAGCATGATGATGAATCAAACTCAAGGTGAACATGTTTGCTCTGAGCAATCGTTTGATGTCATGCTCGTCGAAATAGGTGAAATTTTAGGGAAGTTCTGATACCCTAAATTTATTGCATAATTTTCTGTTCCTGTTGATCGTTGAGAAGTTGTTTACATCTTTTGGCGTTAGCGAGGTCATTTTCACGCTTTCGATATATATGGTATCCTGATGATTGAGTCGAAGCTTGTGAAAGGCTAGTTAGCCGTAAAGTAGGCGTCCCAAAGACCACAGTCCACAGTTTTTTCCCCTTCCATTTCCCTTCTCATTTGACATAGCTCATTTCGGGCTGTGATATGGATGAATAGCCGAACTGAACTCCGTGTCCAAAGGGATATCATGAATTCCGAAGTGTATGCGAATGTTTTGCAAATGCACATTCTTCTATCATCCTCCCAATTGGCGATCCTTCCTCTGACGGGATCTACAATGACGACAACGCTACTTGGCACAAGAGTTGTGTGACCAATTCATTCAAAACTCAAGCCGGCATATGAACTTTGAAATGGCTCGATGGAGATGGTCATTCTCGACTTGAAGTTTTGCTAAGGCAAGAGTGGGTGAGTTGATATCAAGAAGTAATCAACTTTCTGATTGAAAGCATGCTTTTCGGATTCGGTAAGTGATCGAGCTCTCTGGTAAGGCTAGGAAATATTAATGACCATCAGCGAACGTACCATGGACACTTTTAGGGGCAAACTGGCTGTTCAGACTACAGAGCCACCGAACAACAAAGAAAGCCTTAATTTTACCTTCTTTTCATTTATCTGCCAAATTTGCACCAGTTTGACAGCATTTCATTAAAACGAGAAAAATTGAGACAGTGATCATCACTTTCTAATTCCTATCATACCTTTTTACTTACTCCTATAGTAGCTGCTGAGTTTTAATTTGAGTTGCAATTCTGCAAGCATTTTCAAAGGAAAGTCAGATATTGATTCTTGCATCGATGTTTTTGGATGCAAACCTTTTGGTATGTTAATTTTTTCATAACACGAATTGATACCTGTAACTAGCGAGAGAATCCGCAACTTGCTTGAAGGGCTTTGGAGGATTTCAGGGTCAATTATAATCTGATTATAATTATGAGGCTCCCACATTCTTTCATGTTCATTCAGCTTCAGCTAGGGTACAAAATCCCAAACTTTTCAACTTAAGGTATGGGTTTTGGTTGCTTTGGCCAAAAATGTGGAAAACCTTGGCCTCGACTTTCCAACTAGTCTCAGTAGCTACGTTGCACAATCTTTCCTGTCTAGCATCGCGATGAATTTTCTCATGATAAATCAACAGCAGGTTATCTAGCATCTGCCACCGATCAACATCTGGGACTTAAAATCTCGTGTATAATGCCGTAATGCTGGTGCCTTGTCATAAAATTGACTTACAGTTACAGTTCAAAATTAAGACACATTTTTCTTTTTCTGTTAGTTTTGAAGACCTTTATTAGATAACGATTCTTGAAAATCCACTTTCAGAAAATTTTACAAACTCAGATTTTTGTGATTGAGCAAAAATACTTCGAAAATTTAATCAAGAAAAGATTCGATGGTTCAAAGAATTTTGCAAGTTTTGTAAACAGCTGATGGATTGAAAATTCGGATATAGCCTGAAAAGTTCAAGTTTATAGCAAGATTGATCAAGCACGCATTTAAAGCTCATATTTTCAGAGTAAAAATGGAACTGCGTCAAATTCTAGTTTTTCTCTGTATAAGATATCTTATATAGAATCTATATGTCACTTGCGTGTGAGTTTTGCCTTGTTGTTCATTCCACTCTCATCTTTTGTGCTAAATGTGTTAGCAAGAAAGCTGAGTGTGCATATTTTAGGTCCTGGGTTTCACTCACGAAGGTTAGAACCGTGATCTCCCGGACGCATAGCGAATGCCTGGCCACAAGGCCATTGCAACAGTCAATTATAGACTGGTCTGTACACAGAATTAGATTCATCTGCGTGCGTCTTCGGTTTCCTAGAATGGAAGGATTGCATTCAACCTAAATACCGAGATGGCACACCACAGAATTAGACAACTTTCTCCTTCTCGAATGGATAATTCGTGCATCGCCTACTATTGGAAATGGCAAACAATAAGCTGTCATCAGAGGACACCAGAGCCAGTGAGAGAGGCGTGCGTACTGTGATATCACTTCCCACACACCAAAACACACATCGCTGTCTGGCTAGCATTCGATTCAGTGTATAGGTACTATGCAGTGAGGAATGCTGAGAATGATCTGAATTCTTCGAATCTGAAGGAAAAGTGACAATCGAAGCACTTTGCTGGAACTCACAGTAATCCGCAAGCGACGCACGTCTTTTTTCTTATCAATGTAAGGTATTAGGCAGGGATCGCAATTTTCCGTTTTTTTTCACTTGGGTGAATTGCGATCCCTGGTATTAGGAATTCCTTCTTGCCCACTTACAAAGTTCCTCGATGCGCCGTCGATTTCGAATCAATCACACTTCTAGCAAACCGAAGCAGATAAACAAAGTATTTAATTCTGTGGGCATGTATGTAGATGATAGTGGGCTTCTTAGTAGGTGGCATTATGTAGAGCTCCAAAATGCATGTGATCAGATAGCCTTCTGTGGTTAGCCATCAGGAACCTCATCATCAGCCGCGATTTTGGTAAATTGTGGGTTTCTAAACCAATGCAACAGACATCGCAAATATTGAAGATTTTAGACTTCAGATCGTGAGAAAGCCTTTTGAAGTCCCACTCTTGCGAAAATCAGTCCCTAGTCTTTTCCGAAACTTTATTGAAGTGTGACCGTTCTCACAGCAGTTTCTGTGTCCAAGATAGATCTGTTGTGGGCAGTAGCGTCGTCTCCGTGCCTGCGAGGCCTTCGCCGCATACCCAAAAATAATTATTTACGTTCATAAAACAAAGGTTCAAATAGCTCTATTTTTTGTCTTTGAGAGCATCTTTACGTTTACAACTTTACATACACTTCACAGTTTCAAGTCACTACTCTCAAATACGTTCCGAGCGCCAGCGCTCAGCTGTTAACTGCAGGGATCTTCAAGCAATCACACAATGCGCTGGGGATGTGTTCACACCAAAACACATAGATTTGTGTGTTTGTGTGATATGTGGAGCGTGTGCGGTTAGCTAGATTGTCTTCTCCCGATAGAAACGAAGAAGCAAACATATTGCAGTAACGCAAGAAAAGATCTATTTATAAATTCTTAGATTCAGCTATCTGAATGCGCAAATTTTCCCTATTCGTAGCTTCGCCAAGTTTTGGAGAAGATGATGACGCGTTGAATCGTCGTGTCTGCGTTCACCAATGGCTGAATGTTGGATCGGAAGGTTAGAAGCCGCAGAAAGGAGATAGCGATGAAGGTTCCATAATTTGATGTGGGATTTAGTCAGAGATAATGATTCAAGGCATATTTGTGATATTTTGTTTATGGTGTCGATTTCAACAGTTGGTTATTTTCTACACCGGCCAGTCGTCCGAGGGATTATGCAGAAAACTCTAGCCACCGTACACGAAGTTTATGGCATTGAAATAAAAACTAAACCACTCTCAAGGGATAGAATATCAGGAGCACAAAAAACATTTTAGCGTTGGTGAGAGCTTCCTAGACAGTGAATGTTTTCTATAGTTATCTTGCCAAGGTGATCAAGCGTCATGTGAGAAATCAACATCACATTTTCATTGTCACTTGACGTTTAAAATCTTGGGAAGACAAGAGTCGCGTTGACGAACAGTCAGCTTAGGATTGCATGCTTATGAGGCTGTTCAGAAAAAGAGACAGTCACAGTGAATCACAATTCACATACAGAATAGTCTACATTGGGTAGTCTAAGGACTTCAGTGTACCTTTCATTTAAATATCAGTATCTATTTCTCACATCATTTCATTCTGTAGTCATGGATGCCAGCATGATTTGAATGTTCATGTACTTGAATAAGTTTGAAAATTCACTGAAATTAAGTACTTATGAATTAAATTGATAATTATTAGCTAATTAATATTATTAAATTAATTGATAAATTAATTATTTTATGCAGTTCATGCTGTCTGCTGCAGAAATATAGGAATCCACTTTGGAGCGAAGGCATATGGTCTGGGAGCACGCGACGCCAATGGTTGTGGGACTTTCTGAATTGGGTTTTTCCATAGATAGACCACATTATAGGTTTGTATCCGAGCCATTTCCCGGTCTGAAATATTCTATCCGTACCGGACATTTTATGACAGTTTATTCACATAAATTTAAGATCGTCGCGAATAGACAAGTTAACTGAATCATATCTGATGGCCATTGAAAACCATTTAAATGAAAAACAGCATGCACGGACGAACGCGCTACTTCAAAGGAGAGCATTATCGAACTATCGATCACTTTTCTGTCAAATAATCCACGCCTCGTCAAGCAGCTGCAGAATTTTTCATAAATATCGATGCAGCAATGCAATATATAGATGAAGCGCAATTTGATGGAGAAAGAAAAGGAGCAATATGCAACTGTACTGTAATGAAACCAAAAGTGGTGTGGATGTGGTCAATGAAATGTGTGAGGCTTACTCCTTTACGACTCGAGGCACCAGTTAACCTGCGGTGCACTTACGCCGCATCCTGGACGTGATGGGAGTCAACGCTTCCATTTTCTTCACATCTTCCATCCCAAGTGGACAGCTGTCATGTGGAACATATAAGGAATATTCAGCAGCTTTCTTCCAAAAATGGTGAAAGAATATAATGGTGCATCGATTGCATGCACCTACTGAACTTTCTACTGAGTTGTTACATCTGATCAGCAAAGCAAAACTGGGCAGCAGAATCATCGCCAACATTCTTCGACAATTGAAAGGGAAGAAACTCTACAGTCTAGATACATCAGGTGTAAGGACAGTGTTAAGGCAATTCGCGACTGCATCAAAACTCGCCGCAGGTGCGAGAATGTAGTGTGCTATCATGCAGCCGACACATGACAGTGACTCTGGTCATGCGTTCAAATTGGTTGCAAGCTTGATTGGAGTAAAATTCCTGTTGACCATGTATGATTTTCTTGCTTATATATTGCGAAATAAGCATCAAATTCATTGAAAAAATGCATATTTCAGAGGTGGCTCTCAAAGCCTCCCTTGATAGTCTAAGGAATATCAAATACTATGGTAGCCGAAGGGCTGATTAATCTAAGACTTATACAACATCAATTCAATGCCCGAGTCTTCCAGACACTCACAGAGTCCCGGTTATCTCAGCTTTTCAAGAAATTATATTCATTTCTTGCCTCTCTCTTCAAATATGATTGATTGATCAATTCTTTAAGAAAAAACAATTTCGACTATTGTTAAATGGAATCTGAATTCCAATATATAAGGCAATAATGTAGATGAGTATAATTGTAGCAACATTTGTTCTAAAAAAGGTTTGATTGGCAAAGTGATGCTTTAGCATGCTAAAGTATTATGGAAACTATTATTTATATTGCGACTAGCATTTCTTTTATTGAACATTGCGAAAATACTAACTGGCGTGGTCCTTTTGGGAAGCAATTCCATTTAATAAATAATTCCTTTAACTAACACCTAGAGCTGTTAACTGCACAGAACCTCACTTTCCATGGCAAGAATTATGACCCTAGACGTAGACCTTCAGGTATCATTTTAACCCATTTCAACCTAAACTTCAATCTATTTCCCATTGAATTTATGTATTTTCATTGATGCCATCTGACAAGAAATGGAACCTTGCAGAATTTGGTAGACGCGTCAAATTCGTAGTGCCTGTAGAATGAACATGATTTTGTGCAAATTGCGACCGGACTAATTATTCTCTAAGTTTTCGATCTTTCAACAAGCATCAGCTCAAAGATCAGTAGAAGAATTTTGGTTTGTATAATGTAGTTCAAGCTTGAGAAAGATTATTGCGCTTGGCAGCGGTTATTTATCATCTATCTTTTGAAGTATTACAAGGTTACAAAGTTAACAAGCTACAAGTTTCATTTCATCTGCCTCTTCGTCTCTTCGGTTTCAATGGCAAAAAACTCGAGTAGTTCGCAGAAATGTGGCGATGTTGAACTCATTTCTTGCAACAAAGACTCTGATTGTGATAGATTTACGTCACTTGCAAGCAAAGTTTAGGTATTTTGTAGACAGGTTAAATCATAAAAATTAACTTTGAAAGTTTGTTTTTATCAGCACATTTAATTCAACTTTGCCTGCCTCTCAAGCTTCCGCACAGTACATCTGACTTCAAATATGCACCGTCCGTTCAAAAATGATCGAAGAGCGATTTAGTAGATAATGAGTTAATGAGTGTTGTGCATCGATGTAATGCTCGAATGCCTCTATTACCATGCTGCTAAAACCGCAATGTGAAATTTTTATTTCGGTACTGTTGTCCAATTTGGACTGAACCTTTAGTGAAGAGAGAAAATTCTGTGTCCATTTTTCAATTTACGTATTGAAACGAAATTCTATATCTGCACTAGGCATGTGGGTTCGAATATAGTTGGGAAAATATCAAACATTCTTACTACAAAAGTTTTGAGTTTCAAAATTTAATTTTTCAAAGTGAAATACAAGTAGTCTGTGAATATGATGAGTAACAGATGAAAATGAAATGCATATGATATGACTAATTGTTGTAAACTTGAATTTTAGATTCGTAGAGTGGTCCATAAATAACCGAGTCCGAGTGATTGTAAACGAAGACTACAATCAAACGGCATAATTGTATTACACATACAGTGTATCTTCAGTAAATGTTCAAAATGCAAACGACTATGTGCAATGCAGTCATGACTTCCCATAAAAATTAAGTCTGGGTATTGAGGTCCGGGGATCTTGCAGACCATTCCACGCGACGGTGGCGGTCTATCCATTTATTCAGGAAATTATCACGTCACTTTCGGACGAAGATGTCATAATGAGCTGGCTTTTCACCATGTTGAAAGTGTAAATCAATACAATCTTCACCCTCAGACACCAAAGGCTGAAACTTTTCACTTATCATTTATAGGTATCATTCGGCTGTCACTGCCTTGTCGAATAAAAAAGGACCGATTCATCTGGAGTTCTAAATGGCATCCCAAACTGCTCCACCAGATGCTGCTCTTATTGCAATATTTCGTGTAGATTAAATTTAGATCAACAAACGCAATTATGTCGATCTGTCCGTCTATTTAGTTTGAAACATTCTTCATCTACCCACTCTATGTGGTCCAAAATCTCAGGAAAATTTTCAAGACAAGTTACATAAATCTCACAAAATTTCCGGCAAATATCGATTTAACAGCAAGATCACGTTCTTTCAGTGTCAAAGAGCGTCGTGAACAAACCATGTCTTAAACATGAAATAATTTTTCAAGAATACTTTGTAGACAATAAATGGCTCAATGCATACAGGAGGTAGACCAAAACACTTTGCTAATAGCAATCAGGAATGCATGCACATCTTAACATGCACATTGATATATACACTGTACATACAAACGATTTTAAACTTTCAATCACACATAATGCTGTTCGGTCTTTATGCATCCTTGCATGTCGTAAGCAACCGGTCTTGACAGCACTCCGTATCACCAATGACTACGTGCATTGTAGAGTTCCATGGTGTCGCATAGGCTTCAATCCTTATGACCATCGGTTGATATGACACGCAAGTGAAGTCTCTTCAAAAATTCTCTATAAATTCACATTTTATTGGTTCGTCCAAACCATCCATTAACTTTTAACATTGATTAAAGTTCAATTTTACCTCGGATAACTCGATCGCCTTCAACTTCAATTAGTGTTCGAGTACTTCTGGGCCACTCGTTTTATAAAAAATTTCGGATTCCGAAGTCGATGTAGGCCTGTGCTGGTTGATCCGATGTCTTTCAGAGATAGAAATCATAGATAATATATGTGTATCATAAATACATGCGTACAAGTATATGTCATAGATTTTATAGTCAGTAACAATGCAGGAATACCATAATTATGAGATCTTAAGGTAAGTAATGTACAAATCAGAGGCCGCATTAGCGGCCTACGATTTTTGCATTACTTGCCGAGAAATCTCATGTGATATTTCCATTGTCTGCTTACACATCTATGCATAAACTTCATGTAAAACATAACATTCATCTACAATTGGAACACCCTGTATATTTACAAGTTTGAGGAATTTACAAAAATTTTGTATAAAACACAAAGTTAGTCAGATAATAGAAATGTTTCGACAACAAGTAAGCAAGTGAAAAAAGTTAGTCTTCGCGATGACAGAATGTTGGGAAACCATGAGCATCATCCAAACCAAGGCTACTTCTCCATCTAATGCGGGAACCTCGCAATCAGTGACTTGATATATTTCTGCAATTTAGAAGTACATGCCTCACGGACATTTATGAATGATTTATGATATCTAAGAAACACTAATAATAGCTTGCACTGGACTGGAAGTCGTTGACGTAGACAAGATATACTTGTAGGTTTCATGGATGACTGTATGCAGTGAGCATCTGGATACAAATATGGAACAAGTTGCAAAAAATCATTTCATTATTGTGAAATACATTATAATCCAACACAATTGATTGCTGCACATCCCATCACACTATCAGTAGGATAAGTTGTTGAGAAAAGATTTTGAATCAATTGAAGAGAGCAAAAAAATAACAAGCCTCATTTGACCACACTGATGAAAGTTGTACATCTAGTATCAACTGCTATTGGTGGGAAATCGTTTTCAAAACTCAGACAATTACTTTAAATGATTGTGGTTTCAATTATTCATGTGAAATACGTGCATCATGTAAGGATCATGCTGGACGACAATCAAGCTAAGCGGCTGTGATTGATGACTTTCCATCATTTTAAGGTACTACTGTAGTCAGCAAATGTATGAATGAAGGACAAATTGATCACGAAATCCGCATTAGGAGTTTCGATGAATGAAGATATTTGCGCATCGCACTGACTCCAAAATGTTCTTCAATCTTCGTTCAATGAAAGTTGAAGATGTCAAATCATGCATGTCATGACGCTTCATTGCTCCTGAATAAATTCCAGTAGTCCAGGTTTAGATCAGATACTCGTACTTGGAAAATCGATAGGAGTAGAAAGTCACAACTTGTCAAGAAAGCCACAATCCTTGTTAGGATGGTCACAACTTTGTCAATGACTTTCTACAGAGACACACTGCCGTGATCTATCAAGCTTGCCAAAGTCACCGGTCTCCAGTCCAGTGAATTCTGCTATCGGAGTCAATCATAGATGTCCGACGTATCCCTCAAACGTATGTGAAAAAGGACAGCTTGGCAATGTACAAATTGTCATTATCGGATATTATTGCATCATAGACTTAGAAGTATAAGTAGACAATGCATGCCTGCACATTAATTTCCACATGATCAGCAGATTATGTCGTCTGGCGCTATATAGGCCTATCAGGTTTCATTTAGGTTACATCATTTCAACAGCGGAAAACCATACAGATCAAATTATTTTTATCTAAAATGCCGCTATTCAAGTCATCTGCAGATTATTACACCACGCGGCACCGTTCAAAAAAATTATATTTCACCTGAATTTTAGTAAGACTACTTTCAAATGCAATATATTTTACTTTTCCTTCATTCTTACGTTGTTTTGAAATCGCGGTGTAAAACGGCTTTTGTCGTTTGTTCTGGTCAACGCCGTTTGATGGTAGATAAAACATCAAGGTATTACAGAATTCATCGGTCATCGACGGTAGGCCTACTTACTAGACTATAAAAGATATTTTCAGCTCTTTAGCGGCGAATTGAATATGAGCATTTTTTACTGAAACAACAGACATTTTCAATTCAACAACGACAATTTCATTCTATTTCTGTCATCCTTAGATGGATCGAACAATTTTTCAGTTAGACAACTGTAGTTTTATCTCATTTTAAAGATGGAATGCAAAATTTTCTTATACTGTAACTTATATCCATCAAATTTCAATATTTCTGTCTTATCATTATTTTGTCATTTCCTTTCTTTGGAGCTTCGTTTTGTTTTTTCATATAAAGCAATCAACTTGACAGTCGGAGCAGTACAGATACTTCATTAGTTATGTCACTGCAATGTTGCCTGCTTCTGTAATTGAACGCCCAAAAGTTGCATAGCTTCGACGTCTACCTATCCGACGAAGGGAGCAGAATAACTGTGTTCAAATTTGATTATTTGAATTACATGTAGCTTCATTACAAGAAAAAAACAGCAGAGCTATATCTAGTATCTATATTAAAATAAGAGGTGGGAGTAGAAGGAACAGTGGGATATTCGTTATACATCACGAGTTTTCAATGTACAAGTATCATGCGCAGCAATTTGTCATAGTCATCCAGTCTGAGGTCATATGCAGGGATGGGGTCAATGCAACGGGAGCCAGGAAGGTAATGGCATCAGTGCCAGCAGTTTGTCGGTTGAAGGTTACTTTACAGAATCTTGAATTGCACCGTGCTAAAACTTTGACTAAAGCCGTGAAAATACTAAAGAAGCATGTTTTTTGACCTTGTTTTCGTCTACTTTACTGACAAAGGTTGTTTATTAACTACAGATTATCTGGCTTTCCTATCCTCATACGTGCGGCACAAAATCTCGCCAATGTGATGGTCAAGTAGAATTCAATCAGAAAATGATTTAGCGTTCGAGAGCAATAATGCAATTTAGAGCGAAATGACAATGACATCAATGTAGAAAAGTGAAACAAAATGGCAATTCGAGAAATTTCGCAATATTCTCAATTTTCAGCAAGAAATGTCAAATAAAATTGTTACTATGGGGATCCTCGTAGGAATGGGGATTTTAAGAATCACAGATGCGTCGACATCATGCACAACTGGATACTGGATAAGAACATGGCCTAGACAATTTATTTAGAGTTCAATCGGTCTGTTCAAATGCCGACTGTTGGTCTAGTGAATGCATCAATGGTAGCAATGATTCTTCTATTCTTCCCCCCGCACACACATATACATTTTAATCTGCAATATTTTATCTGGAATTTTGATTACATGCAAAAATTTGCTTAACGGTTCAACATGGAAAATAAAAATTAATAGTTTTATCAAAGGGTCAAATAACAAAGAATTTTGCCTTTTTATTTTTACTGTAAGCTTATGTTATCAAGCACATGGCTTAAAATAACGTAGTAATGGATCGCGAATAACAAAATTTTGGTTGAAGTAGTATTCTTGTCCTGAAGATAGGTACATGTAGTAGCCTATCCTGAAGTGAAATGCCTGTGGGATCTAAGACTCTTCTTAAGTGCAACGCCTATGGGGAAATGGGAATCCTCACAGGAATTCCATGAAGATGGGGTTGGGATGGGGTTGCAAAAGTCATTCCCACGGCAGCTTTGGTCATTCATGCCCCAACTTAGTTCCCTCACAGGTGCCGCGACCTTGAGTCAATTTCCTTTCTAGTCAGGTTCAGCAAAACAATTTATTTCTATGTCTACAATATTGTAGGGAAACCGGGAGAATGACACTTTCTCTTTAAATCAGTATCTCTATAGTTTATCTCTTTAAATCAATAGGTGAATTATATTGATGAAAACTTTCGTGAGTAACTCGATGGATTTCGCAATTCATTTGTTCTCATTCTTGCCCCACCGAAGGCACGAATTCGTTCTAGTAAGTTGGGAGTGGGCCAGTCTTCACACCTGCATCTCTCAGCAGACTAGGGGTTAGTATTCTCTAGTAAGAGCGGTAGGGCCACCTGAGGCGAACCTACTCGGACACTGGACCTTTTGCACCTCCGTTCTAAAGCGGGGCTCTGAGACAAATGACCTGTCCTGCTACCGGCTGAAGGAACCCTTAAATGAGACTCAAATAAAAATTCACCGGTAGGATTCCATTTGCTAGATATCACCAATGTATAATCTCATGCAATATCTGTCTATTTAAACTCAATTAATTATGCTTTTGGAATGCGATCTTTGCGAATGCACTGAAGGAAAACACTGAATATTGCGGAAATTGAGCTGATTATCAAGGAAATTTCATGAACCATATTAAAATGCAAGACTTCATGGAAAAGCTAAGATCCCATTGTGCTTCTTGGCTGAAATTTACAAGCTTTTAAATCAATTTCTATCGGCATATTTTTGTTATTCACTAAATTTATGTTTTGTTTTTTCTTGAATTGCACATGTAATGTAGACCGATTTGCATAATTTAAATTTAATTATGATCTTGTCCCTGATTATGATATTTTGCTCTTTCAGTGGCAGGTTTTGTGATATGATTACGCTTGAGAAGACACTCTTATTAATGAGGCTGAGCACTGAAGTAATAGTAACCCATCGAAGTGCTATTCTAACAGACCACATTACCTCTCCAAGGTTGACATGAAACGGAGCACTTGTAAAATACTATTTTCCTTCTGTATTCCTATCATGATCAGTCAAATCCCCGTGAATTTCTCCAAAAGTGTGAAAATTTGCATATCGTACATGTGGTGCTGGGTCTCAACTCGAGTTCATTTAACAAAGTTGAAACTGCATATAGGGGATTTAATTAATGCCGGTTGCTATTCTACTCAATATACCTACTCTATGACATTCAAGCTAATAACTTTCTACACCAAATGATTATAAGACAGCTACATTTCTGTTTATAAAACTAAGGCTATGGTTAGCAATCATTAGATGACGGTTTTAAGTGTCGATTGATTCATCCGTTTGCCTAAAGGAAGGATATAATTCTGCCAAGCATAACCCAATCCCCTGAGACTGAAGTACTTATCACCGAGAGATTCTCTCACAAGATTTATCGAGTGCATCAATCTCACCTCAACTTCAGCACTAATTTCATCACACTTGAAGGGAAATGATTCGAATACACTGAAACACATAAAGAGAAGACCGCGTTTTGTCGGGAGATTCATTATTGATTTATCAAAGTTTTTATTCGAATTTTGCGAACATTTCTATTATCTTTACAGCTGCACCCTGAAATAAGTGAAAATATAAATATTTGAATCCTCTTTCATCGAATTCTGTCATTTTGATCGTCGGAATATTCATTTCATATGATAAAGACAATCAAATGTACGAAAACAAGCCACGATAAGTCTGAAGGTGCTTAAGAAACTGTTAGTTGTCAAATATAATTCCCAAGTGGAAAGTTTAATCCGATGAACCATCGTCTGTCTGTCATATTAAGATGATATTCTCAATTGTACTATTTCACTGCAATAAGCGGTGTGACAGTGCAGAGGCAAAAGGAGAGTAAACTCATTGCAGAACTTCAAAAAGATGATTTAGTGTCTTGTCAATCTTTTAACTCCGTCGACGAAACAATCAAATACAAATCGCTTAAATCAAAACAAAAAGCAAGAGATAATCAAATTTATGGTAAATGGCGAATGAGTTGTAAAAAGGTAGAACGACTAAGCCAAAAACAACAGTAGCTTAATGACTAAGAGAAAATATAATTCTGCACTTTTAAACGTTATGAAGACCAGGAGGACTTTTCTCTGTTTTTTGTCAATTTTCTTATATCAAGATAGAGAAAGAACTGAAACTTCGTGATCTTAGCTAGACCTTGCGAATGTCAGATAAAGTCAAAATATACAAGTGAGTGCTTTGGTTAATTGTCTGCAAGAAGTTATAAAGTCAAAATGCGGTCAACATTCGTCGTTGGGTTAAAAAGTTAAAGGCAACTGGCGAATATCTTGTAGATTAACAAAAAACTTCGCATTGTTTGGTTGCAAACAAAAAGTGCAACTATTTGTGTTGAGCACCACCAAGAATTCCCTGAAAGGGAGTCAAACAGCCTATTGTCGGGTATTGACTGAAAACTAGAGGAGTTTTCGCTCTTCTTACATGACTCCTCTCTGAAGAAAAATATGAAATACAGGTGGTGTCATCCAGCTTCTTTGTAATCGACAAAGTGATTTTGCATTATTGTTCTGGCGGCATGTTGAAGCATACTTACCCGCAACTGCTCCATGTAACTCGTAGATTCTACGTCACATAAACATTTGCGTCATTTTTTGGGCAAATATATTGATAGCTGATTAAGTCAACATCTTTATTTAATTAGTCAAATTTATAAAAGACCTTTTTGTAAGATAATATATTTAAACCCTCAGTGTATAGGCCTACATGTACATGGAACCAAGGAAATCCGACTTTTCGCCTTGATTAAGTTAATGAGTATAAAATGGACAATGGCGGTTCGTTCATGGTCATTTCAGTCTCTCATTTAGGCAGCGACCTAGATCAATGTCTTTTGATCTCACAAAGAATCAAATCACTGAGGGCGATTACGGAAGGCGATTTATTGTCAGCTATTCTGTCAATGTGCTTCTTTATACCAAGAGAAAGCGTCCTGAACCTTCAGAAAGTTCATTGATGGCCTGCCGGTGCACTTCCATTGTCAACCATTGA
>CAJQUW010012028.1:5000-92571 GCA_907163375.1 Prostheceraeus crozeri
GTCCTTTCCTAGAAACAAGTCTTACATGTGGCATTTCGAAATCGGCATGCCTGAGGACGAGTGATTCCTTCCACCGCAGGATGAACAACCTGAACTTATGGGCCTGCTAGTTGAATTGGATTGATTTTGGGACGTGGATGAGAAGCGGTTTGACAGACTTTCGCTATGTGACCTTGACGGTTACACTTGTTGCAAGTGACGTGTCTAAACCTACACGTAGCTCTGTTGTGTTGTTCTCCACATGATAAACATTTTCCAAACTGACTAGCATTAGAACTGGAATTTTGTCGAAATGAATCATGATTAAGCCTACTCGGCTGATGTGATTTCTGGAATCTTGAATTAGCACTGAATTTTTTCCTGGAAGAACTGTGAATTTTGTGAACAATGACTCTGTTTCGTTTTGGATATCGCTGCCGTTATGTCAACAAATGATTCGCAAATCTGTTTAGCTTTAGAATAAGTCAAGGAGGTTTCCAACAACAATTTCTTCTTAATTTCATTGTGATTAATGCCAGCTACTAACCTGTCTCGCAAGTGCTCCTCCAAGGAAGACCCGAAATTACACGTGGAGGCCTGTCCCTGCATCTGTACAATAAAATCACGCACTGTCTGATCGGAACGCCGATAGAGCGAATAGAACTTGGACCGTTCAGCAATTTCATAATTCTGTGGAGTGGTGTGTTTCACGACTAAATCGCGAATCTCAGTAGTAGTCAAAGAATCGGGTGTCTTAGGAAAAGCTAGATTCTTGATTAGCTTATATGCTTCTGCACCGGCTAATGTTAATAAAAATGCCGTTTTATTCGTGGTAGGATGAACTTTATCATTGGTCAAGCAATATAGTTCAAACCTGGTGAACCAGTCCGTACATTCGGACGAATGAATATCCAACCTTTCTAATTCGGAACTCATCTTGTATAAATAATCCTGCTCGCTAACGCCAATTGATGTAGTTTGTATTGTATTGAATTAAATAGCATGAATTAATATTTAAGTATACATGAAATCAATGTCGTCAGAACGAAGGTGTTGTTGCAAGCATGGCACACGAAAGTGAAACCAATACTCGAAAGGTTTATTTCTGATAACTTTACAAGGTGCATGTAATTAAAACATGCTACTAAAACACACACATAGAAATTAGACATAAGGTACAATTTGCAACAAACCGATACGACATCGAAATAGTGGCAGTTGCGATTTTCGAGAGAAATCGGTGAGTGGTAGGCTGTTTGGCAGTCGACAAAGCAAAACGGACTTTCCAAAGAAACATTTCTGGCCTTGAATCAAACCTGTCGAGCAGTGAGTGAACTAGTTGAATATCTTTTGTCTGGTGGCTATCGTTACGTTCTAACCGGAAATTTCCAGTCCGATCCAATAGGGAGTCGTTTTGACTGGTATAGACAGTTATTAGGCGGAAGTTTTTTTCTCCCGGTTCGCCAAGTACTTGAGAACGAAAAAAAGATTCGCATACTATCGCTACTTAAATTCAATAACATCTCAGTCGTTGATTTTTCTTCCGCCAACGAATCAGAATATGAAAATGAAGAAAATTTTGATTTTCTACACTCGACGACAAAAAGTTTGCCCCACACTGCGTTTTATACTAAAAACATGTAATTATTAAAAACACTTTACTTTCGGGCTCAAATTTAATCCCATAACTTTCCTAATGATGATTAATGATGCAAAACAAAAAGATAATTCACAAATATTTTATTAATATTTGGTAGATCCACCTTTACTAGCAATAATTGCTTCAACTCGTGAAGTCATTGACTCCACCAATTTTTTGCAAATCTCAGCAATTTCAGTGTCTCTTGCCCACACATTTAGGAAAGCGTTGATAAGTTCCTGTTTATTCTTGCATCCGCGAGTCTTGAGACGCCGTTTGATGATTGCCCACAAGTTCTCTCTATTGGATTAGCATCCGGTGAACTGGGAGGCCATGACAAAGCTCGAACACCCTTCGTGTTGAAATGGGCCATGCTTCGCTTACTGGTATGACACGGCGCATTATCCTGTTGTAGCCAGCCAGCTGTACACGAATGATGCTTTTGAAGAAAATCTTACGTTGAGCGAATCTAATGCCTATCTGGGCAAAAATCATTTGGAAATGCGGTCATTATTATTTGAAGAAATTTGTCCCCTTGTAATTTTGTTGATAAATTGAAAACGAATATTTTTTTCTAACGTTTTCGCTCATTTTTGTCAAGGAATAACATGGTAATGAAAAATTTTTCATTGATTTAGTTTAAGAATTGATTATAATTCAAGTAGGTACATGTCCAACATTTGGATCACCAGCAAGTGAATACGCACGACTGGCATAGATATCTCGAATACATTGTGATGCAGAAACTAGAAGAACATGACTGTTGATGAATGAAATAGCGAGTAAGACATAATTAACGCAAAAATCTACATCGAGCTAAAAATCCAAAGATTCCATGCTCCTTTTGCAGACACAGGGAAGGCCTTTCTCACTTAATGAAAAGAGCCTCTAAGATCATCAGTTCTCTGCTATAGATCTCACCCATCTGACGATTCTGAATCCATTGCGAGGATCTGCATGTGGATTTGCGCAGTTTTGTGATGGCAGAGGTAACTGGCTTTCTTTTATTTTCTAAGTGCCATTTTGGCACATGCTCTTTTATTCGGTTGCCTAGTCTCCGCTTCGTTCTGCCGATGTAATTGTTAGCTCAACTATAACAAAATCTGTAATTGACGTTGGCGGTGGTAGACACAGGAACGGGATCCTTGAGCGAATTTGACAGAGCAGGCTTAGTGAAGAACATCACTGCAATACACATCTTGTTTCTGCATTGCAAGGCATTCGAGATATCTATGCCAGTCGTGCGTAATTCACTTGCTGGTGATCCAAATGCTGGACATGTAACTACTTGAATTTTTAGACTAAACCAATGCAAAATTCTATCATTGCCATGTTATTCCTTGACAAGAATGACCGAAAACGTTAGAAAACAATCATTCGTCCCTTATCTATACTGCTTTTCGAGGTAAGCCATGTATTTCCTTCTGTTGAAAAAAGCTATTTCAAATTTAAGATAAAAATTTGTGATGCTTTGCATCCTAAAATGTACCCATATGCAGAGAAACGTGCTTTTCGTATAAGCGGGGTTGTACATAGCGAGGTTGTACAGCGAAGTATTGCTTTAGGCATATGTACAAAATTGAGAAAGTCAAGGAAAATCTGACATAAGTCAAGAGAAGAAAGAAGTATTCGATCACAAGCATGGAGCTTCCTCTACTGTCGCGGCTGCGATGTCCTTAATGATTCCTGAATTTCTGATGGTAAGTGCGTTGGACCTCTGTCTCTCCAACGGCATCGCATGATGGTGCACCGCATAGCAGGAACACCGGCTTACATTGATCCACATAAGCTGCTTCTAGGCTTTCCAATAACTGAAAGACTGATCTCCAGGCTTGCCGTGGGAATGGGAATTCCCATGGGAATTCCCATGGGAATTAAATGAAAATTTTGATCACCAAAATAAGATAAATTTAGATCTTATTTGAAAGTATCAACTCTTTTTTGGTTTGCAAAGGTTGTGAGAAAGCGAGAATGCAGGCTGTAGTTGCACTTATCTTACTGGATGACTAGGTCGAAGCCGCTCATGAATGACGCACAGATTGAAGTGAAAATACAACATTTATACATGTACATTGTACAGGTATGTCTACAGTAAGCAGGCTGTCCTTGTCTGAAAAAAGCATGATTCTGTCAGGGTGACGAAACACGGGTCGGTAACCATCATCATAACAATTCTTTTCTTGGCTTATCAATCTTATAAGAAGACTAATATCGGTCTTGAACGAGAGAGAGAGAGAGAACCTGGATTATGTAATTATCTGTTGAGGCTGTCTGTCAATTCGCATCGTCAACCGACGGGAGGAGAATCAGTATCCATTCAGTATCCATCAGTATCAATTCTTTTCTTGGCTTATCAATCTTATAAGAAGACTAATATCGGTCTTGAATGAGAGAGAGAGAGAGAAAACCTGGATTATGTAATTATCTGTTGAGGCTGTCTGTCAATTCGCATCGTCAACCGACGGGAGGAGAATCAGTATCCATGTCAGTCACCGACCGATTCTCTCGCCCCGTGCGCTGCATGATCAATTTCACTTACGCAACTTTTGACAATTCAAGTGAGGGAATGTGAGCTCGCAAAACGTTCTTTTCCCCTGATTGACGCTTGGCGATGATTCATTAGGCTGCAGACCGAAGAGGAACCGAGCTATATGATGTAATTATAATCGTCTGCAACTTCAGTTCCCACTCTGAGGCAGGTCGTCGCTGCGATGTCTTCGAACAAGTTCTTCGAAGTAGACAAAAAAAACTCTGCAGCAGCACATTTCTGCTGCTCGTGTATCTTTTGTTCCGCCACCGAAGTCATTAACCAGTGGTAGTGCCAATCTTGATTCGAGGATAAAGGCCGTGCAAGTGGACATATCACCGGTTGCCGAGAGCTCAGGAGACGACAAGAAACCATTGTTGGCCCCTTTCCTTTATTGTGATGCCTATAAGAAATTGTTTCTTTGGTTTAAGAAGACAAGAGGACAGTGGGTCAACCAGAGTGGGGTCAGTGCAATAAAGCGCCATCTCGAGAAAAACTGCGCACCCGGCGACGTCGACGTCCAATCAACTCACCATTCACCGAAGTTTTCAGTGTGCTCCATCAACAAGCAAGCCTCCTCTTCCGAAAGAAGCAAAAGAACAATGGCAGCAGCATGTAGTGAAGCTTGTTTGTGCCCATCCGACTGTGTCCATCAACGCCATGGCTCAAATTGCATCTTCTTGCGCAAACTTCGCTTCTTCGGTAACGCACAGAAACAACAAGATCAATGACTGTTCCATTGGACGAACTTACATTTCATCGGGGTTAATGACTGAGGGAGAGCAATCCCAAGCGAAGTTGCAACATCATTTTAGAAACAGTCTCAACGATCCGGATGCTGGTGTATGATGCATGATTGATTTTTGGTCTGGAAGACATGAACATCGACTTTCTTATTTCGCTATTGTTGCTTGTCGACTCGATAAAGATTGGCGTTGGTTCAGTTATCCACTTAAGATTTGTGATTTGGATGATGTACCACACGACGCTTCGTTCACTTTCAAAATTCTCGAAGAATGCATTAAGTCACCGGATGATGAAAAACAGGGTGAGCTCTCTCAACCCATCTTTATAGTTAGTGACAACGAACCGAAAATGGTCGCAGCGTTCGACGGCCGTTATCCAACGACGCTGAACTTGGGTGGTAGAATTGGTTGTACCGAACATGCCTTGTCGACTTGTGTCAAAGACGTTTTCGAGAAGTCTCCACCAGAATTACTAAGTGGCATGCTGTCTAATCTGACTTCTGTGGAATCTTTCTATAATGTACGCGACCAAAATGCGAAGCGACTGAAGCGTGCTATTCCTGATAAAAGCACGACTCGCCCATGGCGCTTTCAACATTCTCGACTTCGATCTGCGGTGGACAACTACACTGTATTTCTGTCAGAAGAAGACTGTCATGTATCTGACAATTTGCCACCTTTACCTTCACTGAAATCTCTGTTGGATATTATGGAAGCCGTCAAGTGCTTCTTTGACAGAGTTGAGGTTGATGAGCCAACTTTTCATCTATCTTACCTGAACTATCTTACTTTGGATACTCACTTGTTTCAAATGCAGATTAGTGAAGAAGAGCCTGCCATCGCTCGGGAGACTTGCTGCCTTCTACGAAACCAGATGAGAAAGAAGCTGTGGCCATATTGTGGTTCATCATTTGCAAAAGCGGATTGTTATTTGTCAGGCATTGATGTCTGCAACACGGCTTTGGATATGGTGAAAACTCTTAGATATTCCAGCAAAAAGACCCGAGAATTGCAGGTGTTCATGAATGAATGGGAGCAGGAGATAATAATAATAATAATAATAATAATAATAATAATAATAATAATCTTTATTGGTGCACAATGGAAATTCGGTACACGCATTACATGCAATTCAGTTGAAGTCAAGTTGTCGCAAAGTACAAATCATTTCAAGCAAAATCTTATAAATGAATTCTGCAAACGCTTCGTCCGTGTTCGTGGAGGGCGCAAAATACACTGATTCCGGAGTGTGGGTGTTCGGGCTAGGAACAGTTCCCGCAGGGGATGGTCTGAGTCATACAAAACATTTAGGAAAGCTTCGTACATTGCCTCTCAGCAGCAGAAGCGAAGGATGGATCTTCATTGTTTCCGATTATCTTTGAAATGCGTCTCTCAACACGCACTAAACGGTCCATCAGATAATCAGGAAGATTACAAAATACAGGAAACCCGTAAGTGAGTACAGATTGGATCAGGGCCTTGTAGACTCGAAGTAAGATATCGGTTCGACAGCCGGATCGTTTCAGATTCCGAAGCACATAAATCCGTTTGTTGGCTTTGGAGACAACGCTGTCGATGTGCTTATTCCACGAAAGGTCTTTAGAAAATATCACGCCTAAGATCTTCACGTTATCTTTGTTTGCAATATCATCGATGGGATGAAGGCTCAAACCTCGTTTGGTGTTAATGTCCATCACTGAGCATTTTTCCACGTTGAGGGGTAGACCAACCGCTGTGGACCAATAAGTGATGTTTCTCCATTCATCGACTAGATGGTCGTCATTCGTATTCCGAACGTAGTGAAGGATGGTGACATCATCAGCAAACTTCAGCATGTCTGAGTTTGGACAAACAGCGCACAGGCTGTCGATCACCAGGCAAAACAGCAATGGTCCAAGCAAGCTCCCTGCGGTATTCCACTCGGAACACTGAACCATTCTGAAGTCGAATGAGCGATGCGCACTCTCTGTCGACGATCAGTCAAAAAGTTACTGATCCATTGAATGGCCTGATAAGGAAGTTTGAGAGCGATTGCTGACTCCAGAATGACAGGGTGGGGTAATCGGTCGAACGCCTTAGCATAGTCCAGTGTCATGACTCGAACTGCTCCTGACTCCTTGTCCAAGAATTCGAGGATACGATGATAAAGGAGAGTCAGCGCAGAAGTCGTTCCTTTTCCAGGGCCGGGCAAGTATGCGAATTGTGACTTGTCAAGTTTGTCGACAGCGTAAGGCAATATCCACTTATTAGCAACGAGTTTCTCCAGCATTTTTGAAAGAGTCGGCAGAAGTGAGATCGGCCGGAATTCGTTCACATTTTTGGCATTGGAGCACTTCGGAATCGGTGTTATATTGGCAAGTTTAAAACAAGATGAACGATTCCAAATTCAGACTGTGATTGAAAATAGCGGTTACAGCAGGAGCAAGATTGAAGGCATAAACACGATAAACCCAGTGAGGAATGCCGTCTGGGCATGGACTCTTGCGTTTCATCTTACGCATGAGATCCGCAACATCCGATACTTGAACAGAGAGAGGACAGTTTGGCAAGTCTTCTGGCAGAGAAATGGGATTGTCATAAGAAGAAAATGGCGTGTACACCGACGCAAAATAATTGTTAAACTCGTCTGCCGAAAATTTCAGGATAGTGCTGTCCGACTTCTTGCTTTTGCCAATGGTGTGAATGGCAGACCATAGTTCGGATGCTTTTCTACGAGACAGAGCATTTTTGATGAACAAGCTTTTCAAAGAATTTGTATGGGTGATCACATCTTGACGCAATCGTTCGTACTTCATCATGTCGCCGTTAGCGTAAGCTTTATCTCGATCGTCTATCATTATCTTTAGAGACGGTTTCAACCATGGAGGATCAGAACTACGAAGTCGAATAGTTCTCGTAGGGAAAGAGGATTCATACATCTCCTTTAACGTATTTATGAAGAAAGATGCGCAATCGTCTGGTGTTGTTAATGAGTTGATGAGTGACAGCCAGTCCGTATTAACAACCTTTTCTCCAAACCTCGCCAAGTTTGACCTTGAAAATTTGCGCACAACCTTTTTACGAACGAAACGCTGATCTTTGGCAAGGGGTCCACAAAATACAACGATGGTCAGCAGTGCCTATTGGTGGTAGGCTTTTAGCTAGATGTTCGTCGGAGAAATTAACAAAAACTTGGTCAAGGATGTTATCATTGCGTGTAGCGAAGTTAACCACTGGTTTGGTGCCCGTAACACTGGCTATGCGATCGTACTGCAGACGAAGATCGTTGAAATCACCACAAATTATTATACGAGAAGCTGAACTGGTGGGGGAAGACAAGGCATAATCAATAATGTCTGTAATGCAAGTGATGGCATCTTCATGTTCTCTTCGATCATTCCAAAAAGGGTGGTATATGGCCACTAAAATGGCACTGGGAAGAAGAACAGACAAAATTTCTGAGTTGCAGGAGGAAATAGATGGCACATCCTCCGCTGTGATGGTTCGAAAGGGTATGTCATCAGAAATGTAGCATAGAACTCCTCCACCATGGCGATTTCTATCCCTTCTGACACTCTGGTATCCAGAAACACTGATAGCTCCGTCAGGGATGTCTCCATCCAACCATGTTTCGCAAATAACTGCCAAAGAAGGCTTGAGTGATGTCAGCCTCAAAGTCAGCTCATCCAATTTGTAAAACACAGCTCGAATGTTAGTTACGAATACAGAGAGAGGACGAGGTGGGTTCCTTTGTTTCCGTTCTGTGGTATTTGTAATCTTCACTCTGACCAAATTGTTCGCGTTCCTTGCTTGATTATGCAAATGAGTTCCATTTCCTTGTATTGTCGCTGTGCGATTCGAAACGATGACTGGAATATGTCGTTGGTAGATTCTGAAATATTTTAATCGTCGAGTCGTAATACGATCAACACATGAGCATTCGGAAGGGCGCAAATTATTCAATTCGTGTGAGGTATATCTGTACATGAGTGAACGGAGAGCCAGACGTCAGAAGAAGAAGAACACCTAACAAGAGAGATAAAAAAAAAACCACGTTTTGTAGTATGGTAACGCAGAGCACGACGCTACTGCGCTGTTACACAGACAAACGTCAGATGTGTTGGCAGAATAATATTAACACACCACCAAAGTGGCACGCACGCGCTTATCACGGATCTGAGATCGACGATCGGTTAGGGAAACATGCAGAGATACACAGTCGTTGAACACAATAGAACGTGGGGAGATAGACGCGGTAGGCGTGTACAGCGGCCGATGAGTCACACAGAAGCAGACAGGGCACAAGGACGTTGGTGAGGCTCTAAATGTGGAAGTAGCAGATTTACACTAAACGACGCAAAGATGCAAGGATTCAAATCGAGTGTTGTGAACTATTTGAATCAGCTGCTTGATTCAATGCATATATCTGATATCCCCACGGACAAAGTCAGTGATAACCAGGAACGTGAGCGCCTCGACATCCAGCGATCCGTTTGAGACATTGTTTGCTCCACGCCCAAAGCGCATGAAGACTTCGCTTCATGAACAGCTTGAAACAGAAATGTTGCTTTTTGAGACCATTCGTGTGGCCTCCAGACATCCGACCAAGGATTTTTGGAAAGAGAAAGGACCACAAATGAGACTTTTGTCAAAGTGTGCAAAAATTCTTTTTTCTACCCCAGTGTCATCGGCTTCTGTAGAAAGACTATTCAGCGAGGCGGGGATTCTCTTATCAAAGCTTCGAAATAGGCTCAAGCCTGACAAGCTCAGCGCTATGATTTGCATAGAATATGCTTGTAAGTTAGAGACTGTATTATAATTCAGTTCCTAGGTTTGTATGAACATTTGTTATTCATTTGATATATTTCATAACAACGTTTGTTAATCCATTGACATTTTTCTAGAGCATCAGCTATTCTCTTGATAGCCTTCATTGCCGCATGGTAGCGTTTTGCGTTTGTTAATCCATTGATATTTTGCTTCAGTATCTGCTATTCTCATGATTGTTTTTATACCCGCATTTTGTTTGTTAATCCATTGATATTTTCTTGAGTATTTGCTTTTGCCTTGATGGCTTTCAAAGTGACGCTTGTTAATCCATCGATGGTCTTCATTCGGCATCACGCGGGTCTCAAAGTAACGGTTGTTAGTCCATTGATAATTTATTGAAGATCTGCTATTCTTAGATTGTAGTACTGTCATTCGTAGGCCTTTATACATAATAGGGCCTACATTGGAGAGTTTTTATAATATGTACAGTAGCTTTCATCAATCCATTGATATTTCTTAATGTTTGATGCCTTTTTAGCAGCAACGTTTGTCAATCCTTGGACAAATTTTCAATGAACGTTTGTTTCTCGAATATAAATTTGTCTTTTTGCATTTGTGGCTTTATCATCAAAGTTAGATAGAATTGGAATTACACCGTACCTAAATACATGGGATGCGAGCGAGCGTATTATCACATATTCATAAATCAGTAGTTGTTTTCTGTTGATAAGTCATAGAAATATGCGTAGGCGAAGTATTGACTTCATTGCTTGTATACAGCCACTGTACTTGTATTGTAAACTTAAATATGATATTGTGATGAGCTAGAAGTTTGCCATGTTCATCACAAGTACGGCACCGCATGAAGTGAATCAGAGTGAATAGACATGCGAATATGTGTATGTACAGGCCTATATGTAATCGAAGACTATTTCGATGAAGTCGTCTTTATTGATTGACTAATCCCTGAAACAAAATGATAGATATTTTTGATAATTAGTAAAAACTTGCAATTTTTGGAAATTACAAAATAAGATAGATTGATATGCCAATACTTTTTCATCCAAAAGATAGGTCAACTAAAAGCGCTTAATCTCATCAGTTCAATTACGAAAATCCGTTAATCGACTTGTAGTCCGAAAGAAGAGAACCATATACCGTATATAAGAAGAGTAATGAGCCATGGGAATTCTGATGGGAAATACTGAAAAATCCCGCGGGAATGGGAATTCAAAATCAATTCCCACGCCAAGCCTGCTGATCTCCCTGCACTTTACTTGCAGCTCAAGCCGTGTAGTTCTGAAGCATCTACTTGATTATCACATATTCAGACGTAAGGGTGGCAACAAGGAGACAGAGACGAAAGGCATAAAAGATTCGAAGTTGGCTCTTACTCAACTTCACTGCAAGTGAGGTAGCTGAGAATGCATATAGCCTGCACCAACGCAGTGTGTGTAGGTAGATGATGCAGCCAACAATCGATCTTTTTGATATTGAAATTGCTGCTTGAAGCAATTGATCACAAAATCTTTTAGCATTGGATTTTTCCAAGACCACGGTTGAGCTTTGAAGAAGGTGCTTAGTCTGTGCAGAGCTTTATAATTCTTCGAAGTCATACAATATTCACACAATATTGTACACCCGACACTCTTGACTACTACAAAACTGCACGTCTGTGGATCAGATCGCCAATGTGCCACAAGTAGCTTGAATAGAAAAATCAAATATATCGAACAGGGAATGTCGATTCTACTCGTAAATAAAGACGATCACATCAGTCTTATGAAAAAGCTTGAAATGTAGATACTTTCTTTGCTGGTCCTGTAATATTAACAAAATACCTCTTCGTCATTAATTTGCGGTCAATTACTCTAGAAAATCGTGTTGATGCCCCATATCTCATAATTTATTGATTGGAAACACATGTGGGCTTTTAATCCATGCTATGAAACACAGGCGATCTGATTCGACAGACGTGCAGCTTTAAAACAGCCAAGAGGCATGCAATGCTGTGTTAAAGCTTCAGATGCGACCTCGATCCTATATAACGTGTGTGCTATCTACAGGACTATCTACAGCTCCTGGTCTTGTAGGAAGACTGTGTTGGTCTTCGTAGATTTCTCTCGTGCATTCGATTCTGCATTCCCTCCTTTAATCTGTTTTACGCGGACGATCTGGCTATTTTACCGACGCTGTCGCCTTATGGCAAAGTGTTTTCTCTGCGTCCGGGAGACTTTGGTTCAAACCGTTGTCAGGTCAAGCCTAATATACTTTCAAAATAGGTAAACTCTGCATTCTTTTAAAACACTCAGCACAAAAAGAGTGAGATTGGGATAAATATCAACTCGGCCACATGGAAGAAAGGTTTCGCGTCTAATGTGATTCCGAGCACAAACAAAGCATATTTATTCTATTTGAGAATCATCTCACGTTCAACTCTCATCTCACGCTCAACTCGCTGATGTTGTTGACATCGAATGTGAAGCGTTTCCTCCTGTTGGGCCCCCAATTGTTTTATTCTGTCAGTTGAGATCCCTGAAGGCTGCACACCTCCATCCAGACGACAGACCTGGTCGTCCAAGACAATCCCTATCCAAACAGAGGAAGTGACCAAGAGAAAGAAGAAGATTAAGCAATTATTAGTCTGGTCTAAATTTTGATGATTAGGTCATGACATCAACAACAGACCTGGGCAGCAGCCTGTCAACATTAGTAAGTTCCTGCACGAGTGTCAATGTCGAGGCCGCGGGCCAAGATTGACAGTGCGAGTGCAGCAATTGTATTGTTACACTCTGACACGGTCAAAAGCGTGCATGCAAGAGGAATGGAGCACTAAACCATAGATCTGCAAGTTCACATTCGTTGCATGAGACTGGAACACTCATGTTAACCACTGGTTTAAGCCATCATCATTTGGGTGCCGTTTTCATGACAATGCATGTCCAGGACGTATCTTATCAGGGACATCTATGATTAATGTAAGATATTTAAGGGACGTTCAACTCCCATACCATGTACTGGACTGGAGGCCAGTGACTTTGGTAGATTTGATTAGACTGTTTGTGCACATCTGGATAAGGCCGTGAAACAAGTTGTAAACAATGATCCAGTACTATAATGCGCGCATTCATACAGGGAATCTGTTGAAAGAAGATTCTGGATCCAGTTAAGAAGAGACCAAAGAATTGCAAAACTCCCGCAAGAATAAGCAGTTGTCAATAACAGCTGCAATATCAACTGCTGGTGATTGAAATTGTTCACCTGCGGCACGCAGTATCACTGGCTATTGGCGTGGATTCTGCACATTTTATACATGCTTTGCGAAAATCGATTCAGTAGTGCTTTTTCGGAGAATTGTGGAAATTTTTCTGGAAAAATTCTGGAAATTTTTTTGATAATCTATTTCCTTTGCTAAAAGTAGTCATGGATTAAGTGATAACTGACCAGTAATGATTTTGCTTGCTATTACAATCATTGCGGCAATATGTCCCATGTCTTATTCATTGTTATCGGGTAGAAGTAAAATACATGTTTAAAATCTAAAGAAAATCTACCGATGATGCAATCAGAAACGAACAAAAAACAAATTGAAACGTCAAAAATTGATAATGATTTGATTGGTATAACTAATGAAAATGCTAAAAGTTAAGGAAGAGTGGTTTGAATATCCATTCCTTCGGAAGATCCTTTATCAAGGTTTGGGTGGAAAAGCGCAACCAGTGTTGTCCTTCCAAGTGTGCCTCGTCGTAATGAGTGGTTACCGATGTCAATGTATTTTTATCTGTTATAAGACATCTCGTGGTTATAGAGCATCATCTGTGAGGAGGCCTTCAATTTATAATCAAACTCCGAGGACCAAATAAAATGTGATTATGATGTCAGTGATTCATAAAATGCGAAGATCACATTGAATTAAAAACAAACCAAGCGGTGGTGATTGGTGAATTTCGTATTAGGTCCTATCGTATTGGGCAATTCAGGAACAGCATTGATAAGGATTTAAATTGATTGCGAAATCCGTATAAATTTCGTCGGTGAATATGAATACATTCATGCGTCACTGTGACAAAAGTAGCCATCAATTTTCGTTTAATGAAAGTTGAGTAATGCAAGGACGGAAATAAACCACAGATGTTACATCGCTTCATTGCTCATGAATACTCGAATAAAGTCCACCTTTAGTGGACCAATTATATTAGGTGGTCCAAATTATAGGTTTTAGATAAGACAATGGGAAAAACAATGAAAATGAAAGTCACTATTTATTTGAAATTGACCATCGATGATGTGCTTGTATGTGTACTGTGCATGTACAATGCACAGATTCTTCCGACAATTTCTCTGCAAGACTGGGCCGGGCGTATTAATTAGTATGTTCAGCAATCAATTCAGCTGGATTCTGATGTACTTTACAGTAAGGAAGTGAATTGTTTGCCATTTGGTCCATGGTTTTATCCAGATACACACAATCGTCGTTAATCAAGTTTATCGAAGTCACTGGCCTCCAATCCAGTACATGGTATGGGAGTTGAACGTCCCTTAAATATCTTACATTAATCATAGATGTCCCTGATCTTATTTGCCAATGTCCGTTCTATTTCTATATTATTACAGAGTCTCGGCTTTCTATGGTCACATCGACTTGGCGATTCGAAAAGGCATCAGCACGATTCAGAAGCCTCATACTTTATATTTTGGTTTTACAGAAGAACAATGAACTGAAGGGACTTATCAGAAAAACTGCTTGGTTGTTGACTTTTCGCGAGTCGGATTCCTTGACGTGTTCGAAGATCTAGTACCATGGACAACAGCGTCAATAGTCTCCGACTCCGACGACACAAATTCGAAGCAATTCATTTCAATGCAACCTGCCTCTCTCTGAGCCCCACGATTTATGCGCGAACATGAAGTACTACGATAACTGTTCATGCAGGCGATTTGCTGGCACTGCTAATTTCGTCATTTGTGCATGCAAGTCAAATATCGTCGTCACATTCTTTCTTCTGCGATTTCTCGGCCGTGCATGCATATACACACTCAGAGTGTAACAATTTAAAGTATGATGGAGTCAAGGCCAAAGTGTTATCAGCGAGACAACCCTAATAGTAGTGCAACTTTTTGCGACATCTTTGCAACACAACAATTGAAGTAAAATGCAACATTTTGCATCTTTCACTGTCATTTGAAATAAGGATAAGTTTATATTTTCCTCACACCCCCTATATTCCTACCAAAGACAACACCGACCGCTTAATAATGCCGAAATAGAAAGTAGCCATTTCCTCGACGACTATATAAGTAATTCATTCGAGAATGTGCAGGAGATTTCAAACTAAATCCTGAGATTTACTTCATTGATTTGTAAAACAATTTGTTGCGAAAGAAGTTTTGCTGTACTCAATCATTCGGAGAATAAAATGCATTTGAAATATGAAAGTTAAAGCTCAAGTTCTACTCTACGACAATCACTTGTTGATGCAAGCGACAAAGCTGAATGCTTAGACTAGTTGGCTGATAGAATTTTTTGATGAAACTCCATTCAAATTCATGGCTGATTCATTTGAATAGAACACATCTCATATCAAGTTTATCGCGAAAAAGGCTACTTCACGTATAAATGTAATCTGCCGTTTTCGGTCTTTCATGTCTTTGGAGTCTTTGCTACAGATTTATTTTGGGTGTGTAAGATCCATTTTAAAGTATTGTGCTATTCTCTTCTTGAACCTGTACATGACGTTAATGCTGTTGAGAGAGTGCAAAGACGCTGTTATCGTCTAATTTGTCTTTCAAAATCGTGCGCGTGCGCAAACTTTATGATATTGGACTATCGTAGAATCATTGTTTCATACAAGCTATTTTTGACGATTGTGAATGATGTGACACATCCATTGCACATCTTCTGCCTCCCATTTTGCCACGGACCCACAAATTTCAACTACCACTGCGTGCGACTGCAGATAGGTCAAATTCTTTTTCACTCAAAAGTGTCGCTTATTTAATGACGGTTTAACGTTATGACATTGATATAGACTTTGCTAATGCTGCTTTCCAACTTGTTTAAACTCATTATTTGTTTTTATTTTCTTCTTTACTGGTGCCTCACGATTTTCATTATTGGGGATTTTTTGATTAGATAAACGCTATTCATTCATTAAATAGAAGTTCATTAACTTTTTAGCCATGATTGTCATTATCTGTAGATATTAGTGAGTGTATTTTTATTGAACCGCGCACTAACTATTCATTTCACATTTTTTTTTTCATTTTTTTTTAAAAACTTTTATGCTTTAAAGATTTTTTAAGGCAGTTTGGGTTGTTATCCTCAACACATTAATTTTTATCAATGATAACTATTTCTCAAACATGAGGAATTTAGGGATTTTTCAATTCCTCAATTTTTCATATATTTTACCAAATTAACCAAAACCAAATTCAAAAGAACTAAAAATGTTCTTGTCGAAGAACAATTAATTCCCTGAAGATTGTTTCTTGATATGGGCAATTTTGGATATTAGTTGTCATTTCAACATGCACGTGGAATATTATAGCAGCTACAAGAAAATGAGAAGTACTTCACTATCCATGACATGATATTGATAGGCCAATGAGGATACTTGAATATCAAAAATCATAAATCTTGCAGCACTCATGATAATTAAATTTCCGAACTTTTCACTTATTTCGACGCTCACTTCCTCTCTTCCTACAAATTTGAACTCGAGAAAATCACATCTGCTTAAAACATTGATTATTGCGAGAATAAAATGTTGGCTTGGCAACAACTTTGATACTTTATTTTAAATGAAAAGATTTCAATGTTTATTGGCTCCGAAATAATTTGTAAGGGCTGTCTCTCTTAATTCATCCAAGAAATTCGGGATAATCTAGAATATATTAACTGACGCTTTGTTGATAACAGCCAGATTGCAAAGATATTAATGAATAGGAAAAAGCAATATTGTTTGTTAAAATAACCTTCTGTATTTTTATTCTACTGAGAATATGGCCAACTGACCTGACTGAGCTTGACGTTCAATATGCACAGTACAGCACTTCATTATTGCGTTTACTCGTTATAAAAAATTTAAAGTCTCAACATTTTCAACAAGATGAAGGTCGCAGTAATATTTCCCAGTGTTGTAATTACATCCCATTTGTAAGACTCTAAGCCTCAATCAAAACACGTGTACAACCCCATCACATGCACGCAACGCACCCACTATCCAGGGTTTATTTTACGGGGCGAGACCCAATTCTTAGTTTTCCTGTGTGCCGTTGTTATGATACTTACTTCCCCCTATCTTTAATTTTCCGGGAGTCGAGTTTTGTGTGTGATGCATTTACCCCCAGGAAACAGAATATCTTGACATAATCAGCATATACATTTTCCGCATAGTTTGATTTACCCCTCGCACCGTAGAACACTGACAACAGAGGCTATAAATTATCCAAAGATTCATTCATTGTTACTGAGTAAGTAGGGTTGTCCGCCGATATTTCACCTGTCATTTTTCTATGAAAGTCGTTTATATATCCCCAATGCCAAATTAGACGGTCTTAATTGCATGGTTAAGGCCATAGAAATTAACAATTCCATAGAAAGTCCTAGAATGGAAATTGCATGAAAATTATGGCACATTCCGGGGGAACTTAGTTGGGGTAAAACACAAATTTCACGAGCTGGTTTCCATGTTTTCTGATTGGCATTTATATTTATGAAGTCAATGTGTGATCTGGATTGTTGCCCCTTGTCTAAAGATCATGTACACAAAAGCAGTAATGAATTTACAAAATACTGCGGCGACAGGATGCCAAAGAAGGAAATCCTTTAAAACGTTCTGTACGTTCATCATTTTGAAATATCGCTCCTATGATCTATCAAGAGTATAAGCAGACACATATGCAACTTATAATGTCGATTTACAGAACATGCATTACTACAGCTTGAAATCAGAGGCCAAGAAATCTTAGAGTATTCATTTTACCTTAAAGGGCTCCCCTGATCAATATATTGGAACAATTTTCAAAATCTTTGCATGCTTTCGAATATCAGCTTCAAAAACATCACACTGTATCACATGTATCATTCAATGATTAATTGAAAAGTTCCAGCGACATTTCATTTATTTGAGTGATGATTGTAGGTAAAGAGGCCTTCAGTGTGTTTATTCCAGAAAAGCGCTAGGTTTCTTAACCGCTTAAAGGAGAAATTATCCAATAATTAGATTTTTTATCTGCGAATCCTTGAAATGTTCTCACAGCCGGTATACTGACAACTTTCAATTATGACTCTGTGAACCCATTTTTAATTCGCATTCCATCATTGAAAAATTGGATAATGGTTGTCAGTGACTGCTACAAATAGACACAGTATATTAACCAACGGAATAGTAGGCTATTTCATGTGAAACAGTGCTACCATCTCACATAAAATTCACTTCAACAAAATTCTGTAATTTCCTGTCAACAACTTCCACAACTAACTTGACAAATAGCTTGACTATGATACAATGCTTTAGATCGAAGCAGATCTACAAACCATAGATTTTTCCATGTGCAATCATTGTACATGTATAGGATATCAAACTTCCATTCTAGTGTACTATTATCTACTATGGTTAAGGCCGTCTAATTTGCTATGTAACACCATTGAGGTAGGAGCACTTCACCGTCCATCTTCGCATTCCCAATGAAAATGACATTGAGATGATTCCTATGGTTCACAATTTGGAGTCGTAGATATCTACAACTTTACATGCTTCAATGTTCTGAGCTGCATGGGCTATGTAGAAAATTATCATAGATTTGAGTCTTTTACAGGTCAAAATCTTGGATTTTTGATGTCATAGATTCTAGGTTCAGTAACAATGCATATATTACCTTTCAAATGATCAGCCTAAATCGTCTGGCGCTACGCACCGACGATTTAGGCTGTCATTTGAAAGGTAATACATCTTCATTCTCTATCTCTGAATGTTAACGTTTGGAAACAATTTGTTTGTACCAGAGACAATATAGTATCTACTATACATAGTGCGCACAGTAAGATTGTCAAACAAGGAAGTTTACAGATTATAAAAGGGGGAACTGAATAACATGGAAACTGAGAGTGAGCTTCCAAAAACTGCGACTGTTTCTCTCCCGGAAAGTCTAAGCTACATTACATTTTCCCCTCGGAAAGTAAGAGTAAGGGAAAGCAAGAAGATTAACACCGTCACAGTATAGGGACCCACTTATCTGTTGGCTTTTCCAATTTATTTACAACATGGTAGGCTTACCCTAGTACACATAATAGGAAGCTTTACTTACCTTATAAGAAAACATGGTCTATATGAGATAACGCCGATAGTTTTTGACAGGCGTCTAGAAGAACATTACTAAAAGAAGCTTTTGATATTTTTGATTTTTTCGCGTACTTCAAATATTTTGATTTCCTTAAATATAATTTGAAATTTCTAGGTCTTTCGGATCTCAATCGCATTCAAGCCATCTCAAATATTTTGTATCCTTAATTCAACTTTAGGCCTATGCATGAGAAATGCAAAATATTGAAAATTGGGATGCATCGGCAGTCTCCGATCAGCGAATTTCTGATACCTGAAAAATGACACAATAATGCCTGAATCTGATACAAAAAATAAACGATTAATCCTGAATTTGTGTTCTTAATCGGTAAAATTCGAAGCAAAAATTTGACTAATAATTTGATAGTAGGCCTACAATACATTGGCGGTGACACGAGTTTCTTTGTCAGGGAGGCCACAACAGACTGCAGAGTCTGGAAATTAATTTGCAAAGACTCATGTGAACCTAAAATAATCCAGAGTCTCTTTTATTTTTAGAGATTGGAAAGAGCCAAGTAAATTGGTAGAATTCATCAATAATTGCTAATCAGTGCAATATATTTCTCCTACTATCCGTAGGTATCATCAGGCAGTAAGTGAACTGTCTGATGATACCTACGGATAGTAGGATAAATATATTGTACTGATTAGCAATTATTGATGAATTCTACCAATTTACTTGGCTCTTTCCAATCTCTAAAAATAAAATGACTAGCCAAGGAATATTCCCAAGAGTCTCTTCTCATAGAGTGAGATTACCAACTTCGAATTTCCAGTTTTTCAGTTGACGAACAGTTGCATCATGCCGTATTTGGCATTTTTTTACAACACAATGGCATGACTGAGTTGCAATTGAATTATTGCGCACCTAATTATCTGAAGTGAAAAATGCAAAAATTTTGTATGTAGCTAATGTCAACCTTAGTCGTAGGTTCGAATCCTACCAGCCGCACATATTTTGCATGGCAATTTGATCTAGTGTTTATTTAATTTCATTGTTTTAAATTGCATTCACGACATGGTTCAAGATGCGTTGGTGGACAATCGATCCCCCTACTTGCCTTAATGTCGGCGGATACAATTGTGACGAGTTATTTATTCATTGATTATAATTGCTATGACAACTGATGTGTGGTGGTGAGGGTTTGATCCTGCCGCGTAAGTGGCTCGTAGCTCAGCACAGGTCTAGTTAACCTTGGTCGTAGGTTCAAATCCAACCAACCGCACATCCTCTGCATGCAATTTGATCTATCGTTTATCTGATTTCATTGTTTTTAATGCTGATTGTAGAATGACATGCATATGTAGGATTCTGAATAGAAATGCAATTTATTTTTAGGCCTACTGTAATGAAGAAACCAACTATTTGGCTCAAAAGAATGCATGAGTTTTGAATTACGCAGCAGGGCCTCTAATCTGTTGCTAATGCGTGAAACCACACGTGCGATGAATGTTGGGGCATAGTGTGCCAACATATCAATATCAAGGATTCGTGAAGCTTGCATCAATAGCGCATTGGAGAGTCCCTTGTAGGCCTACTTAAAAAGAGATGCTGATGATTTCTCCGAGACGTTCTGCTTACGTTTGAAACGAGATCATTTAGTGACCAATCAAAGGAAAATATCAAAGCTTATAATCAATCATTTGCAGGTGATTTGATCACACGAGTGATTCTAGATTGCAATTTCGTTGATCAAATATGCGGGCCTTTCTTGAATCGGGTTCAAACAATTTCCAAAAACGTTTTTCCAGCTATGATACTATCAACTTATAGGTCAATTTAAATTTTGATTTGAATTACACCAGGGATCTGGAGCTGATCGGAGCGGAGTGGATGCGAAGCTGTAGCGAAGAGGAGCTGGAGTAGGAGGCAGATAGGAGCGGAGTGGCAAAGGACTTGTAGCTGATCGGAGCGGAGTGGATGTGAGGTTGGAACGGTGCGACTTCGAACTGACCGGAAATAGTATAATTTCGTGGAGAAACTAATGGACTGCCAAATAGAGCAACGCCATGTACTATATTTAGAAGTCAATGAGTAGGCTCATGATATTTCGTGGCGATTCTAGTCATAACATCAAGAAATCAAGTCATCTGATGCGCGTTTGCTGGAAGGAAGTCATGGACTTCACCACTCATTATGACTATTTATGGCATAACCGAATAAAACTAGATATATGAAACTTTTTCTTGTCGAGGGAGAAATTCAGAGAGTTAATTTAAAAGATTACACAAAATAGCGTGTATATGACAACGCTCGGAAATTGATCAGCTTCAATGTTAACATTATGATGTCATCATTCTGAATAGGCACTAAAAGGCAACAGCTTCCCAGAGTCAATCAATTTATCCATGTTTATTAATTATAATTTGAACCAAACACTTCGATGTCTGGCAACGATTTGTTTAATTTATGATATTTCATCTCAGATAGGACTATGCCGTTAGTTGAGTACTAAAAGTTATATCAGCCACAGTGTGCACAGGTGTAGTCTAATTACAGTAGATTACATCTACAGATACTGTAACAACTGCAGCTGGACTGATGCTGTCTTTAATGCACACCTACATTTACAGTTAATTGAAAAACTTAGCCGGGTAGGCCTACTTTTTCTACTCCTCTCTTTTTGAAATTTGGAGACATTCGCTGTTGGAGCAATGTTACAAAATCTAGATTGTAATTGGGCAATGTCTCAAGTCGTTAATTCTGGTTTCACTTTTGAAGAATGAAGTTTCTTGGAAGTTGTGGGTCCTAAGTTTACACTATGAAAGATTTTCTCATGCGAAGAAAATATATTTTCCGATTTCTTATTATATATTTTCCGATATATCTTCCGATACCTTATGTTCTACCATTTTTTTCTATTTTTGTGAAAAACGCCTCAAAATGGCTGTAATATATATAGGCATATTGCATCTATTTTGAGGCGTTTTTCGCAAAAAAAGAAAAAAATAAACTTCCGATTGTGTCAAAAGATAAAAAATACATTCACCGGGGAACGTTTCATTTCGATTGCAGGCATTTCTTTAAAGCTTGACTTTTACGACTCACCAATTGCAAGCAGTATTTTTTGGAAATGAAGCCCTAATTATCAACTTCCGGGCAGAGTCCAATTACAATCCAGATTTTGCGAATTTTGCTCTAACAGGAAGCATCTCTAAATTAGGGAAAGAAGAGAGCACGAAAATTCGCGGTTATGTTTGTGAGCCACCTTTCTGAAAGTGCTTGCCGCTTGGTGGACTGCTCCTTATGATTATGATGCTTCTGAACAATGATTGCATTTGCGTGAGAACGCTACACGCTATAATATGAACTTAGATCAAAAGCGACATTTATTTACGGTCACCATGGTGACACTGTTTCAGATCACAATCATCAACGGTATCTGACACGGAGTGCATTTCACGAAAACGTCACTATTGCCACCTATGATACTGCATTGGGAATTAGCTGAGAAGAATGTCGTCAAGAACTTTTCCAAGATCCTAACATGCAAGCACCGCCCAGTCCAGGAGAGCTGTCTCCTATGCATGCGTGACAACTCACATGATTCTTTCAAATCATATAGGCCTACTATACGAGCATGTTTAAGGCCATTTTATAAAATAATGCATTCCTGCGATGTGTCGGAATTCCCGCAGGATTCCCATAGAGATTTACTACATGATGTTAGAATGAAAAATCGCGTCACACGGCAACCCCTATGTCATCCTATTCATGCGTGATCCTAGGCACGAGTACTCGAGCGTAGTTGTCCTCGCGTAGCAAATTTCTATTCAGTGCAATTATCTCAAACGTTGAAAGAGTGAATGGGAAAGTATACCAGTAAAAGCAAGAACACTTTTCAGTGTGAACTCCGTGTTTTTATTTTGGTCAAGCAGTCAAATAATAAAATCAAATTTGATTTTATTTGATTTTATTATTTGACTGCTTGACCAAAATAAAAACACGGAGTTCACACTGAAAAGTGTTCTTGCTTTTACTGGTATAATGGGAAAGTAGCCAAATTTTTCCCTCATTCAGCAAATTTTATGGAAAAGTCCGTTTTCAAAAATTTAGCACGATTCCTTATCATTGACGAATTGCGTGATTGGTTCCGATTAATAGAGCGGTTAATTAATAGATGGCACGATTAATAGAGCGGAATGATTAATGCCTTATCAAAGTCACGCAATTTTTATTGTCAAGAAATGGCAGACAAAATATACAAATTTTTCTTTTTTCCACTTTTGCGGTGATGTTAGTTTTCAAATCATTTCAAAATTCTTGTTCTTGAATTCGAAGCCAATAAATTGACAAAAACAAAATTTCATAATTTTTTTGGAAAAGGTTGAGTCAAAAGAAGTCATCCACGGGTTTGATATTAATGCATGTGAAAAGTGCAATGTATTGAACGTTGTTGAGAACAGAATAGTTATAGCACTTCTACTCTTCAGAGATGCATTGTATAACACATGCCATGTTCTTCATGAGCTGATTCCCAATACCTATAATAGAAATAGTCGAATTTTGCTTTCACATGTCAAGACTTCGTGCAGTACGAAAGGATTTATTTTCTCTACTTCCGTGTTGTATAACGACTCTCTATGACCCATGATGTTTCAATATTGTTATTCTTGTGAAATTTTATTATGGATCACTTTTATATTTTATATTTTGCTCCTCATTGCAACTCTGAGCAAATCTCCACGTTTCCCATTTCGGAGATATTTTGTGTTTTGCAAATATACGCTAATCAATCAATCAAAAACTTCCCCAATCTGTTTTCGTTCGTCTATGTACGGTAATTTAAGTTGAAAAATGCGACAGATCTTCTGCATCTAAAGGTCGATCTTAAAATAACGTTATTGTAGGGCCTGCTTGAAACGCCTCAATATCGGATGTGGCATTATGTAGTGACAGAATGCAATCTGCCCCCATAAGTGTGCCTGAAAGCAAGCAGCGCCTGGCTAGGCTAATCTCTCAGCAGATGCTGTGAGTTGCCCTGCCCTGTGGTTAAAAGAGAAGCACATCCTCTATATTCTTCGTGCGCGCTGGTTCGAACCCAAGACGACTGATGAAGCTTGGCCAATTTAATTATTCTCTCTCTCGGTGTGTTGCATCTTGAGATTTATATACTAATATATCAATTATGTGAACCAGCAACACACATAACCTTTCGTGTGCAAAATTAAATAAGTTGTGTAGTTGTATATGGATAACAGAAGAAACAGAGATGAATTGTGGTGTTTGGGTCTAGAATTTGTTATCAAGTACTTGTATGACACGGGTTCAACTCAGTCTCGAGTCTCTTCATAAAAATCATAAAAAGTAATCATTGACAAAATAAAACATAAGTAATGATTATGAGATAATTTTTCATGTTTTTTTTCATGTTTTCATGTCCCCAATATTATATAATATATATGATAAGATAAGATAGATATAGAACGGTTCTTAAGAAGCTAATATCTTCCCAAGGCCTTCCTAAATGTCATGTTACAAAATCATGAATCTTATTAAGCATATATTTGATTATTATTGTTGATTTTTGATCCATTCTTCTAGCCCCTCTCTTTTTTAAACAGTGAAGTAAGTTAATATACGCATCTGCTAGTAGCAGTGACGAACGAACGTTACGTTTTAGAATACTAATACTTTTTACATTTTCTATGGGAGGAGAAATAGCTGGTCCAAGATAATGTCTGAACGACAATTTTTACTTGCATAAGTTACTATACTACTCCTGTCCTGTGACATTCAGATCATCATCCATAATCCACCAACGATGGTGTCCCAAGTTGATCTTCATTTTGGCCAATGTTCATTCGTAAAAACATTCACATAGCGTTCAATTATTCATCCTTCATCCAAGTATGTGTGATTGTCAGTTTCAGAGCGGCCTGGCCCAACCAAACCAGTTAAAATCGCACACCTGCACCAAGAATTTCCTGGGGGTTGCTGTATGTGAAGTTCCAGATTTCCATTTATTATCATCAAAAAATCAAATCAACCCTTCATCACCACACACGGACCCTCATCAGAATCAGACCAGACAACCCGATCCCATTGATTTCGCCAGTGACAATGACTCATTGCCCATCTGAGACGTCTTTTTGTATGCTGATCTGATAATTCGATCTGAGAGGGCCTCTTACAGCTCTTGAAATTCGACTCAATAAGTCTTCTACGAATAGTGGACTTAGAAATAGACGAGTCTAGTGCATCCATCTCAGTTAACGAGAGACTTGGATCAACTTTAACAAATCTCAAAATTAGGCGGTCTCTACGTTTGGATGTTTTGCGTGGACGGCCGGAGCCCTCTTTACGACAGAGTCGAAAATCATCATTATGCCATCGATGCACATTTGTGTAAGGGACATTTAGTCGTTTGCTTGTAGCTCGCAAAGAAAACTCTAGTTCTAGCAAGGCTGACACTTTGCCTTTTGTGAATGCGATCTCGTTTTTGTTCATTTGTGCTTTGTATTGTTTTCAACCGGTAAGAGATAGATTTCTAGCTGAAAGCAATCAGGAGTGCTGCCAACACCACCGCAACGAAGTCAGGAAGCTATGGAACATGAAGTCCAGTTAATCACATGTAGCAGCTACATTATTGTTGATGAATAATGGTGCTATACTGGCTCTGATTGACCGATTTTCTTTATTTTTGGTTTGCTTGATAGCTTTTGGCTTGTAGAACAACATATTACATAACAAAGGAAACAAATGTAATTTCATAAGAGTGATTTTGTGTAACATTGCTAAATGAAGATCAAATTATCTACTACTTTTTTATCTATAACAGGAAAACAACTCAATATTCATGCTTGAAATTTCCAACAATGATATTAGTAAGCACAACTGACATATCTTCCAAATTTCAGAGAAATTCGTTCAAGTTTGGCGGAGTTAGACAAAGTTGAAGTTAAGGCGATGTTTAAGGGTGATCCAGTTTTTATGAAACAATCTGTATTTTCCATTGAACGTAATAAAAGTTCAAGCTTGAATTCTGACGAACCAGAAGATTAGCACCGCATTAAACGTACACAGTCAGTAAATTTATATCGTGTAGAGTCGAACGGTGTGAACAATATTTCCATTAGACGGATTTATCACGGAGGAAAATTGAGTCAAAAATGCGTGCCTTTCACTTGACAGGTTTGCCTTCAATCTGACCGTTGAGGATTGCGTGATCGCTAATACGAGCTACCTCTGCAATGCACGCGCTTGGCCAATCACACAAGGCAAGGACAGACGAATCGCTATGTCAGTTTCTATCGCTTGCCATCATTGTATGCAATGGCTGGGATAGGATTGTGTCCGCTCTAGACTAACTCACACGCACATGAATCTGTCTCTATGCTATGCGGTATTATTTTATTTGATGCCGTCTCAGAGTCGGCAACAATCGTCGTTGTTGCCGAATGCTGGCTTCTGAATTACAAACCACTGTCTATATTTGTAGCCTGAAATTTTCTTGAATCAAAGCCTTTACTACATTGAGCCTTGTAGCCTCGACTGTACGACTCATTGATGCTTTCAAAATCTAGGCATGATTGTTATATTGCAGCTTATTTGGTTTTTACCGATTTGAGACATGGAGCCTATAGATTTAATCCAAATAAGCTGAAAGGGTAATTATTCTAATAACCTCTTCTTTACACAAAGTTGCTGTATACTGCTTAAAGTCTCATGAAATATCAACATTGCTGGGGTTAATTAATAGTCAATAATGTCGCATCATTATTTGTCGACAAGTTTCCCTCATCATTCAAAATGTAGCCCTACTAAACCAGCACGATCTTGTATCAACAAACTAAATGAATACCGTACATACCGGTATTTTGTGAGAGTTTGAAAACTGACAGTAGATAGGCCTATCCTGCGTTTCGACATAGATTTTAATTTTAGAAGAATTGTTATTTAGTTTGCAGTCAAATACTGTTTTTTTAGTCACTACATACACAAAACTTGCGAAATTGAAGTCACGAGGTGCCGAACTGTTACGAATAATAGAAAAATTACTGCTATTACGTCACGTCTGTGCAATTGTTTACACAAAATGAATTCAAACAGGTTGTCATGACAGCTCATGACAGATTAGGAATGAGTTTTTATTTTTTATATGAGAATATGTTTGATATCATGAATTTAATCTTCACATATTTCTAGGCAGCAATATATATCAGCTACTACCCGTAGTCATCATTCCAAATTTCTTTTTCATCAAACAGAAAATTTCAAAATTAAAACAGAAATCTGAAATGATTAGGCGGCAATCAGCAGTAGGTCTAACCAAGAGAAAGTGTGAGCTTTACTTACCAAAAGACATTTTCTACATAATGCATGCTACTCTCATAATTAGTGTATGTGAATGTATGATTCCTTCGAACTCGTATACATGTAATGGTGATTTCATTGATATTTTCGGCATAGTCGCGCTGCTCAGGACTTGAATTGTCCATTCTTCTAACGATGCCGTGACTGCACTGACCTGGACGGTCGGAAAGCTGAAGGCTAATTTGAGAATAGTGACTTCTGATTGTTTGGTAGTGTAAATTCCTGACTTTGTTGCAGCTATTACTCAAATGAAATACAGTGAATCGATGTTTTGTGTAACATTTTGATTCTTTTCTTCTTTCATATGTGCAATCATTTTTGGTGGTGCAAAATATTGGGATTAAGGTGATAATAAAGTCAATGACAAGTCTCATCTAAAGTGATTACTCTAGCTCCATTAGAAGCATGAAATATGAATTCAAGATTGAGTCTGCTACAGATTTCATATTTTAACTTCCCTTTCCCGCTTTAAACATATAATTATACACAGCAAATATCTTTAGTCAGGCTACGCTCTCACTTGCCATTGGCAATTTGTTACATAATGCTATCAACCGCATATTCATTTAAACTATTCTGTACGAATTTTAAAATTTTCTTGGATTGATGCAGGAATTGCAATATCTTCCAAGCCTGATGATAGCTCGGATAGCAGCTGAAATGTATCGCTGCCTAAAATGAAAGAAGAATGGATTTACAATAATATTAAACAATATCGACTCTTACCAAATTTCACTTGAAATGACATCTAACAAGCACTCTTTCAAACTAAACTGATTCACATGAACTTATTTTGCTAAACCTATAGTTTCCGCTGCCTAGAATTAGTGTAACTGAGCATGAGGAATCAAGTCAAAGCTCATTTTGTTGTAGAAAACGCTTTATCAGTCCGGAGATGAAAAACTCAGAGTGAAGTTACAAAGGAGACTGGCGGTTGTCTTTCGTCTTTACTATACAGCTGGCTTCTATTTCAGACGAGGGAATTTCAAACACTCTATGAAGAGCATTTACAGTTACAAGAACATGAAGCTTTGATAAAAAAAAGTTCTCCTCTGTTCATAATAGGTTTCTCGATCTCTGACCTTCTCCGCTTATCACAACCATTTTGTAATTGGATGATGTCACTCTTTGATGTGGCGATATGTGTGTGCTGTTTGGAAATTTGAAAAATGAAGGCTAAATGATTTACGCAACGGTGCGCTTGCGGCCACGTCTTCGCATCGTTCTCCACTTGTAATAGCGGAAGTAGGTGGGATCTACAGCTGCAGGGAGATCAATGGATGGGCAGTGACCGAGATTAAAACGACATACATATCGAGTTGGGCCTCGATAACCAACTGTCTCTTGCTGACAGCAATAGCTTGGTCCACATTCCTCATGAGATTCGCACGTCATTCCCGGTCTGTAATTACTGTAGCCGTAATTATTTCGCTTGCATTTGCCACTCAGACTACTTCCAACTGAAATCAAAGAAGAATATTATAAAATGCAAACCATAATATCAAAGATGACATCAGTCAAAAATGATATATTGAATTTTATAATGATGTACGAACCTATAAAGCTGTGTTCATCACCTTTTTAAGTAATTGATGGTTCGGTAGTAGGTAGAATGTCGACTCAAAAAATGTCAGCATACAGTGAAAATTTTCTCATCAAAGGATTCAGTTTTTTTGCGGAGATAGAGTTACTGCGGTTCAAAAGATGTTTGATCAATTTTAAGAAGCTAGCGTTTTGCAAATTATTTTTTATTAATGTTTATATACTAGCGATTTGGTACCACTATATAAGTAGTATGAAACTCATGTATCAAAGGGAATGACCATTTACTAACAAGCATCTTAATTAAGCGGAAATTATACTGATAATCAAGGAAATTTCATGAACCGCATTATAATGCAAGTCTTTATGGAAAAGTTGAGATCTTATTGTGCTTCTTGGCTGAAATTTCGAGTTTTCAATTCAATTCTTTGACATGGTTTTATGACTCACTAATCTTATGTTATATTTCTTGAATCTGAATAGTAATGTGGACCACTTGCATTTTTTAGTGGTAATTGTGATCATTGTCTTTGATTATGTTATTTTGCTCTTTCAGTGGGAGGAAGTAGTTTGTGATATGATCACGCTAAAGAAAATAGGCTACTCTTATTAACATGTAATTACAGTAATCCATTGCTAATTTTACAAACATTGCTTCTCAAAAGTAGTCATGACGTATGGAGGATTTGTAAAATACTATTCTTTCTTCTGTATTGCCATCATGATCAGTCAATTCCATGATCATTTATTCAAAATGCAAAAAATTTGCATATCTCATATTTGATGCTGGGTCTCAGCTCAAAACGATAAAATTATCAAGTCGAATAATAAATTCGATCATTTGATAAAATCGAAACTGCATGCACTTTGGGGTTTTAATTAATACTGAGCTGCTACTCTACTTTATATACTTGCTCTATGGTTCGGAGTTAATAGCAATCATAACCTAACTTATGCTGTAGGGAGTTTGGTGGGCCTGGTCTTGATGGATCCATGCAATAGATGAGCTGCTCGGACCTTAATGGGATCTTGTCAGGTTTGGGTGGATCTAATCCACATGAACAGGTTGAGTTTGATGGATGCATGTCATCAATCGGACCTTGATGGAGTAATATCTATTTCATTTCATGAAGGACATTTATTTCAGTCAAATCATTCTGATGATAAACCATGCATGCTTTATTCATTAGCTGTAGATTATTCTATGATCCAAAATATGGAAAAATTGCAGCTCTGAAAGGTCAGTGAGCAGAAGAACGCCTTTCACAGTTATTTTTGAAATTGCGGTTAAGCAATTTAACATTTCTAAAAGGAATTTTATATTCAAAATCATCGACATTAAATCATTAAAGCTATGATTGATATTGCTTGTGACTGGTTATTGCAAGCTGGGCTCTTGAATATATTGAATTCAAATGAGCGGGTTTTTCAATCGATCTAGTCACTGCTTCAATTTGATAATTATGTTCCTTGCTTGCTCTAGCATGCATGAAAAAATCAAGAGTGTCCACGATGTAAAACATTTGATTAGCGGCTTTACAGCCATCACCATGTTCCATTTTTCCAATTTTGAACTTTGATTGCATCAACTAGAAATCTTCGAAATGACGAACTTCCATGAAGAAGTTTGAATATGTACTTTCAAACTTAGCAGTTGATTGACATGTTATCTAGTACATGTACGTGTACAAGTTGTTTGTCTTTTTAAATGATATAAATTTGTGAATCGGCCAAATTTGTTCCAAATAATGCACTGACATAAGGTGATAGAGCCCAAATCTTTCCTTCCCGCTTGAAGATGACTCATGACTGATTGAACCAATTGACGGTCAAATTTGAAGTAAGTAAAGGCATTAACATTTTCAATGAATATTTTCGTTGCAATTTCACCTAATTCATGCTTTGAATGATCCCAGTTCAAAATTAAACACGGTGCTCAATGGTGCATGGTGTTTGCAAGCTACACCATTTCATAGCATGCCATTACATCTTAAGCTAATAATTTTCTATGAATTGCTGTCATAGAATTTATTAGCTTAATATGAAATGGTGTGCCAGAGTCGGAGCCGGAGCCGCCCGGAGCCGTGGTGGCAGGTCGGAGCCGACAGAAAATACCACGGCTCCGGCTTGAATTTTTATGTATTGAATTCAGTCAATTGGCGAGAAAAAGTGATATTTGACAGTGTAGCTGAAACGAATGCAAGTGTGTCATGGTTGTAGGTAGTCGTTGTAGACCTCCCAAAACCTGCTGGTCTTCATCTCCTCTCAATGCATAACCTACAGCGAATCATTCATCAGCATTTTAAAGGAGACCTCGGACTTCCTCCAGATTGTGTTTCAGCAGAAAACGCAACCGTCGGGCGAAAAGCTCTTAGCGAATGCATTCTCGCTTCAAATTTAGTGTACGTATTATTTTTACTTCCCTTTAAAATGCACAGTTGTTTTAGAAGTGCCTCAGTTTCAATAACATACTTCTGAAGAAGTATTTTATATATAAATCGTATAAATAGTATTTTAAGTCAATTTGGAAATATCCAATTGCTCCACTTGATTGATGAATATAAGAGGCTTGACAATAAAGTTGTTGAATCATCACGTCCGATCGGCAGCACGAGTTTCTGCAGAGAAAGGGGCTAGAAGCTGGAATTTCGGAGAATGCAGTGCACCCTATCCATGGCTGCTACGAATCTGCGGGTCTGTCAAGTTCTACCCGGTTCCTGTTCTTATCCGACAGGTTAAAGAAATGCACATATAAATTCCAAGTGGATGCGGATTGAAGTTCTTGAAACTTTCTTTCACCGTTTTTTTAATATATAATCCCTCACTCTGGAAGAATGAAATATTTGCACACGTCTCTGATTGAATGCAGAGCGGTCGCGATAGGGACTAAATCAAAGACTTCAATCACCCCAAATGATAGAGAAACTTCCCATGACTCCCTGTCTCCCTCTGTGATTCATGCCTCATAAAAAAGTCGTGAATGGGATGCACCAGCCATGCACCAGCTAAGTCATTTAGTCATAATTCTTAGCATAGAATATCTTCAAGTCATTTTCCATACTACATGGGTTTACGCCTCCAATCATTGATGTATGCGAAAAGTAGCGATTTTTAACTAGCTTTTCAAACAGCATGAACTGCATGCCCTAGAGATGGTTCTGCACTTACCGTAGTGCTTCTCGCTTAATCACAGAAAACATAGAAAAATGTCATTTTATCGAAGACTTCAATCTGCGTCCCATTGTATTTCTATGCTCTGATTCTTTGATCTTGTCTGACCAGAAGAGATGCCGAGTGGATCTCGACAAATGTGCAGTTCCGTAGTTATTCATGGGGTGTGCATAATTCTATGAAAGTCTCATTTTCGGTCTCGTGTTGGCGGCCGGCCCGATTATATGTCGAAGGGTGTTGGGTCGGAGCCGGAGCCGTGGTGGAGAGTCCGATCCGGAACCGTGGTAGCTGGACCATGGCCCCGAAACCGTGACACCAATACACGTAGTTTGTGTCACAGAATTTAAAATCACTTTGATGAGTACAATGATAAAATTATTGATGGAAAGTACTTACAGTCAAATGAATAGCTGCAGGTTAAATCGTGGCAACACATTGAATCTGCCATGCAGGATTTGCCTTCCGTTGCACACTGAAAAGAGAATTTGTATCTATATATGTGCCGAAACTGTAAGTTTCTATAACGAAAATGTGCATTATATACTCAACTTGCTTCATTTAATTCAATATCAGTTTCTGCATGTCACTTGCATGTACATACATGTATTTCTGTGTTGGGCATAAATACATTGCCACATTTTATTTTTCATGTATTTTAGTGCAATCATCAGTTCCCATTTCAAGGGAGCACATCAGTTAAGCACAAATCTAAGGCCCGAATTAAATGATTTATTGAGTGATCACTCATATATGAAATTTGGCATATAATGTATTTCGAGATTCACAAGGCCTATTTGACATACGCCACTCTTCGCCCTACGATGGCTAGTCAATACGGCTCGGAATGGGCCAAACTAGCTTAAGATATTTAAATTGGATTAACAAGGTGAAGGACTACACAACAAGCTGCTCTGCGTTTATTTATCCTGGCTTTGCCGCAAGCTGATAAACATAAAAAATGCTGAGTTCCAGCAAATACTGACTATAGTAAGTGAGCTCACAACCGCCTGCTGTGAGACCCGTCAGGTTGTTCAGCTATGCTAGATATTTTAAGACAGTTTGGACAATTCCGAGTCGCACTGCCGAGGCCTTGTAGAGCGAACCGCATTGTCTGCGGCTGCCAAGGAATTTTCGTCCTTAAATTGTTCAAGTCTGAGGACATCCCTCTATCCCATGCCCAGGCGAAGTGGCACTCTGCAATTTTCAAGGATTAAGTGAGCTGACCTATTGTTATTGAGTGGGTGTTTCGGTTCTACGTTATATATCTATCTAGTTGTTTCCATGGCTGTGGTGAATATATTTTATAATGTGGGTGAATATAAAATTAGGATTCCTTTCTTTCGAGATTCATTCATCTGAATATGGAATTCAAACAGTATGTGACGTGCACATTACACCGGAATGTGCACGCTTTGTCAAACTACCTACTGTGCGACAAATATAAATCATACTCCTTCTGAACGTTTAGTGCGTGGAAACCAACATCAAAGTTGAGAAGAATTAAATGTGCAAGCAAATAACCACAAACCCTGATACTTCCTTGAATCCCAGATTTCGGGACTTACAAAGATATAGGCCTACGAGTTCCCAAGGGTTTGTAGCACTTAAAGTACATTCTCTACATAATCCTGGGATTTGCTGCTGTATAATACACAATTGCTGCGTTTATATAATAGTGCAATATACAATAATAGTGCACATAATAATAATAACAATAATAGTGCAAAAAATAGTGCACATTTTTACAATTGTGCAGTTATATAATGCAGATGTGACCATTTATCTTTTAGAATAAATCAAAAAGCACTCCCTTGCTATGGCGACGTTGTTTTTTGAAATTAAAGTAAAAAACGCCCGACGCTCCGTCCGCCGCGGACTTATTCATGAATACACTGGCATTGGCAAGCGTTGGTTTAAATAGCAATAGTGAATTGTTATCACTTCTTGTTTCCGGTTCATGGATGAACAATTGATCCTAATGTAATTTGCTTCAGCCATCGTAGTGTGAATTCGGCTGCTGAGACCGATGATATCGACGTCTAAGGCCGCTGTCGCACAGAATAAGGCGTCTTCCATCTTCCATTTGTGATTTCCCTTTAATTGCATGTAGAAAAAGAATACAACCTATCACACAGGAAAAGTCATAAGGCGTCGTCCATCGGACATAAGGAAATTATGCGGCTGATGCAGTTCATTTCCATCATCCATAAGGCATCAGCCGCAAGATTGCTCTAAAATTATAACAACGTGAAGTGACTTCTGAGGGAAGGCATAGAAAGCTGTCATTTGAGAAGAGAAGCAATCAGAAAACAGCCTTTGTTCACACTGTCGAACGAGGACGAGGATGAGGTCAGTAGTCATAGCAACGATAAATAGTGAAAAATAGCGCTGACTGTATCGGAGATGGATTTCCCTAGTGTGACTGCAGTAGGTGAAAGATGGAAGATGACGATAGAAGGCGGAGGACGGCAGATGAAAATCGTCGCATCACGGCTTATGGAAGACGCCTTGTGAAGAATGTGCAGCGAGGCGAGTGACATGGAAGATGGAGGATGGAAGACGCCTTTTCTGTATGACAGCGGCCTAAGTCATCTCTAGTAAAAGAATGATCAGACTGTCGTAGAACAATATGAGCAGAGATATCACACGTTCTGTCTGGATTAGCAATGCTTCTACGATGTTCAGCAAAACTGACAAATGTTCGTTGGAAGCGCTCAGTTCGCATTATATTGCACCCATAGAGAAGGAGTGATTGCACCTTGTCTTCACAAGAGTGATATTGATGACTTCATCTTGGGACTGTTCCCTTCTAGCTATAAGAGTAGCAAGCTGCTTTACGAAATTTTAATTGTTTTCGATTCGGATTACAATGCCATTCAGTTTAATCTCGAAATATTAAGGAATAACGCTCTAAATTTTTTAGATCTTAAAATAACTGTTATTGACCGCATTGACTTCATAGGATAAAGTAATGAATGTCATTCCAGCAATTCTATGCATATAGATAGTCATAAAATCGAACTTTGCAAGCTATAGTTATGAATATCTATAAAACAGCTATTCAGACGCTAACAACTTGAAAATTAATCAAACTAAAATGGAACTAAGACTAAACAGTGATCGGTTCTCCCCTTCCAAGTAACCTGACGATAGGATGCCCACTACTAGTAGCCATAGCTATTCTAATAAAGTCAACTTAAAGTTAAATTTCGTGAGCAGCGCAGCTGCCCGCAAAATCAACAAATTAACCACGATTTGCCTCCCAGAGTGGTAAATCAACCCAGTGCCAAAAGTTAGCAACAATTTAAATACCAATTACATGTATACAGAAAAATGTGATTATAAAATCTGTCGGAAGCTCTCTTATGAGCATAAATTCAGCATGCATGATATTGTATATTGATTGCGTGTAGATTGTGCAATGACTTTTATATTAATTCTACGGGTTTTACGAATCGATCCTCCGCCGTCCGTTTTGCTGAACATCGTAGGAGCATTGCTAATCTTAGACAGTACGATTTTCATCTCAGATCATATTTTCTTACGTCATTCTGATCATTCTTTTGCTAGTGATTTTTACTGTGACTGAGTTGTCTCAGCAACCCCATTAACACTAGGATGGCTGATGAGATCTCATTATTGGCATTTAAGCCACCGCTTGCTGCGGATAAATCGTGTGGCGTTTTTTACTTTAATTTCAAAATAGCAACGTCGCTACAACAAGGCAGTGCTTTTTGATTTTATAAAATAGCATCAAATAGACCTGTATATGACTTGGTTGATTTTCTCAGCCTTACTCTTTGAGAATGGGACTTTGAGTCATATTAATCCTTTAAGCATATCGCGGCAGGGCTCGTGGTGAGTGACGATTGCAAAAACTGATTAGATATCTGCATTAAATGCTCACAGATGCAAATACATGCAACATCCTCAAAACGAAGTATGTAAATTTCATGATATAGAAGTTATTCGAACTGGGGCTCACTGCTACGAATTAACCACGATTAACCTTCCAAAATTCCAACGGCCACGGTTAAGAAATGCGGCTAACCAACGTGAGCAACTGATGATCAAGCAATGAATCTCGAGAAAAACTAACTGATATGTACCCATATCCCCCACGGAATATGCACAGCGAACATGAAAACAGCGGGTGAAAGAAACAATAAACATGTACTCAATAATAATATCAACTCCCTATGTCAAACAGACCTGTTGAATCTGGAAATACAGCCCGAATTTCATATTTGTAGAAATTTCTATATAAGTAGTCACTCAGTAAATGGAACCAACATTTGAATGCTTATCAATAATCTATATAGCAATATCTGAATTCAAAATCATGCAGCTTTCCTGAAACTGTTGCAAGTCCCGATATTAAAAATTGACGGGGCATGCTTCGAGATTCGAATAGTAGGATGAGTGACTCCGAGCCGGCGTCGCCGTGGCTCCAAGGCACCGCATAACTTGCTTAGCATTTATTTTATATAGACTTGGCAAGCACTGTCAATGCCCTATGGATATGAGTTTTCCAATATATTGACTTTGTTAATCCGTTAACTCTAAGTTTTGCTGCAGAAATTGGGTTTTTTGTTAATAAAACCGTGATTGAATCCGATGTGGTCATCAGAGTGATTAATGCAAAGAATAAACAGAATGCAATGTAATCTAAGAGTGAGTAGGAGTGCAATCTCCTTAATTGACTTCATTTTACTCGGGAGGGTCTCCAGGATAATCATAGACATTTTATACTTCTCTAGAACTTAAATAACTGCAACTATTTTTTTTACTCTTTAGTTTCTGTGCATTTCTGATAGGGATCTCAAATTTGACGAAGTCTGGCGCACGGGAGCATCAAAAACTCGGCTTCTCTAAAAAAGGTACATTTTCAAACTCGAGAATTTGTCAGTTTGTTGCAAAAATCAGCATCATAATCAATTCAAATCACTTGAAATACACATTGCTCATTCATCCACATGCATATATGCATTGCTATATGAATTATGGGAATTTACTTCAAACACTACTCATATTGGCTAAAATTCCAAGAAATACTCAAAACATCAGTTTTTGAAAAAATGGAATTCAAATTTCAAAATGCCATTGAAGTGGCAAGATTACTGGGTTGGTAGAAACTGATGCCATCATTAGAATGAGAATGCGCCACTTGTAAAGCATTGATATTTTGGAAGCGAATGAATAATGGAAACATTAAAATCAGAGGGGCGCCATGAACTGCCCCTCTTGCGTTTTCGGAGCTCAAAATAGCTCAGGTAAAATAGGTTTAATAGACTTATCACTGTTATTTTAATTTTCGTTTAGAATTCTGGCTTATTTTTGTTTTTGAAACTAAAAATATCTAATGTATGTAAATTTTGTAATATTCTCTGTGGGCACATCTTGAAGCTTCTCTGTTGTTTTAATAACAGTAGTATATGAGTTCGTCAAGGACCCATGGATTTCTATTTATTGTTGCCACTCATTCCAATTTCGACGATTTTATGACCTACCTACTTCGTTCCGCTCAGGAGTGCCCGTGCAAAGAAGATCGTGTGAAAATCCTCATTCTTTGTTCAGCATGGTCTCTGCATGTTACTTCGCGCATTCATGATGAAGCACCTTTCTCAAACACATATGTGTTTTACCTGACAACCTGGGGCGACGGCACAGGAACACTGCTAAGCTAACAAATCTCTATCAGTATTATTCACCCATTAAGATTTGCTTGTCACTAACAACTCACTATCTAACAGTGTTTCTGTGCGGTCGCCCCTGCTCTAAACCTTTATAAGTTTAGCGCCTTCCGCTCTATTTTGTAACATGCTCGATTCGTTCTTTGTGACCATAATGCTTGGAGAAGAGTTATAGGTCCTTCCCCAAAAGGGACATTTTTGTTCATTGTTATATAGGCCTGCAAGAGCTCAAAGCTTCAATCTTTGATCCATTCATTTAACTACTCAAATACGGGGTCACATATGTTTGTGTCGTAATTCATTATTTAAAACATAGCATTCTGAGAAATTTTATCAACAGAAACATTAAGACACATGCCTGAAACACCGGTGCACAGTACACTAACCTCTTAGTCGAATTGTAGTTTACACTTTCACATTATTAACAAAAAATGGTTTGTGGAATAAAAGGACTAGGCTGTTGAAAAACATATGGGTTGAGTTTGGACTGCATTGGTCCTGGTGCTGTTATGAAAATGGTCCCTGATAAGGCTGTGCCTAATCTGCAATACATTAAAGTATCATTAACTAAATCATGATCGCTATATTAGGTAATTGTTCATTTTAAATCAAGTAGTTACATGTGCATTCTCCATCAAGAATCGCATATTTTATCTTTTTTCAATATACATACCACGTAGTTAATACAATGGCTACAACTGGTCAATTGCAGGTGTTTTGTTATTCCGATTGATTATTTATGATTTTATACCAATTTCCTGATTATAGTTATTACTTTTATTTTGTTAATGCTTAAACTGCAAATACATTGAATCGCAGAATTCTACTATCAATGCTTTGGCTAGCTATATCCTACCCTTGAATACAAGCATATCCGTCATCGAGCGAAAAAAGGTTTTGACGCATTTGCATAGTACTTACATGTGAACTTATGGACTACATCTATCTGATCACATCATCATTTTATGTAAAATAAAATCCGATTTTTGACGCAAAATATGATAATTTTATATCAGTTCTAAGTAAAACATCATTCCCTATAATCGACAATTATGCGAAAATAAAGAGAGCATAGGTTACAATTTCAGAGGTCTATAATAAACAGCATCAATTTTTCATCATCATTTTTATTCATCAATATGTTTTTACTATCATTTGATTTTTGACGAAATGAAGTTATGCTAGCATTATTTAAAAACGAGATTTGAAAATTTGCATTCTAGAGCTCCTTCTATGAGCTTCGACCTCCCGGATAATTGAAGATCTACTGTATTGCTGAAAGAGACAATCAAATCAATCTAGACTTTACAACTTTTGATACGAACATCGCAGTCATGCATAATTAATGCTGGTGCAAGCGCAATGTGCTGGCATTGTCCACATGAGTCCATCTACTAGGAAAACCACGTCAAAACTAAATGAGCTTCAAAATATTGATAAACGTTTTAGCAAGTTCGAGTTAGAACATTCATTTTTGCCAACTTCATCCTCTAAAATTAAAAACCATCTTTTAACTGAAGTCCTTGTAAAATAGACACGTAATGCAGTCATTAACGGCTGTCTAATGTTTGAAATGACAGTTAACCGCCAAAAGTGGTGTATCACACCCCAATCTAGCAGACATACACGTTTCATTGTTAATGAAATCTAAATACATATATAGGCTAATTTCGGAAACTTTGTCGTAATCATGGAATGTCGAAATGGTAATATGCTGCAAGGACATAGATATCGGACATATATATATATATATATATATATATATATATATATATATATATATATAATATATATATATATATATATATATATATATATATATATATACACTGTAAACTGTCACCTCCTAAAGTCGAAGAAATCTGCATCCTAAAGCGCGACACACTAGAATTTTAGGAGGTTGCGTGAAATAGAATGCTGACATACTAAAGAGAACAATAACACTAGTGCGCTAGCCTCCTAAAACACTTTGCTTTAGGATTTTTTTATTAGTTACGAATAGTGCCTCGCTTCAGTGTGTGATTTAGGAGGTGCTGGTTTAGAGTGTATATATATATATATATATATATATATATATATATATATATATATATTGATGCACTGAATGAAGAACAATTCTATTTGAGTCATGGTGCCAAGATATTGTCATTTTCGAGTTACCTTTGATCAATCGAAAAAATTTTCTACTGGTATAGGCTATCTGTATAAATTTGCCTATATTTATTTTCTATTGCTCGATCGTCTGGACAAACAAACAACTTACGCCAACAAAACCAATTGATGCTGTCTGTTGCGGTGTGTGTTATTCGATACTGTATGATATTTCAGTTCTAACGCTAGTCATTTCGAATACTACAGCAATTTCTCACTATGACCAGTGCGCATTCCGGTAGCTACTTTAAATTAAATATGCTTGAATCTTTCTACGACAATTAGGCCTGCTACATACGTAAATAGACCTGCTCGCAAGTTGTGCTATATTAAAATCTTGCTCGGCGTCAACCTCCATCCACAGTGCATAGTATTCATTCAATTTAACTAGCACTAGTCAAATTAGTTTATTAAAATTCATAAACTTAGAAGATTCAACTTTGATTCACTGACAAGCTGACACAAAGGGTCGACTTAGAACACACATGGGTGGACTGCAGCGGAGGAGTAGGCAAAATTGGTCTTTCTATCCGATTTTCTCTCACAAAAACAGACAACTTCTCTCCATTGCACTTTGGTAGCCAAGTGATTGAGGAGTGCCGTGGATTTCAGGATCCGCTGTTTCAAAAGGCGAGACATTCTGCCCGGCTTTCAGCTGGCATGTCGCTTCCTTGAGAAATTGGTAATGTGATTCCTGCTTTAGGCACTTTCCATAAATTTCAAAGAATTATTTTGATGCGTTATTACGTCAGGCAAATACGAAAGGACATGGCCATCTCCTACAAATTCTCTTGGTGGCAAATCCTCTTTTCTTGTCGGCAATTCACTCCTGATCACTTCATTGATGAAAAGCGTTCTTCATCATTCATTATTCATCCACCGCATCTAAATTATCATCAGTCAAGTATTGAGTCTCTATCATATTTTCAAGTAGGCCTTCACCAGTCTTCAAAACCACGCTGATTGGTCTCGGCATGATTCAAAATTACGGAAGCATTATCATTCAAAGCACTAACAGTCCGATGCAGCAAGAGCTTTGAAACTATACCTCAATGACGAAGTGTCTTTACAACGCTTGCCAATGTGTGACTTTTTTATGAATCATATACTTCCATTCATTTTTAGGGCGAATTGATCTGATTTCAAGACTGATGAAAACCAGTATTTGGCATTGACATGTGCAAATTGCAGCATTCTGTCAGAGAAATATGCGAAATCGACAAGTCGCACCAAACACGCCATTTAATACAAAATAGCCGTCGTGAAATACAAAGTGCATCGGCGGTCAGATCTTGGGGTGTGCTACACCCCTATTGATGGACAGCCAAATATTTCCGATATCTTTGAACAACTGAAGTAAAATTTCTTATAGTTCTGTTGTAAGGAACATGAAGATAAATGACTAAAAGTCAAGGAATATGACCGACTATTGATCATTTTTACATGATTCGATGTAAACCTTGGGTGGAGTGTGACACACCCCAGATATAGGACAATCGTTAAACAAATTCAATAAGCATACAAGTTCAATAAGCCAGAGAGCTAGAATTCAAACAATCGTGCCGAATCGAAGCATATATTATCATTATTCAAGGTAGCAGCAGGCTTTCGTGATTTGTTAGAATAACCTTTATATATTGGACCCTTTTTTGGACATAACATTTATTATTACTATTGCATAGGCCTATCATTACTTAGACCCTTTTATCCTATTAATTATTATTATTTAATAAAAACTTTTGTTATGATGTTTGACTCTGAGGGGAAGTGTATTATATTCTTAAGCCTATATAAGCAGGACTTCCTGAATTTGAATATTCAACAAGCTGATTGCTGAGTCAACACAAAACACGGCTTTGATGAGTCAACTGATGCCATAGAATGCTGATATCTTAATGTCACAATCAATGCTGCACGTAGATGCCTGTATGATTTTTTAATTACTGTAATTGGCTACGGACAGTCATTCCATCGAAACTATTAAATGCTATGCATGACTGCCTGTAATTTCACGAACATCCTTTTGTTTCGATTCATATGCGGCTCAAATATACGTTTCATCCACAATTATTCTGAATTATTATAATAGTCACTCAAATAAATAAGCTGCATCTGGGCTGCAGACATTGCTTGCGCTCCAACGAAAGCATTTTATTTCTGTAGTATTTACACGAACAGTGTGCACATCATGAAGAAATTGGATGAAAAACAATATCATCTAAGTGTACTTGAAGTTATTTAGTGAATAGCATGTGAGCAGGTTTCAGGCAAATTGGAAAACGTGGAGAAATTATCTAATGAGTACTTTTTTGTTGACTGCTGTTATCCATGTTTTATTTTTATATCAAATGAAAATGAGGACAAAATATCAATGGCTACAATCTTACCTCAGCATCATACCGACTCGGCTTGTTGCCATACCGACCGATACTCACTATACCAGATCGAAATGCCTCAACATAAGTGGCCACTAGCGTAAGGGCGCACACAACGACGCACAGTTTTAACATTTTGTTGACAATATGTAAATGTCTGTGCTGATGTTAGGGGTTCGTCAAATATGACGATTTAGGCCAGCTGATGGTTGTGGAAAGGAAAGTGAAAGAAAATGAGCACTGCTCTTCTATAAACATCGTTTAGTATCGCATAAGCCAATAACAGCTAAGAAATTGCTTCTGATTGGATCACGTTTATTCTTAGTATCTACACTCCATCGTATCATGAGATGTCTCGGTAATATGACGAATGTCATAGGTCTGTGTGCAGCAAGAATATTTGAATTACAAACTATTGAGTCATGAGGAGAACAGGAATTGGAAATTCCGAGGCAACTATTTCAGAGCTATTTGCAACTGCAGCATAACGTACACGTAGTAATGAAAAATGCTAAAATGGACCACCGTTATTGTAAGATCTAGAATAATGACAACAAAATAGTGACAAAAGTCACTTTTACTGACTATTTGCGGATCTGACGTGCATGTATATTTTCTGTGTGTTTTTAGCTATGTAACGATAGGAGCATGGTAAAATATTCTTTGAAAATACTCAACGAGAATACTAGTCGAAGCTCGTTAATTCAGAGACGGATAATTAAGATCACACAGCTGTGGCATTTTTTGTTTGCTGCTGTTTGCAAGTGTTTAAATATTTACTTACTTTGGCTGTTTAATTACGACTTTCGATTATTGAAAGCCTGGCATTTATGGTCTTAGTTAACCAGTTTTGACTGTACATAGTTCTAATCGCTCTACCTACATTGTTAGTACATGTTTTTCTAAATACCATAGCAATAAAAAAAAGAAATAGTATTTTCTAGGTTAGACTTTGGCTTTTGGGTCGACCGTGGGTAAGTGATACAAAGCTTGCTTGGTGTTTTCTTTAAATGCTGCATATATACAAATCAACTATTAAAAGTCAACATTTTGATTTGAATCTTTGGAGAACACCATGATAAGAGCATGAAGTATTGATTTTTATCAAATTTCCACTCAATTCACAGAATATTTCAAATACGAAATACTTGTGGTTGTTAGCTATTTCATTCTGGGCTGACAATACCGCGCATTGAAAGTTCTTACATATTCTATTTGCTGTAGGCTTGCATGTATTTTGTTGCATTTGCACACATTGAATTTTTGTATATTTCATATATTTCTCATCTTCGCAGTTATCTTTGCACTCCTAAAATGTCTGCGACAGTCGACACTTTTTTCAAAAATGAATTCGTTCCAATTTTGTATTCTAAATATGTTTAACCATGCACTCACGGCAAAGATAGCGCTTCACAGGTTTCCTAAATCAAATACAGATCTACTAGAAAGTGGATCAGATTATATACCTCGAAAGTGCGAAAATATTCATTTCGAATATACTTGCAAAGCAAAGAAACAACAACTTCAGATGCTGTTCTGAACGTTTTGAGAAACAAGATTTTGTCAATTTTTCTTGTGATACAAATAAATGGAGAAAACTGAATCTCAATTTTTTTATGTCAGAACAGATGAAGACAAACCGCATTGCCTTCCATCGTCAAATCTGCTCCAACATGCGTGTCTCGCAATATCGCACAAAAAGATTGTCTGCATAGAAAATTGTCCTAAAGGAACAATCGAGAAAATGGAACTGATAAACACGAAGATTTTGCTACAAGAGACATTGCTTGTGGTCACAGTGGCGTCGCGTGCGCCCAGACCATAGGCCTTCACTCGGCATTGGAATACTATTTCTTATGTATTTCTTATTTCTTTCTCTGTGAGTACTTTCAATTTTTATATCAGGTGTTGGCCTGCCTTGCTTGACGACTGTCATCTTTTCAGTATATTCCCTTTGGACGAAAGGCGTGGTTATGATCTCATCTGCAGTACTAAACATAGTGTCACATCAATCACGTCAAAACAAATTATGGAATTCTACCCAATCTGGGTGTTCGAGGCAGATGCATTACTCTGCATTTATTGGAGAACGCTCATCATCTGATCGCAGTCTTGTCTGAACGTCAGCCATCTGCTACTGTTGACGTAGTGGCCTCTCTGACATAAAGCGAATCCAGGAACAATTGGGTTGCGCTTCCTTACTATATTTAGATACCGCACCTCGATCAAGAATTGCATAGAATTTCATTGCAAAAAATTGGAGAAGGCATCATGTCTATCGGAAAAACCAATATTGGCGCGGGCGCGTGCGCTTACTGCCTCACACGCACACAACTTTCTTTCGCTCTGTCTGAACATCAATGCTCCGTCTGAACACACGACCAGCTTGTGTGTCTAATTGTTCGAAGAAAACAGCTGTGATTCGAGCACGTGCTGCAAAACTGTTCAATGAGGTAGAGCGTCTGACTTTAAGACGGAAAGCTGTGCACAGCTGTCACGAGAAGCTATCGAATTTAAATGAATGATGACACACGGTGGTTCTAAAATAGCCGATTAACAAAAAAATTACAACAGACATAAATGATACACCATTCGAAAGCTTATCGATAGTGAAAACTCATGAGGGCAAAATAAAAAAAATCTGTCGATATCTCTATGAGTAGTATCACAGTAGTAAGAAAACGGCGAACACCCGACCGGCGCCCCCCCCCTCTGGAACGACAGAGTGTCGTGGTGTGCCGGCCAGGTGGGTCCACGTTCACAAACTGTTCGCTGACTCCCCCCCTCTGGAACGACAGAGTGTCGTGGTGGACTTGGGCGACCGCCAGGATTAGTCTTGAGGCTATAGTGCGTGATGTTTTTCGTGCAATCTGCTGAATGTTGGGTTGTAAAATGGGCTGTTTCGAGTGGAAGGAGTGCTCGGATGAGAAAACGGAGGCCAGATTCGGATTCAGCGTGAAATTCTGCATCGGTATGGTGAATTTGAACGCAATCGGAGAGAAAAATTTTCGCTGACGTCCCCCCCCTCGGGAGAGCTCGCTTCGATCTTGGCTTCTAGTGGACGGATTTTGTCGTGCCATAGCTCGTTTGAAAGCTAAGAGTGAGACAAATTCACTGAAAGAATCGGCTTGTTCATATCTGTCTTCGTTTAGATGAGAGACGCCATTTAAGATTTTGGGACATTGGCGAAAAACGACAGAGTTAGAATTTGGAACGTTTTGGGCTGTAGCTTCAAAACGAAGCATCGGATTGGAAAACGGAATTCAGATTTGGAATCAGCATGGAATTCTCTATCTGTATGGTGAGTTTCAAGTCAATCAGCGAGAAAAAATTTTCAACATTTTTCGAAAAAACGACAGAGTTAGAATTTTGGACGTTTTGGGCTGTAGCTTCAAAACGAAGCATCGGATGGGAAAACGGAGGCCAGATTCGGATTCAGCGTGAAATTCTGCATCGGTATGGTGAATTTGAACGCAATCGGAGAGAAAAAATTTCGCTGACGTCCCCCCCCCTCGGGAGAGCTCGCTTCGATCTTGGCTTCTAGTGGACGGATTTTGTCGTGCCATAGCTCGTTTGAAAGCTAAGAGTGAGACAAATTCACTGAAAGAATCGGCTTGTTCATATCTGTCTTCGTTTAGATGAGAGACGCCATTTAAGATTTTGGGACATTGGCGAAAAACGACAGAGTTAGAATGTTTATGAAAATCGCTCTAGCGGGTGAAGCAAGCGTTGGACAGGCAAACAGAGACCAGATTTGGAATCAGCGTCAAATTTGAGACAGATGATGTTTTGACCTCCCCCCCCTCTTATCGATTGCATATTCACAGGGTATATAAGAACGGGATCGGGAGAGGAATTTCACTAAGTTGAGAAACTGACTACAGGTAAGTCGTTTCTCTTGAGTTCCGATATCGGACTTCTGACTTTCCATTGCTGATATCAGCTAAGGTATCAGACTTTTAGGTTAGCCAGTATAGCATGAGTGACCATTTGATGATAGTAGGCCGAAATCTTCAAACGGCTATAACTTTGCTTCTACAAGTCCTTTAGACTTGATTCAAAAAACATTCGACAGCGTTTGCTATGGTGTAGGTGACAGACTACTTATAAACGTTTTATGAGTAGTACTAAAATACTGAAAAATTTAAATTCATATTTAATGATAATAATTAAAGTTTTTGAATAAAAAGCAGTCGTTTATGAGTCTCTGTGACTTGGGTCGTTTCCTCTTGTAAATAACTCCACCGGTTTTCATGTCAAAACTGGGGCCCGGATACCAACACAGTGATATGACGCACGCTCTGTCTGATCGAGGTTGGATTTGTGGGTCGAGGCCTTGGAGCTGGGATAAGATCCTTTCTGAGTAATGCCTGTAACGGATTCAAGAGCTTAACACCCAAACGGTTGCTGGCTTGCTATCAAATGTTTGGTAACTTAGTCTTTCAATGCACATCAGCAAGTAGTATCCTATTAACACTTGCTATCAAATTTTACTCTATCTTTACAGAATTATCATGACAAAAGCGAGTAATGCCAAGATGTTGGTTGGCAAGTGCAGTTGTGGCAAGATTGCCAGAGGTAGTGAACTGAAGAAGCATTTGAAAGAAAAAGAGGGGACGATGGGCCATGAGAGGAAAGTGATGTTGAGGTTGTGTGTGTCTTGTCGGAAATGTGTGATGGGGGATGAGAAGGAATTCATCAAGGCGCATTTACAGTGTGAGAGTGGGAACATCGGAGAGAAGGGGTTCAAGACGTGGTTTGAGGGAGAGTTGTTGGAAAGGGAAGAGGTGAGGAAGGCGGTGGCAACGATTCAGGACGTGATTGGGGAGAAAGTGGTGAGGAATGCGAGTGAGGGGAGTTCGAGTGATGGGAGTTCGAGTGAGGAAGTTGAGTTGAGAGCGAAAATGAAGAAGAAGGATGATGTTGATTTGGATGCGGTGATGGAAGATTTGTTTGGGGATATAGCGGATTTGAAGGAAGAGTGGGAGGGGAAGGAAGTGGCTAAGCCGATGGCAGCGTCATCGCCACGCCAGCAAGAGGCGTATGATACGGAGGTATTTGTGAGGATGAAGGATCGTGTGATGGCTTTGGAAAGTAATAATAGAAAAGTTTTGAAGGAGAATGAAGAGCTGATGGTGAAGGTTGAGGGGTATAGGGCAACGAGGGAAGAGTTGGAGAGCTTGAGAAAGAAGGAGAAGGAATGGATGGCGGAAAGGAGCGAGTTGATGAGGAAGGCAGGTTTGGTGGAGAGTTTGCAGGCGAGTGTGTCGAGGAAGGATGAAGAGATAGAGCGGATGCGAAGCGTGGTGAAGGAGACGGAGGAGGTGAAGGTTATTAATAAGAGGTTGTCGGGTGAAGTGGAGCGACTGCATGAGCGTTTGAAGTGTCGAAAAAGGAGAGTGTATGAAGTTCATCTTCCCCTCTTTGAAAATAATATCTGCGATGTCCCCACAATCTCCAGCGATTTAAATGAAACACAGTTGTGTTATGAGGGGGATGGAGTTCGCTGCCTCCACATGACGATGAACATCAATGGAGAGCTTGATGACTTCGTCGTCAGAAAAGTTAGAAAGAAGGTTCCCAGTAAGTCTATTCAACATAATCATTTTTGTAGCTCATCTAATCTCCTATTATTTTCCTTTCAGAGTGTTTGCAGTAGTAGTGTCGGTGGACGGAGAACGACCAATGGGCTCTTTTAAGGGCCAACCTTCTAATGCAGCTAAAGCGGTCCCAAGCCCGCCACATATCCTCGGATATTGAATGCAGAGGGGAAGAAAAATGATGAATGGAATGAAATGGGAGGACACTCGCGCGCCACACGCAACATAACACACTTCTCTCTTCCGTAGTCTAACAAGCTCTTTACACATGGATTGCAGTCGATTGCTATCCCTGTATCAGAAGTGTAAGCTATTTTAATTTTATTTAACACTATTTCATCTACCATTATCACCCATATGAAATGTTATAAGATTTGCAAGTTAAACTAAGCGTGCTACTATTTCCAAATGAAAAAGTATACATGATTAAATCATCCACTGAAGCCCCATTCAAGTAAGTCAGTATGAAAGCAAAGATAATACGAAATAAACATTTATTATGGCATGTATTTCAAAAGGTCTTCATCGTCAATATCATCCCAGAGTCTGGCTTCACATAGATCACAAAAACAGTTCACTTGTTTCAATCGTTCTTCCACTGCGAGCCTCACTTTGTCGATATACTCCCACTCCGCCATAGTTCGTGGCTGGGAGTTAGGGGTGTACCACTCCCATAATTGGTGGAGGAATTTCGTGCTGGTGATCTCCATCACATTGTCAGTATCGTACTGGAGATACTTCCACCTCACGCCTGTTAAGTCGGGACACTCCTCACATACACTCTCCTCTTCCTCGTCCGCTGGTAATGATAACTTTCTGATATTGTCCAGTCGGTACACCTTCTCTACCTTCCCCTTCGTTGGAGCGTTTGGTGCAACGAGCGCCTTTGGTGTTGAGCATGGAGAAGAGAATTTTGTGTCTGGTGTTGTCGGAGGGCTTGTCATGTTGACTGTGAATAATGACTTTGACATGTTTTCTAATTCTTAAGTATCAACAAGCAACCAATCAGAATGAACAGCCAATGAATGATGAATATGAAAGTATATATGCAAAGTGACATTCGTGTCATTTCACTCTGTCTTTGACACGTATAAGTGAACTGCTCTCTCGTGAATTCCAAATTTGAGTGAAGTCTCTATCTTGTTGAAGTATCAACCTTAAACATAATTTCGTTCAAATGGTAAGTTGAAAATTTCTTCACTCATCTCCCTCAAACGTGTGGCTAATAGCATCTTCCTCAATTTCAGGCATCAACTTCATCACCAACGCCCTCCCTTCTCGAGGGAAGTTTAGAGTTGTTGAGTCAAGGTAGGTTATAACAATACACTGAGACTTGAACAGAGATGATAGAATGATTTCTCTTTCAAGTGATACCAGTCCCATCTCGAGCGAGTCCATGTCAACATTGGCGCGGGAATGCAACGATCGGGAATGTGCTGACTGTGGGCACATCTTCACGAGGAAGCGTGATCTCATCCGACACATCAAGCGAGGTGTTTGTAGACCTAAGTCAGCATCAATCTCCGAAGATGGGGATGATTCTGTTAACGATGTCTCCTTTTCTTGCGATTTATGCATTCAGTCTTTTGAGTCACATTTTGAACTATCTTCACATAGACTTCGACATACACACAGTGACGATAGTTATACTAACAGCACCTCCTCTATCCGACTCTCTGAAGTGTCGATAAATAATTTAGTGAGGAACTACCAGATGGAATCCTCAGAAACCATTACTGACTTTGAAGAATGGTTTCATCAAAATTCATCTTTGATTGGTGCGCTCTTCAACAATTTAGTCAATTTTAGAATGAAGGCGCTCATCTATCTCAAAATAAAATATGTAAAAGTCGACCACCATACTGGTCAAATAGTAGAGAGGTTGGAGTTTCACATACCCTCCTCTCCTGCAACCGAAGTTGTAGACTGTGAGTCTTGGATAAATTTTCATATCCAAGGGTTAAAATTAAATATAGATAAATTTAACGAGCGTGATAGTGGTCTCGTTTTTGATGGTATTGAGACCGCCATGATTAAAATCACTTTATTAGAGAACTGCTCTGGACGAGGCTCCTTTAAACTTCCGGAAAGTTTAAAAAATAAAACAGCAGTCATTTCTGTAGATTGCGAATCGCACTGTTTTAAGTATGCCGTCCTCTCCATTCTCCACTATAATGATGTACAGAATAGCCGATACCGCAAGAGTAGGTATCAACAGTGGGAGAATGAATTAAAGTTTGATGACTGCAATAGTGAAGATATGAAAATTAAAGATATAGAAAAATTTGAAAAATTGAACAACATCAAAATAGTTCTCCATGTTTGGGAAAAGGGATTGAAGGGTGTCCGCTACAACTCGCGTTCGAGTTGTTATGAGCACGTTGTCAACCTTTTATTAGTAAGACAGGATGATAGTGAGGAATGGCACTACTGCGGTATTCCCAAAATTTCTCGCTTATACCACCACCTAAGAAATTCTAGCTCATCAGAGATTTATTACTGTGACAGATGCATTCGCAACTTTAGGAGTAAAAATAAATTTGAAACTCATTACGAATGGTGTAAGCGAGGTAAACTACAAATGGAGCGCATGCCCAAAGATAAGGAGTTTTCATATAGAGAGAATGGCGATGAACTAAGTCCTCTTCGTGTCATCTATGCTGACATCGAATGCTATATCGATGATATCATCCACAAGCCAGCAGCCATATCCTGCTATGAAGTATGGCATGACCATTTCCAAAATAGAAAAAATAAAATGCACGTCTGGCAAGGTGAGGATTGTATTTACCAATTCCTGCAATTCCTCGAACAGGCTGTAAAATTTCAACAAAAGTATGATGGTGAACTCTATCGCAGATCATTGCATATGACAGCAGATGATCAAGCAAAATTTGATAGTTGCAACGTTTGCCCCAAATGTAGTAAAACATTTGATGATGATAAGATTAAGAAAGTGCGCGACCATGATCACATCACTGGTAAATTTAGAAACGCACTATGTTCAAAATGCAATTTTTCACTTAGGATGAAACGGCGTACATTACCCGTCATTTTCCATAATTTCAAGGGCTACGACAGCCATATGATAATAAAAGGAGGTTTAGGTCAAATGAAAGAGTGGAAGCTTGATGTAATAGCACAAACGAGAGAGAAGTTTATGGCCATGAGAGCAAAAGTGCCGGTCGATAAAACTAAAGAAAATAAGACGGTCTATATTGATATAAAATTTTTAGATTCCTACCAATTTATGACTGCATCACTGGCCTCTCTCGTACAAAATCTAAAGTCTCTTCCACTAACACAAAATCTTAAGAAACAATATCCAAATCTAACCGATGAAGTCATCACACGGAAAGGAGTCTTTCCATATGCATATTTTGATGCGATTAATAAACTCGGCGAGACTTCTCTTCCGCCCATAGATAAATTTAAAAATGATTTGAGCGGTGCAGAATGTAAGACCGAAGATTATGATCATGCACAAGATGCATGGATAAAATTTGACCGCCATACATTTGGCGAATATATGATTGCCTACCTTAAGTTAGATGTATTTTTGCTGGCTGATGTATTTCAGGAGTTTCGACGAGTGGCATTAGAAGAAGATAAGTTAGATCCCGTCCACTTTTTCAGTCTGCCAGCCATGTCATTTAAGTCTGCTTTTAAAATGACTGGTGAGACCATTCATCTCTTACAAGATCCAGAGATGTATAATTTATTTGAGCGAGGAATTCGCGGTGGTCTCACATTTGTAAATAAACATAGGTTAAAATCAAAATTAGTAGGCGATGATCAGACTCATCTTAAGTATTATGACCAAAATAATTTATATGGTAGTTCACTATCCAAACCACTCCCTCACTCTGAGTTTAGCTGGTTAGATGATAGTGAAATTCAGCATCTCTCCAACCCTTCTAACATACTAGCAATTCCAGATGAAGGTGATTGGGGATATTATTTTGAGATAGATCTAATCTATCCAAATAATATTAAACATAAAACCGTAGATTTTCCACTCGCACCCGAATCAGGTGAAGTGACCAAAGATATGTTTTCCGACTTTATGAAACAATTTCATAAAGATTTAGAATCATGCGGTCAACCCGACTATAAGCCTTGCCGCAAACTTTTACTCACCCAGTATCATAAGGAAAACTATCTAGTCCACTTTAGCATCTTAAAATTTTATTTAGAAATGGGTATGATTTTAAAAAGAGTTCACCGCATTATTAAATTTAGACAGAAAGCCTTCCTCAAACCATATATTGATAGCAACAGCCAGAAACGTGCACTAGCCCAAAATAATTTTGAAAAAGATTTTTATAAATATAAGAACAACAGTCTATTTGGTAAGACGATGGAGGATGTTAGAAAGCGCGTAAACTACAAACTAGTTAATGATGATCAAAAGTATCACAAATTGGTCTCATCACCTCTATTCATCGATAGAGACATTATCGATGAGGATCTTGTAGGTACTAAAATGATAAAATCTGAAGTTGAGTTGTGCAAACCCATCTATATTGGTCAAGCTGTACTAGATTACTCTAAGCTTGAAATGTACCAACTCTTTTATAAAATACTAAAACCATGTCCTCTCGTAAAAGAGGTTCGTTTGTTGGGTGGTGATACAGATAGTTTCTTCTTAGGTATTACCACTCAAAAAGATTTAAATTTCAATGAAGTAGGAAAATCTTTAGAAAGATATTTTGATACATCAAATTATCCTACTGATCACCCACTCTACTCCATCAAAAATAAGGCAAAACTTGGCTGCTTTAAGGATGAGACAGCAGGGAAGGAAATAGATGAAATGATTCTCCTCCGTCCAAAAATGTACAGTATGAAATTAAAGGATAGCGACGATAGTATTAAGCGTGCTAAAGGCATATCAAGATCATTGGTCTCTAACATGAAACATAAAAATTTCAAGGGAGCCTATAGAAATAAAAATATAACGTTTGTCAATATGACAATCTTAAAATCTAAGTCGCATGAGATCAAAACTCATACTTTTAGGAAACGGGCGCTTTCAGCATGGGAGGATAAGAGGTGCTGGTTAGAACACAACATATCTCTTCCACATGGACATCCTGACACAAACATACCACCACCCAAAAGAATTAAACTCACACTACCACATTCAGGAGACGTCTTAGCATAATCATCCTTAACTTAGTATTTTTATGTTGATTTCTGTAGATAAACATTGCTGTTTTATGTATCGCATGAGATCGTTTCTTCCTTGTGAATATATGCCTACAGTTAGCCCATTCCCCCTATATCTGTGAAAAGACTTTTTCATATACATATTTTTATTTCAATAAACATATCACAATGACTTCACTTTGTTTTCCGAAACACTAAAGTTACGAGGGATTTAGTATCTTTCACATGGATGCACTCTTGTAAACCATTGGTAATTTTGATAGTAATAGAGGGTATAGTTTGTTTGACGACGGAATGATAGAAAATAGATTCAAACATCTTCTCGACTATTCCATATGAAGCGTCTTTATCATGAATGAAATCACGTAAAATGTATTCTTTTTTCTCACCAACAGAAATAGGTAGAATCAAATCACTTTGAATGTAAAGGTGCTGTTCATGTTTATCAAGTGTCATTGGTGTTTCTATACCAATCGTATGCGCAGCAGTAAACACAGTTTGTAGCATTGAAAAACCAAAGAGTTTTTTCAAATTTTTACTCAATTGACATTGAATGTCATCACCCAGTCTCAGAACAACGCGTTGATTTTCAATTGAAAACGAAATGTGGTGTGTCTTTACATCATATTTACTTTTCATCACATGCTTCAACTTCTCTTGTATATAAGGATTTACTACATGAATGAAGCTTTCAACTGTATGATATAGACGCGGCATTATATTGATAGAAACTTTAGATTCTTCATAAGACTGGTAAATTTTCTTGATGCGATCACCATAGATGTCCACCCACCATTCATCATTAACTGAATCAGCTTTAGTGTGATATTCATGAGAAGCATACACCACACCGCTTCCAATAATAGGTGTATAATGTCTTACAAAATGACGCAAGGTTGGAGAGAAATAAACTGTAAGTTTGTCATTATATTTCTGAATAACCAACTTATTTTTGTCCGCCATAATTTTCTCTCCATACTTCTTACCCACAGTCTCATTCCATCGTTTTACTAACTCAATAAGTGATAAAGCTTGAACACCACGCTTTTTCAAAATGATGCGTTCTTCGCATTCTACAACATCTTCATCAAATATTTCAAATCTATAATGAAATTTGTTGATTCGATTTGAATAAACTTTTCTAACATTTGCAGTAACAATTGATGTTAGATGTAGTCCATGGCCAAAACCGAGATGCGGATGGAATTCATTATCTAACCTCAGCGTAAGACCTTTAGTAAAAGAATGAAAGCGGAGGAACTGTCTCCCACTCCAATGATAGATAGTAAACTCATAAGCTTTCTGATTTTTATTCTTCATGATGGAAGTATTACCACTGTTGAATGCCTTAATAATTTTCTCATTCCCAAATGGTTCATAAGAATCTGATTTTATCTGAATCCATTCATAGTTCCACTTTCCATCTGATGTTAAATTGTATGGGAACTGGAATGCATTATTCATCGTTATTCCATCATGGGTGCGAGGAGTCAATATCATTTCTTCCAAATCATTCACATTCTGAATATTGCTATCATAGCAAATACTAGAAACGCCAACCTCCCATTCACCTTCTAAATGCAGTGGGCGATTTAATTTTACTCGATAGTCTGATGGTTTATTTTTGGGAAATTTATTAATAGAAGCATTACTGGGTAAGTAGATTAGAAACGAGTCCTTATTTTCACTTTCCATATTATTCACATTGGAAAAATATATTAGCATACTTTTGCATTAACTCTTCATTCGGAAATGGAATGTGATACTTGTCACAGCATCTTTATGAAAAGGAATCAACGCACCAGCATCGTCATAAATGTCAATATCAATTTGTGGGATGTAGTTTGATTTCAGCTTTGTATAATGCACTTTCTTGAAAGTATGCTCAGATAAAATACTGCAGCTTTTTGGCTGGTATGGTATCATTGCTAGCAATGGAGCTTCAACATCTCCCACACGTACATCTTCACCAATATTGGAATATATCTGAAAATAGTTAATACGACGCGATAGCGACATGTCTGCGCTAGCTTTGGTTACAGTACCACTTTTAAAGATATTTTCATCAAAACCCAAAATGTCCATTAGAGTTTTATCCATAATTAGTTCAATACCTTTTCCACTTATAGTGAGAGACAAAGTACCTTCTTTTTCAGAAAATGAAATATGTTGCTCATTAATCACTTCATTTAAATAATCTACAACCAATTTAACCGAAGTAATAATGCGAGGCATCAACACTCTTGTTTCATGTAAGATACCACCTAAAGGCTCTACACACTTTCTGTATAAAGATACGGTCCATTCTGTATCAAATTGATTTGACCTTTCACATGGTAAATGTTGCATATCAGATTTTCCATGAACAGCTGCAGAACGATGTCGTAAGAACTGATGAAAATCTTTTGAACAAACTAATACTAGATCATCATCATTTAATTTACTTATTGCAATATGATTAGATGATTTGATATAAGTCAATGTTGCCACTTGTTTACCATCAACTCGAAGGAGATAATTAAATTTCTTCAATAATGTTTCAGGAGTCATGTTTGTCTTTCTTGGCTTAATCACAATCTTCTTCACCAACGTCTTCTCATTTCTTGGAATAAGATCTACATAATAAGCTTCCTCTCGATATATTAACTGTTTATGACCACTTATGTGGTAATTAACGTTAAAATTATCATAGCTTGTTAAGGCGCTAGCGAGGTAACCTAAATCATTTCTTAAACTTGGACTTAAACCAACAATCCAATCTTTCTCAACTACATGATGTACATAATTATAATCATCATTGTGCGGAGTAAATTGGACAATATGTTTACTCGCTTTATTCAAGAAATCATATATAAACTTTTTACATGATAAGAGATCTTTCTTTGACCACTGTGGAATGTATACTCGGCACCCCTTTTCACATTGATAAGCAGCTGTACGTCTCATATTAATAGTCATCACCTCATGATCAAAAGTATAGACACAGTTGCTATAAACAAGTTGAGTGACACCCACTTCCCAATTTCCATTTAGCTGTTGTGCATGATCAATGGGAGTAGAAAAGAGTGCGGCTCGATTACTAGCAAATCTCTTTGTAGCCACATTGCTAAGCAAAATATGATAAAACGACATTTTTATATTGCTGATCTGCGGCTTTGCATAACATCATGAAGACTTGGATTTTGGACTCTCTACAATATATCAGAGTTGATCGTGATGGAAACGTACATTTCAAAAATTCTCATGGTCATACATCAAGAGGTATTACATTAACATGGCGACAATTTGTCAACCTCAATGATATCATGAGGGATTTGGAATATTTTGAAACATTAAGATTCATCTCCTTGGGTGATCAAGTTTGGCTTCAACATTACAGAAATGAAATTCAAATCTACCATTCTCATTCCGCAAACTGTTTCTCATTTCGCAAATACAATTGGGAGAAGTATAGAAGATACATACATCGCTCCATCATGACATTTATTCGTCGTGAGTTCATCGCCCTACTATGCAAATCTTAATCAGACATGACTACCACGCATCATGAGTTGGAAATTAGATTCCCTACAACGTATTGAAACGGATCATGATCGAAACGTCTATTTCAAAGATTCAACTGGAAATGTGAGAAGAGAGTTTGCTTTATCTTATCGTCATTTTCAATCTCTACATCATATCATGAAGGATTTGAAATACTTCTATATGAAAAGACATTCACGTATTGGAAATCGCATCTGGCTGCGCGTCAACAATCGGCGAATTCAACTCTATCATTCCCAACTTCATACTAACTTCACATTTCATGAAGGTAGTTGGGAAAAGTATAAAAGGAAGGTACATCGCTCAATTTACTCATTCTTTCATCATGAAGCGCCATCGCTACACCATCGTCAACATTCTCCGTCGCTTCAGACTCTACACCAAAATCGATCTCACAACATTACACCAACACCTTCCAAACAGCAAGTATTACCCGGGCCGACCTCAAATGTTAGTGGTGAAGATGAACAATTCACGGAATCTTCAACTCTTCCCAAATGGGACTGTACAGATTCTCGGCGCCCTTTCTCATTCATCGGCGCAGTCAATGCGCTTAGAGCTACAAAGACTACTACGTCGGATATGGAAGAGGGAGAGGTGTGTGATGTCGAATCTGACTGTGGACAATATGGTGATCTCTACTCAATTGAGTGAAAGTGTATCATTTTTGAAGATTCGTACCTGCAGTTACAATTTGTGTTATGAACCCGAACTTTTTCCTGCAGCTCTCATTAGTTGTTGGTTACCTGTGCATGTGGCAATCTTTCATAATAGTAAAGTGATCATTACTGGACTAAAATCTGATGTACAAGCAAATGTGATCCTAGACTATCTTATTGAGTATGTACGTACCCAGCGGATTGTAAAATAAAAAACAATTTTTCCAACATGATGTTTTTATTTCAAATCATGATAGAACTTACAAATCATTTTTTCATTAGAGGATGGATTACATGAAAAGTTTTGAATAATAGATGCAAATCGAGATACATGTAAACGTTTTAAGATGAAGTATAGTACAAAAGCACCACACGTTGATGAAATTGGATGTTGTAGTATGCGTTCATTTCGCTGATATTGACGCGTATGTTTTCTCAACCACTGCTGTGTTGGTATATTTGGAGGTTGAGCAAGAGAGTCAAATAGTTCACCACGTCGGTCTTCTCCAATAAAGATCGCTTTCCAATGCTCACCGCCTAAATTCTGCGAATGAGTGTTTAGCACAATAAAGATGGGATAGTGATTTACTGCAGGTGGTAAGGTATCGAGTGAATAGACATTATCGAAAGCTTTCAACGTCGCTTCGTCTGCATTACGCTGCACTTTAGTCTTAATATCGTCAGCAGTCAACCAACTCATTAACGATTATACTGAAGAATCACGTCACGATACTTTGTAATTTCAATATTTGAATCGAAGACTGCATAAATTAATACATTGATCGTCTCAGGTAGTGTTCTTTTGAACGTCAAATCCAAACGAATATTATGAGGCACGTTCGCTTGACGATAGGGTGCACTAATACCGCTGTCAGCAGTCAAATCAAATGCATAAATAGTATATCCACTCTTAAACTCTTTCATAGTCAGTCCGTTGGTGTCATCCGTATTGTAAAAGCCAAAAACATCCATAAAATCAACATAACTGCGCATAAATTGATCCGCAGCAAAATCTGGTTTGTAGGGTGGACCAGGATGACTCACACCATTTACACGTAAAGCAATTTCACTTAACTGATTGTGTTTAAAATTGAAAGGATTCTTCTTTATATTACCATTAAATGCATCATTTTCAACCATTGCCACCATGAAGAGCTTCGGTGCTTCCGATGGAAAGAGGCCATCTTTCATGAAACTCTTTTGATCTTTCGGAATTGTAAAGGTGAGAAGCTTTGTATGCTGAACTAGATAAATGGCATTTTGGCGGTTAAGACCTTCAGCATGTCCTCTAATGACACTTGGATTCGGTACTACTCGACGAATGTAAAGTGCAATATCTTCCACATGAATTCTAAAATTGTCAACTTTAGCAAATGCATTCAGCGCAAATTCAGGCTTATTCAATGTCAGCTTGAGTCGCATGCTGGTATTACAGAGTAAAAACTTTGACTGTCTAAAGAAGTCTAAATTCAGCGGACCATATAGCTGACATACTTTACTATCTTTAATCATAGCAGATCGCTTTACAAAGCCACTGTTTGTTTCAACATCAAATTTTCCTGCTTCATCTCTGTACCATCCCATGGCTTCCATATGAGTTTTTTGTGCTGCTGGATGAAACTGTGATACATGATTGAAATATGATTTATAGGGATAATCGCTTTGACCACCTTCCACCTGCTGCTCTCCAATCGTTAGAGAAACATCGCGAAGTAATGTAGTCAATGGTAAATTGTTCAGTCCAACTTTATGTGCATCGTCAATAGCAGTTCCATCTGCTTGCTGAATTCTAAACCTCAAATCAACCATCGCAAAACTCAAATCTATGTAGTCATCACTACCACCAGGAATAACAAATTCAATGGGGCCAGCATTCTCAGCTGTTCGAGGATGATAATCTACAATAATTGAACTAAGAATATCTGTCTGTATGGCTTGTTGATCGAACAAACAAAAACCGGAAGTTTTACACTCCATGATTAGAAGTTATAGCAGCGTCGTCGTTTAGCGCCTGATGAATGATTAGAGCCTCTGCGACGTTTGCGTGAATGCCTTTTGACTGAAGATCGCACCTTACCAGCTCCGCGATGTTTCCTCCTTCCTTTATTCATTCGTTTAGGTGATTTCTTTCCTTGAGTAACACCAGCAAAGGTCTGCTTCAATGTTTTTAAACCGCGTTCCTTTCCACGATTCAACAAACTGCTCTTAAAACTTCTACCTCTGAAAAGATCACTAGCAACATCACCAGCAAAGCCAACGGCATTACTTAAAACATTTCGTTTTAAAGATCTACCGAGATTGGATATGAGAGGTGCTACAACAGATTTCAGTGCACCAAGTATGCTACCTCCACGTTGGCGGCGAGCGCCGATGTAAATTTGTCCTCCACCACTTACATAGGAGGGTCGTGAATAAAATGAGGCAGTTGGATTCATAGCTCAAACCCTAAGCATTGTTAGTTACAACTTTGCATGAATCACTGTCGATCACTTAGATGAAAGTTGTCGGCACGACGCATCCAAGAGTTCATACTTGAAGGATAACCAGTCCATTTAACAAGACACCATTCTTCACCTTGCCGGTTTTTACATCGAATGATTTTCTCTACCAAATATGTTTCACTTTCAGTGACTACCTCAATCTCATCGCGGTAAAAGCTACCCTCAATTCCTTCATTATCGTAATCTTTCAACTTGTAGGTGGTCGGAGAGTCTTTTTGATTAATCCTTGATACTGTAAATACCTCCTCTGTCCAATTCGGAAGGTACCCTTTAGCAAAAACACTTTTCACTTTTGAGATACGAACTTTATCACCAATTTTCACATCACTTTTCACATGAGTGCGTTTACGTTGGAATGATTCGCGCACTTTATCTACATTGTCAGCATTTACATCTACTGGTCTGAGTCCAATAGAACGATGGATAGAGTGATTGTAGGCATGGAGTGTATCTTGTAGAACCTTTGTCCAATTTTGTGTCAAGTTGGCAGTAAAATGTCGCCACAAGCGATTTTTTAATGTGCGATTAAAACGTTCAACGAGTGCAGCTTTATAAGCACTCTTTACACTAAACAACTCAATGTCATGCCTCTCAAATAATCTTCTGACATGCTGATTTTCAAACTCTTTTCCTTGATCACTCTGAATTCTTTTTGGAATGCGACCTTCTTGAAAAATTGTTTGGAATGCTTTTGCTACTCCTTTCCCTTCTTTAGTTTTTAAAGGTTGAGCCCACGCATAACGCGAGAAAATATCAATGACGATTAAAATAAAGTTATATCCCGAGTTATGTTTTGAAATGGAGGCGACATCGCACAAATCTGCTTGCCACTGTTCATCGATGTCATGAACAATATAATGGCGGGTGCGGTACTTCTTTTTCGCTTGCTTGTGGAGTGTATAGGTAGCCTGACCCTTTAACCATCGTTTCACTTGTGATTGTGGAAGACCACTCGCTTTTGATAATTTCTTGATAGATGCAAATCCTGCCGGATGTTTTACATCATAATAGATTGATTTCAAACGTTCAGTCGATGACGACTGACTCTTTTTCCTCCTTCTCATCTTTTTGCTTTCTTGCCTTTCTACATTTACAACAACTGCAGCATTTAGCTTTAGCGGTTTTGCGATCGTGTTCACATTGCTTAGGGGTTTCATTGTGAGAGCTGGCGCAGCAAGTGCAAGTGACAACGACATTCACCTCTGGCGGCTCATTACATGGCAAGCAACACATCTGCTTCATATTAATAGTCTGAGAACTTGTATTTCCTGGGAGGAGCTGTTTTACGTTTTCCTATTACTAGCTTTAGTGGCGATGTAGATCTACGTCGAGTTCTTCCTCTTGTTTGCTTAGTGAGTGTGGGAGGGGATGTAGCAGGTGACGTCTTAAACCAATTTGTTGGCATTTTCATCGTCTGAAGCATTGGAGCAGTAGCCACTGTTGAATCAAGTTCTTTCAATGTCTCATTATTCAAAGCAAATTTTGGTACATTATGCTTTTTCAATAGTTTAAGAAAGTATGTCCAACCAGGTGGAACATAGCCCTGACGGCGGTTTCTACGTGTCGCATACTGAATCAAGTCTTCATAACGTGAAGCATCAATCACTTTATTTTCATCTGTAATGATTTCTCCTCTATCATTTACATTGAGATGGGGTTCAATACTGTTGAAAAGAGATATGGCATGTGCGCGAGATGCTAAAGGTGTAGCAGTCGATACAGAGTCACGCATCTTATTCTTCAAGTTTTTCAATTGCTCAACAGTTTCCGATTGTAATAATACAGCACGATGTGGATCTTTGATGTGAACATTTTGCTGATAATCTATTTCTTTCCTATACATTTGATTTGCAAGAGGTTGCTTTACTTGCTGCATGGCAGTCAATTGTACATATTCATCCTGAGGAATAACAATCATGCGAGAATAAGAACTCATAGTTTGTAGATAATCATGGGAGTTTTCAAAATATCACTTCGAAATCTAAATTCTTCCGGACACTCTTGCGTAAAGTCAATGAATAAGTAACCGTGTGGTTTTTCAGTAGCTGCTTGAAAAATTTCAATTAAGGCTTTTGATCCTCTGGGTGCAACTTGTCGCGCTAAAATTTCAAATTGACTTTTATCTCGCGGATTCTTGAAAATAGCATAATAGTGTGTATTCAGGTTTCGTGTACGAGCTTCTTTTCCATCAGGAAACAAATTTTGTGTGATATAGATGATAAAGCACCTTTTATGGTGTGCTGCACGAGTGAACATATCTGTAACATCTTTTGAATTCTTACTTTCTTTTAATAAATCATCCAATACAACAACATCATTAGACTGAAGTTTATCCACTGGAATAATTCCTTCATGTCGAATAAAGTTGCGACTTTGCAATTCCTGAAACAGCGACGGTTGATAAATACCATAACACCAAATCACTCGATTGATAGGTTCCTTAAACAACTCCCTTCTTTTATCCAATAAATTCAGCGTGAAAACAGTTTTACCTGCATGAGATGGACCTGATACAGTCAGAACTTTATCACATTGAAGTCTGAAATCCTTTTTATTACTTTGAGATTCAACATTTGCATAATTAACGCTTAGAGCCAAAGATATTACCCAATAGGTTGCCCACGGCAGGAGCTATCATTGGAAGTATTGCTGAAAGGAAACCGCCCTTTTGTGTTAGAGTTTTCCTCTTTCTTTGAAGGGTGACTTTAGGATTGGAGATGAAACGCAATTTCGTAGCATATCGCTTAAGTAACTTTCGTTGTTTTGGCGCTAATTTCTTCGTCCTCAACTTCCTCACATGAGAAATAATTTCACAAATGAATTTATCGTTAGCATGTCGTATAGCATTGTATCGCTGATTTGCTTTCATTCGTCGGAGAGCTTGAATGGCTGAAGAAAACTTTGAAGACTTTTGACTTTTACTTTTCGCCATTTTCCGTGTTAGTCTTTGCTAAAACCTATCTTTACCACATTTGCACAGGTACTAACTATTGCGGCATAAGTGACACTCGAAATGAGCAATATCACAGTGGTTACATTGGCAAAGTTGAATGCAATTACGTATGAAACAGCGTTGACAAAAAGCATGCTTACATCTCTTGAAGATGCGCTTTTCATTTCCATCCTTTCGCTTACATACATCACAACACATAGTTTCACCGTTACTGATGTCTATAGCAAGTCTTTTTGAAGATATGAATTTGCTAGCCTTTTCTAAATAATAGACACATGTACAGAAGGAATATACTTCGAGAGTGAGCAGACATAGCTCGAAAACCAGTTGTGCTACAATCAAGTACCACTGCATTTTCAATTTTTCTTTATGGAAATTTGAATGTGAATATCTGAAATCGCTTCAATCACTAGACTGCTACCATGATGGTTAAATGCGTTAAGACGTTCAGCAATTTTTATCATATGTCTTTTAAAAAATTCTTGGGGGTGATCTACCACTTCCATTGAATAAGAAGCAAAATGGAAAGAGCGACTTTCCACCTCTTCCTTTCCAAAATGACTAAACTTAATTTTCGCAACTAATCGCGCCATGATAATGCTATCAGAGAATGTATTCATTAACTCTAGAAATAGAGTGCTAGCATCATCGACCACTGCTTTGATGTCGGTCTCATCTTTATGAAAATTTATCACATAATCTTGAACAGCTCCTTTTAAACTTTGCCTATGAAAATGTAATGTTCCGCAGTCGTTTGAGAAAGACATGATCGCCCTTTATCTAACCCATCCATTGCATGAAAACAACTACTCTTCTCATAGTAACATTTATTGAATAACGGTAACAAGCATGCATTATAAATCAATGGTTTGAAAGAGATAAAATAGATACAGCTGGTAACTATCATACAGCGAGCAATGATAACCATACAGGACTTTGGCAGTGTTGAGGTAAGGAGGAAAGAAGCATTGGTTATGAACGTAGCTACTACAACGAATAGACAAAATAGGAACACACAAATCCTTAAAACGTTTCGTGACTTCATGATAATGTTGATTCACTCTACTATCCCAAGGCGGGAGCAAAATATCATCAATGATTAGATTGGGAAATACTTTCCTCTCCTTACCAGGATTATTACAAAAGATGCGTATAACATTGAAAGCAGCTAACCATCGTTTAAAGTCAATAAGAAGAGCACTCTCACAAGAAAAGCCATAGTCTTGCAAATATTTCAGATTAAGTCCATGAATGTGTTTTCTCGCCCATTGATCAACATTGGGATCGCAGTTGGCATGTTGATGATAGACACTAACAATCTGATATGTCCAATTGTTCATAGCAATAGCACTGAGCTCCTGTACAGGTTCACCCTCACAATCCATAAAAATGATGATAGAAGCCTAAAACGGAAATTACACATCTAAGGAAACGTTCTATAACATATTACAAAATGAAGAATTACATCGATGCTTTTCACGACAAAATACACAAATGATATGATGGCAACGAAGAAGTAAAATGTATCTAATAAGACCACGTCTACGACACTCAAAGCACATAAGCGAATTGTCATAGGGTAGAGTTAGGAAAGGACTAGTAATTCTCCTTCTTTGATTTGCGTTTTGATGCAGCATTCTTCTCCGACTTGCGCTTCGTACCACTGCTGTTAAGGATTTGATCAATTATGTCATCCACGTTGGGTGGTTTTGGAATATATAGGATGGATTCCATATGCATGGAGAGAGAGACTATTTTATTATCCTTGTGTCGACCATAATATAGCCCATTCACTTTGAAAAGGATATCCCAAGTACCTTCGCCGAGCTCATCACATCTGATGGGTATTGAATGATCTCCATCCTTCTTATAGTAAGTACACCAATGTGATACCGGTAGGCAAATGTGATTACCATCCCAAATCTTTCTATAGGGAGTATCCTTGTCATCTCTAGCCTTCCACTCTTGAGCAAGAGGAGTAGGAATGTCCATATTTAATGTCACGTACTCCTCAATAATATCAAGTTGGTGGCGAATGTACGGACTCACGGGGATCAGTATGTAGTCCCCATACTGATTGCGCATTATCTTAACATCCGTGGAAGGGAGCATTCCCGTTTGGAGTACTACGCTATGATCGTCATAACGCAAGACTTGTTTAAATTTACGCTGTAGCGGTGTAGGATTATGTACCTTGGTTGTTTCTTCCACTGGCCTCAGTTGTAGATGATCTGACCGTAGCGTACCTTGTAACGTTTGACCGCCATTTTGCCCTACTAGTACAGCAGATGGAATAGATGCCTGAAAATGAAAAAGATTGTATTAAGTTTACGTTTAAGGGAGGAGAGGGAGGAAAGTAGCGACTTACCATTTTAGTTGGATAATAGAATAGAGAGAGAAAATATGCGTCCGTCACTCGTGTGATTCAACGATGGAATGATTCTCACTGTGAAAGGCTCGCTATTTATATAGAAATGCTTGATTCTCATTGGATGATGATCCTCATTGGATAATAACATCAAACTGATTCCAAATCTGAAATCCGTTTTCCAATCCGATGCTTCGTTTTGAAGCTACAACCCAAAACGTCCCAAATTCTAACTCTGTCGTTTTTCGCCAATGTCCCAAAATCTTAAATGGCGTCTCACATCTAAACGAAGACAGATATGAACAAGCCGATTCTTTCAGTGAATTTGTCTCACTCTTAGCTTTCAAACGAGCTATGGCACGACAAAATCCGTCCACTGGAAGCCAAAATCGAAGCGAACTGTCCAGAGGGGGGGGACGTCAGCGAAATTTTTTCTCTCCGATTGCGTTCAAATTCACCATACCGATGCAGAATTTCACGCTGAATCCGAATCTGGCCTCCGTTTTCCCATCCGATGCTTCGTTTGGGCGCTACACACCAAAACGTCCCAAATTCTAACTCTGTCGTTTTTTCGAAAAATGTTGAAAATTTTTTCTCGCCGATTGACTTGAAACTCACCATACAGATAGAGAATTTCACGCTGATTCCAAATCTTAAATCCGTTTTCCAATCCGATGCTTCGTTTTGAAGCTACAGCCCAAAACGTCCCAAATTCTAACTCTGTCGTTTTTCGCCAATGTCCCAAAATCTTAAATGGCGTCTCACATCTAAACGAAGACAGATATGAACAAGCCATTTCTTTCAGTGAATTTGTCTCACTCTTAGCTTTCAAACGAGCTATGGCACGACAAAATCCGTCCACTGGAAGCCAAAATCGAAGCGAGCTCTCCCGAGGGGGGGGACGTCAGCGAAATTTTTTCTCTCCGATTGCGTTCAAATTCACCATACCGATGCAGAATTTCACGCTGAATCCGAATCCGGCTTCCGTTTTCCCATCCGATGCTTCGTTTGGGCGCTACACACCAAAACGTCCCAAATTCTAACTCTGTCGTTTTTTCGAAAAATGTTGAAAATTTTTTCTCGCCGATTGACTTGAAACTCACCATACAGATAGAGAATTTCACGCTGATTCCAAATCTGAAATCCGTTTTCCAATCCGATGCTTCGTTTTGAAGCTACAGCCCAAAACGTCCCAAATTCTAACTCTGTCGTTGTTCGCCAATGTCCCAAAATCTTAAATGGCGTCTCACATCTAAACGAAGACAGATATGAACAAGCCGATTCTTTCAGTGAATTTGTCTCACTCTTAGCTTTCAAACGAGCTATGGCACGACAAAATCCGTCCACTGAAAGCCAAAATCGAAGCGAGCTGTCCAGAGGGGGGGGACGTCAGCGAAATTTTTTCTCTCCGATTGCGTTCAAATTCACCATACCGATGCAGAATTTCACGCTGAATCCGAATCTGGCCTCCGTTTTCCCATCCGATGCTTCGTTTGGGCGCTACACACCAAAACGTCCCAAATTCTAACTCTGTCGTTTTTTCGAAAAATGTTGAAAATTTTTTCTCGCCGATTGACTTGAAACTCACCATACAGATAGAGAATTTCACGCTGATTCCAAATCTGAAATCCGTTTTCCAATCCGATGCTTCGTTTTGAAGCTACAGACCAAAACGTCCCAAATTCTAACTCTGTCGTTTTTCGCGTATGTCCCAAAATCTTAAATGGCGTCTCACATCTAAACGAAGACAGATATGAACAAGCCGATTCTTTCAGTGAATTTGTCTCACTCTTAGCTTTCAAACGAGCTATGGCACGACAAAATCCGTCCACTGGAAGCCAAAATCGAAGCGAGCTCTCCCGAGGGGGGGGGGACGTCAGCGAAATTTTTTCTCTCCGATTGCGTTCAAATTCACCATACCGATGCAGAATTTCACGCTGAATCCGAATCTGGCCTCCGTTTTCCCATCCGATGCTTCGTTTGGGCGCTACACACCAAAACGTCCCAAATTCTAACTCTGTCGTTTTTTCGAAAAATGTTGAAAATTTTTTCTCGCCGATTGACTTGAAACTCACCATACAGATAGAGAATTTCACGCTGATTCCAAATTTGAAATCCGTTTTCCAATCCGATGCTTCGTTTTGAAGCTACAGCCCAAAACGTCCCAAATTCTAACTCTGTCGTTTTTCGCCAATGTCCCAAAATCTTAAATGGCGTCTCACATCTAAACGAAGACAGATATGACCAAGCCGTTTCTTTCACTGAATTTGTCTCACTCTTAGCTTTCAAACGAGCTATGGCACGACAAAATCCGTCCACTGAAAGCCAAAATCGAAGCGAGCTGTCCAGAGGGGGGGGACGTCAGCGAAATTTTTTCTCTCCGATTGCGTTCAAATTCACCATACCGATGCAGAATTTCACGCTGAATCCGAATCCGGCTTCCGTTTTCCCATCCGATGCTTCGTTTGGGCGCTACACACCAAAACGTCCCAAATTCTAACTCTGTCGTTTTTTCGAAAAATGTTGAAAATTTTTTCTCGCCGATTGACTTGAAACTCACCATACAGATAGAGAATTTCACGCTGATTCCAAATCTGAAATCCGTTTTCCAATCCGATGCTTCGTTTTGAAGCTACAGACCAAAACGTCCCAAATTCTAACTCTGTCGTTTTTCGCCAATGTCCCAAAATCTTAAATGGCGTCTCACATCTAAACGAAGACAGATATGAACAAGCCGATTCTTTCAGTGAATTTGTCTCACTCTTAGCTTTCAAACGAGCTATGGCACGACAAAATCCGTCCACTGGAAGCCAAAATCGAAGCGAGCTCTCCCGAGGGGGGGGGACGTCAGCGAAATTTTTTCTCTCCGATTGCGTTCAAATTCACCATACCGATGCAGAATTTCACGCTGAATCCGAATCCGGCTTCCGTTTTCCCATCCGATGCTTCGTTTGGGCGCTACACACCAAAACGTCCCAAATTCTAACTCTGTCGTTTTTTCGAAAAATGTTGAAAATTTTTTCTCGCCGATTGACTTGAAACTCACCATACAGATAGAGAATTTCACGCTGATTCCAAATCTGAAATCCGATTTCCAATCCGATGCTTCGTTTTGAAGCTACAGACCAAAACGTCCCAAATTCTAACTCTGTCGTTTTTCGCCAATGTCCCAAAATCTTAAATGGCGTCTCACATCTAAACGAAGACAGATATGAACAAGCCGATTCTTTCAGTGAATTTGTCTCACTCTTAGCTTTCAAACGAGCTATGGCACGACAAAGTCCGTCCACTGGAAGCCAAAATCGAAGCGAGCTCTCCCGAGGGGGGGTGGACGTCAGCGAAATTTTTTCTCTCCGATTGCGTTCAAATTCACCATACCGATGCAGAATTTCACGCTGAATCCGAATCCGGCTTCCGTTTTCCCATCCGATGCTTCGTTTGGGCGCTACACACCAAAACGTCCCAAATTCTAACTCTGTCGTTTTTTCGAAAAATGTTGAAAATTTTTTCTCGCCGATTGACTTGAAACTCACCATACAGATAGAGAATTTCACGCTGATTCCAAATCTGAAATCCGTTTTCCAATCCAATGCTTCGTTTTGAAGCTACAGCCCAAAACGTCCCAAATTCTAACTCTGTCGTTTTTCGCCAATGTCCCAAAATCTTAAATGGCGTCTCACATCTAAACGAAGACAGATATGAACAAGCCGTTTGTTTCACTGAATTTGTCTCACTCTTAGCTTTCAAACGAGCTATGGCACGACAAAATCCGTCCACTGGAAGCCAAAATCGAAGCTAGCTCTCCCGAGGGGGGGGGGGACGTCAGCGAAAATTTTTTCTCTCCGATTGCGTTCAAATTCACCATACCGATGCAGAATTTCACGCTGAATCCGAATCCGGCCTCCGTTTTCTCATCGAGCACTCCTTCCACTCGAAACAGCCCATTTTACAACCCAACATTCAGCAGATTGCACGAAAAACATCACACACTATAGCCTCAAGACTAATCCTGGCGGTCGCCCAAGTCCACCACGACACTCAGTCGTTCCGGAGGGGGGGGGGAGTCAGCGAACAGTTTGTAAACGTGGACCCACCTGGCCGGCACACCACGACACTCTGTCGTTCCAGAGGGGGGGGGCGCCGGTCGGGTGTTCGCCGTTTTCTTACTACTTATCACAAAACGTATTTTTTGTATTTCTATAGCAATAAATCATCGTTTTAGCTGATTCTACAACTGAAATTCTGATCTAAATAGGGATCAATGAAGCAATGAATGCATCATTATTATGGAAAAACCGACTGATTGAAACCTTTCAACCACTCCTAAGAAGTACCATATTTTATAAGTAGTGAGTTTAAGACATTGAAATAAATTTACCAAAAAGAATATAGTTACATCATAATGTCACCTAAAATTCAACTTAAATTGCTTTCGTTGTAAATTTAATAGCATTTAAGCAAGTAAGCCAAGAGATAATTATGATCAGAAATCATAAATAATTACCTATTCCCTATTTTAATTATCGACTTCTTCAATTTGCGATAAGCTTTCTCGCGCTATTACATAAGTCAAATGCATTTCTGTACATAGCATACGATGTGTATGTATATTGGCAACTGTTGCTTGAAATCAACAAAGTAATGTGCGGAAATCGATAGATGTCTATGGTAATTTTGACTTCTGAATGACATTCCAGCATAGACTTCTCGTTTTGACAAGTACGTGTTGAACACGAATGTAACTGCAGTATGTATGTAGCTTCACTGATCGATAAATTCAAATTTCTAATTTGATTTTATTCTGATACATATAGCTGGTTCTCTTCAATTATCATCACACGTTGTGTTCAACAACATGCCCACGCATGCTAGATCACACAATGACTGCAGAGCATGTGTATATTGTTTATTATGTTTTTCAAAGACAAAGGTTATGAGAAATATTTCTTTTGCCATACGAGAAATTATTCAACGCTCCATTATCAATATTGACTTCGACGACGAACGCTATCCAACGGCACTGCGCAGTAATTGTTACACTATCGTTTGCGAGTACAGAAGAGGCGACTTTACTCACAAGATCAAATTGTTCGATTTTTCAAAGCTGAAACGAATAATGACAAGAACTACTGACAAATGCACTTGCTTACTGTGTGATATTGCGAGAGCATCGACGAGTAAGAACTTTGGATTGTCCAACTCTACTGTTGAAAAGAAGAAGCCTGGACCATTGCCTACTAACTCTTGTGACTCTAGTCCATCATCGATTACTTTATGCACCATCTGCCTCTCAGAATTCGTCAGGGGTAGGCCCCACCATTGTACTTAGAGCCAGCGGCAAAAGAATCTGCTATCTTTTGCGTCTGGTGCAGGTCCCAACAACGGCGATTCATCTTCCGGAGAAAAGTTAGCTTCAACAATTATTCGAGGCAAGATTCAAAAGTGTGAAGTGAATGATGATTCCTGTACCCTGTCGGCTGAAAGAGGAAGACCATTATCCATTTCCGTCTCCGACAGCAGAAGACTTCCAAAGAAAAAGATGACAGCAGAGGACTTCCACAAAATTCAGAGTGACTTGCATTTGTCAAAAAATCAAACAAAAACTCTTGGAAAGCATATTCGATCTGCATTTGGGACGCGAAAAGTGACAGAACCATTCATCAGAGAAACTCTCCAGCTGAAGGCTCATGAACTTGACAGTTACTTTCTTTATGAGATTCATGATTTTGACATCGTTTCTTCAACCAAATGGCCAACAGCATCCGGTGTTCCGGCTATTTATTATTGTGATGTGAGCACACTGACAGATCGCATCGCGTCGCATCGAAATTTTCCGGAGAATAATTTTGAATCGATCATTGGGATCGATTCCGGTGGTGGATTTCTTAAGATTTGTTTGACTGTCCGTTTGTCATCATCGTCCTCCGATCACCGTGATCCCATGACGCCGACCAGAAGTAAACTCTCCGAAGGTGTTGCACCAAAAAGTCTCAAGGAAACAAGTTGTTCATATTAGCAATTGTTCCTGAGGCACAGGAATCTTACCGAAATGTCCTCATATTGTGGAATTTACTGAAATTCACGACGCCCGAGATTTTACCTCCTTATACATTCTGTATGGATCTCAAGTTGGCAAATATTGTTGTTGGACTTATGTCCCACTCATGCCTTCATCCCTGTACTTGGTGTGATTCACGAAAGAATAATTTATTTTGTGAAGGCAATCTTCGTACTTTGGGGTCTATTCGTGCCCAGTACTGGCAATTCGTCGAATCGGAGAGAGGATCTGCCAAGGCGAAAATTTATGGAAATTGTGTGCACGCACCGATGTTCAAGTATTCAGATAACACACGCGTTTTGGATATATTGCCACCTGCAGAACTGCACCTCATGCTTGGAACGAACTTGTTCACCTCACGAACTTGGAGAAGAAATGGCCTGAGGTGATTGAGTGGCCATCAAGTCTAAATATCGAAAAGGAGGCCATGCATGGTGGAACATTCGCCGGAAATGGGTGCCGAAAGCTGCTATCCCACATCGATAAACTTGAACGAATCGTTCCGGATGAACACAAGGACTTCGTGGCAGCTTTCCGGTCATTTAATGACGTTGTCGTCGGCTGTTTCGGCCAGTGTCTTCGTGATGACTACAAAGACAGGATCTCTACCTTCCGTGAAAATTTTGAAGTTCTTCGTCTGCGACCGACTCCTAAAATTCACTCGATTTTTTTTCATGTCAGTGAGTTTTGTGATTTGAAGCAATCAGGACTTGGGACTTGGTCGGAACAGGCCTTTGAATCAGTTCATTCTGATTTCGATAAGCACTGGCAAAGATATAAAGTACTACAATCGCATGAAAGATTCAATGATCGTCTACTCCGAACTGTACAATAATACAACTCATCTCATTTATAAGTTTGCAATATTGCATTATGTTATGCTAAAGCTTTCGTTTTGGTAAATTTCTTGTTATAATATAACGTATAGTTTTTAATCAATTCGATTGTTTTGCAAAATAAAAGATGAATGAAACGGAAAAATAAGGGAAAAGGGAATATGGGCTATAAAAAATCAACCCATAAATGATGTCATTTTCTGAGATAGTGATAATAAACCAATTTTGTGTAGTTAGTATATTGTATAGTTATTATATCGTATAGATAGTTTTGCATAGTTAATAATGATTGTAGACTGCAACGAAACTATAGATAGGGTAAAAATTATTCTTTCTTTGATAAAAATAATTATATGTCCCAAACTCACTACTTATAAAATATAGTACTACATAAGAATGGTTGAAGGGTTTTAATAGCTCTGTTTTTCTATAATAAAAATAAAACGGCCTATATTGCTTCATTGATCCCTATTTCGATCAGAATTTTAGTTGTAGAATCAGCTAAAACGATGATTTATTGCTATAGAAATACAAAAAATACGTTTTGTGATACTACTCATAAAGATATCGATAGATTTTTTTATTTTGCCCTCATGAGTTTTCACTATCGATAAGCTTTCGAATGGTGTATCATTTATGTCTGTTGTAATTTTTTTGTTAATCGGCTATTTTAGGACCACCGTGGACACTTTTCATTTTTATAATTGTTGGAAAATTATTTTTGAGGATGCGCCGAACGCATCGCAGGTACGGAGAAGACGCCACTGCTTGTGGATTCTTATTCTCATTTGAAAGCATATGAAACGTCCGACCATTTAAATTGCATTCAATAAAATTTTGGAAAGTTGGAAAAGTGTGGAATAAAAGTTCTTTGCCACTTTTTATGATTCACACTGAATGCAATATTCCGGCAATTGTGAAATCCTTTACCAATAGTGATTATCTTCGCTTTAGTGCAAGGATCGATCAAATAAAACTGCATTCACCTAATCATGATTATTTCAAGATCGACAATTCTTTTTCAAGAACTTCACTGCCTCTGATATATTTTATCCAGTCCGCAACTTTAGATACATTTACGATAATTGGACATCCAGACCTGTTTAAATTTCGTGGCTCTCAAATCCAGAGGTGACTAATTCGTCCCTATGTTGTCGTATACGCAAAATTTGACTTTTTGAGATAAGAACATATCCGGGGGTTTTCCGTGTCGCTCTTTTCAATGGTGATATTTTCAAGACTCGAATCTGAAGTGCTATGAGTTTTAGAAACATGGGGAGGGGGTATGATCTCAAACTGTACGAATTGTAATTTTACGAAGAGGCGTAAAACTCTTACGCCCCTTCGTCAACATAGTGACGAATTAATACAGCTGATATTTCCTATGCCTGCAAGCGGTTTGATAAAGAATCCGTACTCGCTACTCCGTATTTCATATAGACTGAATCACCGAGTATTAGAAAAACGAAATCTTGAAGAAACAGATGTTTCCCCTGTAGCCTCACTGTTTGATTCTGCCATTACTGGACACAGGATTACGATTTGGGAGAAGGATTCATTAGATTCTTTAAGTTAATCAACAGATCAGTGACCATATGGAATACAATTTCATCTTCTAAGAGCAAAGATGAACGACTTCCAGAAGCGAATCCCATTCAGAAAATGAAAAGTATTCAGCCTTTGCTACAATGTGCGAATTTCTTTAATACACGAGAAAATCTCAATTGTCAGGCTTATCAAGGCTAACTTTCTTGACTACAAAGCAACTCTGCAAAACTTTAGTAGAATTGATCGCATATGTGATCATAGAATGTTATTTCATCACAGTGCGCATATTTCCCGGTGTGATTATGGCGCTTTATCATCACCCTCTTAAAAAATACACAATTAGCATGAGCTTTTGAAAAATAAAATGCGATGCATCCAGCAGTAATACTAAATTTTCCAAGACTCAACTTGTGGGATGGATACACGTACATGGAGTTTTTAAGGATGTCACTACCTGGTCAAGCCGATAACTAGGGCTCCCTGGATATAATTTTGCATCCCAGGAGCCAGTGTTCTATTAAACACGTTTTCAGCATCCGGCAACATTGTTACAACATCACAGAGAAACTGCTTGAAGCAAGTAATGTCGAGATGTTGACTGTTCTTGCAATAATTTGTGAGCGTCATTGTTTCGGATCTTTCTACCGTTTGATTTTGTTTTATTTATTTTACTTTTTTATGATTTTGATATGTATATTTCGCATTTTTTATCATCTTTGTTCCATATCTTTATAATTTCTGTTTTCATCTGGTTTTAAAGAATTCCATTAGAGCTATCACAGAGACGTATATTCTACGGATTTAGTATGGTGAGAGTCACCTGCAAGTATTGGCAAAATTAAATTAAAAGATGCCTATGCAAGTCTACTTTAAATTGTCTAGCATTATTGGAAGTCTCCTAGTACAAAAAATACTTTTTTACACTAAATTCTACAAGACATGTTGATTCATTACAAATGAAGGAGACCCTAATTTTGATGTCTTAATTAGCCATCAGAGGACAATCCGGAACGAGAAGCAAATTATATTACGTCTTTTTCTTTAACTCATTCAGTGCAACTTTTTAAAATTTGTAACGGTGCGAACAAGTGCTGATAGGACACAGCCATACTAAAACCCACACGCAGAGAATGTACTCGTCCATGTATGTCAGGTGCACAAGTAATACATGTTAAATGGTTTCTGACCACCGAAAGTACAATTTGTCAAATGAAAATACCGGTTTTGGATAAGTCACTGATAGCTTTCAGAAGAAGTAACATTTGCCATACTACTATTACTATTAAAGCCACACGTATCCAAAATATTGTGGAAACACACATGTAAATACATAAAGGCCACATGTATATGTGAAAATGCCTTTCAAGGATTGGTTATTCTGAATGTAGGACTCTGCGTGTTTAGGGCTTCCAGAGAATGTCTCACTTTACCACGTTGTTGTGGTCACCTTGCTAAAAAATAAGCAAAAATGTACTTTTACATATGCTGCATATGCAGAACATGTACATTTACATGTGTTTGACTTATATGAGTGTAATGAACAAAAATGTGAGATTGATAAATCAGCTGTCCAGGTCAAAAGCATTCAGAAAATGTATAACTTGCTATGTTTCTAAGAAATACGCACGATATAAGGAAATTTTAGTAAATTAGCATTTTACATGTGCATATACATGTTTTAGATACAGCTCCTTGATGAATCTGCGATTACCCAACATCCAAAATCAAGTCTAGCATATAAATCAACGTTCCTGAAAACTTTTGGGCTCTTTTCACAAAGTGCACAATTTAGTGGTATTTTCAAGCTAAGTGGTTCCACTACTTCGGCAGTTGATGAAGTTCTCTAAGGAATGTCTGGTGACTGTGAAGAACAGTTCAATTGAAAACTGGTACTGACCGCACAACGGGATTCCTTTTTGGAGAAGTTCACACTTTGATACCCTCCTAATCTACTAATCTAACATGCACATTTCACGACTCATACACATGTTTCTGAAATAAATTTGACCCTCTCTGAGATTCATCTTCAGAATTAAAAAAAATCATTTAACAGTTCTATTTTTCAAGTTGGTTTCGAAAGTTCATCTGATGCTTTCAGAGATTCATTTTACATTCATGTCTACAATTCATTAAATAAAGATTTATTTGACTCTTTGAATGCAACTTCATAGATTTTGTAAGAGAACAGTGAACAATGACTGTACAAGTTAAAGAAGTTTAAGATTCAGTGTAAAAAAAAGCAAAAATGGAATTACAAAAGCTAGAAATAATCAAATCATTGTCCTACGAAACTCCGTTAAAGCAACCCCTATACATAAAAAAGGCAAGGACTTTGAATCTTTCTGATTGCAATTTCATGACTCTCAAATTTCAATTGCACACTACCTGAAATCCAATTTAAGAGGTTTCAAACCTGCATAAGATGTCAACGCATTTAGCTGTCGTCTGTGTTGAATTATTTGTTCTCCTGAATATCCTACAGGAACTATGATAGTACATGGTTGCTTCGAAAATAGCTTTGCCCACAAAATCGCAAATTACTTCTTTGTGAATTCTTGTTGTGGTTAGGCATGCAACCAAATTTCCAAATTCCTTTGAGTAATTTTAATGCAGAAGTATTAGAAGTATGCTTACAAGAAGTGAACTACTGAAAGAGTTCACTTGCAAACTAAATCCTTTCCAGTTGCCCCGTGGGGTTAATGACGCAATGCACAATATTACATGATTTCTTGCTCCATCGTTAATGCAGCATGCACAATAATTATATTCCTGTGAGAATTGAATTATTATTGCGTTTTTCAAAAGATATGACATGTAATTTATTTTAGAGGGTGAAATATGTAAGCATATCAGAACTTCTGAAAGTAGATAATATATAAATATAAGTACAATTAGTATAATCACATTTGATACAATATAAAAATATGCATCAATTATATTATAGAAATTATGAAAGTATTATACTATATTATGAAAATTAGCATATGGAAAAATAGAAAACGCAAGGTTTGCGCCAACATGTTTCACCACTCCAGTGGCTTCTCAAGGCGTTAATTGAATCTTTATTTCATAAAGAAACAATAAATAATGAACACAGGTGCTATTATATGGAGATGAGCAAAAATAAAATCATAGATGTTACAACTTATTAAAGGTGGCTTGTAGCATGGGCATCTAGATATGCTGATGTCTAGATGCATCGAGACAAGTAGCTGTGTACAATCTGTGGCCGGTGATGACTGTCTTCTTGGAATGCATTATGATCAAAGACACAACAAATGGTGTTTGTAATCTGTCGTGTCGATATTTTGTCCTATTAGTTCTAAACTTACATATTGTGATGCAATTAATAGTGTTCAAATGGTTGTTTACAAAAGCAATTACTTCATGCTTATAAAAATGATGTAACAAAATTGCATTGATTTGCTATAAATAGCATGCAAAAGGAAAGGGAACGGTAATTCTTCAAAGTTTTTATTCACAAACTGTTCCGCCTTGGTTCCGCCAGACAACTTGGCTCTATTTCTGACATTTTTATTTTTCATAATCGATGTCAGCTTCAAAATTTGCCTTAATTTATCAGCTGCCTCGCATATAAGTGACTTACCGAAGTAATTGAATTTTTTGCACAATCATTTTTTTGTACATCGTGGCCAACACTGCAATGACTGCAAAATAAAATTTGATTGGGAATACATCTGTCTGCGACAAAAAAGCCTAAGCTGTTCTCTGCAATTAAGGAATTGCTCTAATAGAGCTGAGTTACTTTTGATTTCTATCTGAATTTGCCAGTAATGGCTAACCATTACAAAACACAATCTCAAACAGATGGAGAAATCCGAAATAATGACTTCTCAATATACAACAATTGCTTTCGAGATTTAACTTCGAATTAGAGGTATTTCTGATTAAATAAATTTCTTCTTTGCTCAAACGTTTTCAGAAATAGCAAATTAATAAAATAATTTTGAATAAACGTAGGGTAGGTATCTATGGCAATGACAAATGGTCAGCATGAGGAAATTTTGATTGACGGAAGCGCTATACAATATGTAGATGAAATGAGTTACCTTGGCCAATGGATATCATTTCAAGATTGTCTGCAGAAAGAAATCGCAACCAGAATTAATAACGCATGGAAAGCTTTTTGGAAATTGAAACACTACTTAGTCAGCAAGAACATTCAAATGAGCGCAAGGAGACATCTTTTTAATTTATGCAATTTGCACTTATGGATGTCAGACTTGGTCGTTGACGAACAACTCAATATCCCGTCTACAAACAACACAAAGAGAAATGGAAAGAAGAATGCTTAGCATCGGTCGAAGAGATAAAGTCACCAATGCAGAGATCAGAGACGGACTGGTGTGAGAGATGTCATCTAGGAAGCAAGACATTTGAAATGGAATTTGGCGGGACATACAATAAGAGAAAGAGATGACAGATGGAGCGCCCGCCTTACGAATTGGATACCGCGAGATGGAAGAAGATCAGAGGAAGACAGGAAAAGATGGAGGGATGAGTTTCCGGCCAGATGGATTCAACAGGCTCAAACAGATGCGAGTGGATCCGTATTACGAGGGAGGGCATTTTCCAACCTGGATGAGGCGGCTACAGCAAGACAGTAAGTAAGTTATCTACCTCATTTTGGTAATGAAAAAATGCAGCAGATTCTACGAGTCTCCAGTGTTTTAAAGTTTATAATTCACAAGATGGAATCAATCAAAAGCATGGTGTTACACGCAAATATACACTCATAGACCCCGACACTAAAAGAGCACAGGTCTAGCGTTATCACCGCCGTTATAGTTTAGACAATTTTGGTTGATATACAATTTTTAAGAATGAATTATTATATTCATCAGTAACCGAAAGTAGATTAGTATCAAACTGAGTTTATGATGCATGTTATATCTAAGCACTTGCTAGAATGTCATATAATGTACATACCATTAAGTAATAAATCCGTAAGGCGATGCATACACTGTGAATGTTACTTTGTAAACCCATCAAACAGAAATACTTAGTCGCTTCTCTCGGAATTACATCTTTTGAGCAATCTTTTTACGTAGCTTGCAAGTGAGGTCTCACCTAACCAAAAATGCAGGCTTTCCGATTCAGAAAGAGATGCATGGAAGCCAAAAAAAGAGATTACCAAACGATTGGAGTCTGTAATATAGATTAGCGTTCGGCATAACTCGAATGACAACTAATCGAGTATTACTCGAGTACTCGAATGAAATATCAATGCATATGTGAATATTATTCACTTTCATCCAGTTGTAGCTGATCACAAAACGTTGATTAATACATCTATATTTTCTCAGTCGAAGACTTACTCCGCCTCCGTCAAAAATATCAATGCGTTTAGGGCGTCATATATCATATAATGTCGTTTACTTCAATGCACCATTCATATGCTGAGCTGTGGCTCTACAAATAACATATAGGTCTACACAGTTACAGATTCTCAAGACACATAATTTGCGTAGACTTACTCATTCATGCTATCTTCTAAGATCGACTGTAGAAGGCCTATCAACGTTATGCGCACTTTTTATCGGCCTTACAAAAAACGGGATGAGCAACTTCTCCTGTTCACTGCATTGCTGTCATTAAAAATGATTTCTTGCCAATCGGTCAACTATAGATTTTGTTTTGGCAAATTTACTTCTCAAAATTATTCATTGAGATAACTAGAGTTTTTATCTGATATAATAAATAATGAATAATTGACTGTATACATTTTATTTTCTTCTGGGATGAAATCAACGAAGCTTCATAGCTTCATGGATCTATGCATGCTGTACTTAAGAATGTGTCCCCTTTGTTTAACTCAAAATCTTGAAAATAAAATTACTTCACCCATTTTCTGATTTCGATGTGTGGATTTTTATAGAACATACCACACACATGCTTGTGTAGTTGTTCAACAACAATGTCTACTATTATGGACACTGGGCAATGTGTGATTTCTGTGAAGGCGCGCTTAGTGCAAACCACACACGGAATTCTATTCGCGACTGAAGGTGGGCTTCAGTTTTAGATATTATGAAGTTTATTGGGCGACCTCATAACAGCTAGGTCTCTTTTCGTGCTATTTAACATGTTTTATCTTTGTGTTTGCCTTATTGAGATATTTAATGACATCTAAACAACTGGTACTTTCAATCGTATTATCTTATGCTGAATGCTTCAATACAACGAAATAGGTACTGCATGTATGTAGTCATCGATCTCAATGAAAGCGAATAGAAATCTTTACATTCTCTGATCGGCATGATTTTGCACATGTAGTCACAAGTTGCTATGCGGTGGTTTAGACCTAAGATTTATCAGTTTTTTAATGAAGAGCATAATAAAATAAATTGAAGAGGACTAATCACTCTTCCTGACAAAGCAAGGAGTTGTGCAAGCTATCACACAACTATTTTGTTTCGAGTACTCGGAATCACTACTGGAGCAACACTTTGAGAGTGAGTAAGTCTACTCGAGTACTCGTGCCTAACACTATTACCCTGATCTGCATGTGTGAAAGACTTTAATGGTTTGAGCTTCTTGGTAATGAAAAATTATTTCAGCATGTGCCCTGCTCCAACATTCTTGCCCCCCTTGCCCCAAAATCCAATCCGGCATCCCTGCAAATCTTTGAATATTGTATCAATTGCCAGTCTCAATTTTGCATGTGAATTTGTCATCAACTCGTTTTAAACTTTCGTATTCAGAGATTTACAGCGTACTTCATCAATCATAAGTACGACATACTAGTCGTAATTTCAAATAGAAGCTATTATCTAGACCGTCGCTTTCTTTATTCAAATGCTGTGTGATCTTTTGTAAGATACTCATGGAGGGGCACAAACTGTTTTTGTCACATAAAATACTGTAAGCTAATTGACTTGCTGGATACAGACCCAAAAAGCATTAACTCATGTCAATCACATCGTCAAATTTGTTCTTTTTCATCAATTGTAACAGCTCAAGATAAATTTCAACTTTCGACAATATTCGCTAATCTCTACCGGCCACAGCTTGTACACTGTCAATTTCAGATACTTATCCAGGTGCTATATCTAGTCAATCTAGATAACCATGCTTGTAGCCTACCGTGCAATGAGCATTGCTTCTCTATGTTACCTGAAAACTGATAAACAGCATAATAATTATATATATTTGTACCATGATATTGTCACTTTCCGGATTGTGTTTTATGCTTTTTGATATCTGCAGTATATATTCTTGCGATTTCCGGGATTTCCGGGATCAGCGGCTGATATTGTTGAAATTACAATTATTCTATTGTTTTATCTTGCACATAATGCATGATATTGTACGGCTTTCTAGTCCACAGGTTAATAAGCTCCACGAAGCAGGTAATTATTTTCCTGGATGGAAATTATTAACCTGGTGCAGACTTCTATGAAAAATGTCATGACTGCGGCTCTTGGTAATTACAGCAAATAATGACCTCAAATCTATGCATTATCTATTACATAAATATTTATCAATAGCTTTTCTGTACATGTAGATATCATAAATTCCTATAATGCTCATAAATTCATAATGTTCCTACCGCACATATCAGAATCGAGCAATAGCAGAATAGCTTAACACTCTTGAAAAGAGTACTATTGAATTAAACATGATCAATAAGAGCATAATATAATTAATCATAATTATTCACAAATATATTTTTACATATTCATCTATATTATTCTTAACATCGTTACGCATCATAAAAACAACAAATTTAAAGGTTTCATATTCAATTTCCACGTTTACGTCAATTTATTTTAGTTTACACATATTGTCTTCATAAATTCAATTTCATGCATAATTTTGCAATGTACTGCAATACCTAGCCGATAATTATGCTTAGCATCAACTGAATACTTAGTTACCATTGACTTATAATGAATAAACTAAATATCTTACTTGAATATGAACATCGGAAGTTCCGCCAGTGCTCTTGTGCCCACTCTTCTCCACAATTATTTGTTCACTGACACCAGCTTGATACAGGCTTATGGCGCAGGTAGCTCGCAAGGCGCCTTCTCAATGCTTGAATTATCTCTGATGTGTCATCATATTGCACACATATTCACTAGAGAACTCAGACCAACCCGATGAAAAAATCAAAATTCAAAAGTAAAGACGACATTCATTTGTTATCAATGCATTTCGTCTGCTACCCTCACACATTATCACGAATGCATGCACACCAAATGAATTGGTTTTTATATTTGAATATGTGGCCCTGAGTTCTCCCGTAACTAAATGCAGTATATATACCTTGTCAATGTCGGTAATTTCCTCTGTCGTATAGGATTATAACAACCTCTTTATAAATGGTGTGGTACCACGGAATTACACAACTTATTCCATGTGTAGAACACTTCATCGAGAAATTCACTGGGTAACCGTGTTTCGGTCAAATCTGGAAACACATTTCAGATTGCCCACGCAGTCTTTTCTTCCCATGGCTTGCGAAACACAAGACAGTGGCATATCCTGTGAGAACATGGGAATGCTTGTCAGATGTCATGAGATGCAAGGAACAGCATTCGACCATCAGCCTCCTCTTGGGTGCAGGAGCTACCGAAGATAAATTAGCAGGGTTGCCGTGGGTATGCGGATTCTGTGGGGATCCCCATGGGTATGGGGTGGGTATGGGTATTCAGGCCATCCCCACAGCTCCCATAGCGATTCTATGGGGATTCTGAAGATTTTTGACATTCACTAGAAGCAATCAGAACTGACATCATATCAAACAATCAACTTCGATGTTGAATTACAAAGTATCACGTAGCCTACCCATCTCTCAATATCAATGCTGATCATTTTCACATTAGCAGCACACGTTCAATAATGTTGAATGACTTACAATGATAGTTCCATGTATGTCAAGGATGTCTGAAGTGGAAGAATTCTGCAAGTCTCCTTTACTACAGAGCCGAATGGAGACCTACAAATATTAGCTCTGATAGTATAAATAGCTCAGTGATATAATTAAGCTTGCGTGCTAAATGCGATTAATCATTATCAACCTAAATTTTAAACTACAGTAATTACGAAGACCTGTTGGGTCCAGCCCACAAAGCAAGACACATGAAAATGTTGAGTGATTTTCGTCGGATACATAAACAGTGTGATAAAGATTTCTCACACCAAATCATTCAACTCTTAAGTATGCGACAACGACCACTTTATTTCTCACTCAATTTTTTGGGAAATCTGTGGGAATTCCTCATTGAGGAACGACTGTGCATACGAAACTGCCAACTGCACTCAATGAGCCACATTCAAAGAAGAACACTCAATGAGCTACACTCAATGTTGAAAAGTTTAAGCTGAGGGTGACTATGAATGCAAAATCTCACTCAGACCACATTCACACTCAGATTTTCATTTAAGTGATGTCTGTGCATACGGGCATAAGCCTTATACTCGCATTGCAGTCATAGTTATGATGAAAGCTCAGATTTTTCACTTGTCCACGACTTGTCAGAACTTTCGTTTTCATCTGGTAGGCATCCTTAACTGCACACCGTGTACATGTACCTCAGTAAATGGTTTATTGTGCTGCATTTCATCACCATACACAAATGGGTCAACATCCTCCAAATTCTTGTGCAATAATTCGGTGACATGAGTGATCGAGAAAATCAGGATGATTTTCATCGAAGTCTGTATATATATATAATAGTAGATTAGATTGATTCGAAGTTTTTTATGTCACCATGCGTATATAGTCGATTTCTGCTGTGAAACAATTCTAGACTTGAGATGCATAAAGGCCAAACTCGCTTTGATATTTTATTTCTTAATCGGCATCGATGGAGATAGAACTAGACTATCAGCTATTACTGCATTAAACTAACGGATATTAAACGGAAATATTCACACATGTGAACATGGCATGATCCACTGAGCAATAAACGATGGCTATAACACACATTGGTGGACCGCAAACATGTAGTGAAGGCCTACATAAGAATTGTGACCATAAGACAGAGTGACCATTTTGAAGTACCGGCAGTGTAGCAACATATGAATATTTTTTATTTATACTCAACCCTGTCTTTGTATGTTGATGGACTTCCTATTATTTGAAAATAGCACCATTATAAGCAACCAAACGAATGAAAAATCCTCACATTAGGAACCCCAAAAACCAACTTACAGGACTGCCCAGGATTATATTCTCACAAATGGAACACGTGAAACTCGCATGTAATCTATCAAAACGGCCAAATGCATGCACTTAAAATTATTTGCAGTAAGAATCGAGTCTTAGCGAAAAGCAGCTGACTGAAAATATTGTGGGGAATTTAAGGTCCTTCATGGACTTAACAGTTAAAAATTTCAATAGATATATTGATAAATATTCATGCTTTTATGAAACATACTGTACTTAATCACGATTGTTTTACAGCGAGGAATTTAAGCATCATTCTTTTGAAAAGAACTGTGTGTATATTTCCTGAGAATGCTTCGCATAACATGTATACATGATGTGATGTAAGCTCAGGTTTGGATTTTATTTGAAGTAGACATGGTTTGCGTTTGTGTCATAGCAGCGAACGGTAAACAGGCGAATATAAGAAACCTCGAAATTTCAAAATAGCGAAGTAATAAAATAGCGTACTGATGCAATGCTCGTGTTGTGCAGATAAGTACATACTCGCATTAATATTTCATCTCAACATTTTAATAAGGCCATGTTTCTTTTAGTCTACATGCAGTTGTTGAATTTTTATACAAATGTGTTTCCTTTAAGGGAACAGTAATGCAGAAATTGTACCTTTAAATTAATCCTGCAGCAAAATGAAGTAGGATCGACAAGGTCAATAACAAGGTTAAGTGAACCAAAAATCCAAAGTGAGTAAATGAGGAAGTTTTAAAAACACAACCTGATCAATAAACGATTTGCTATACAGGGTGGCGCACAAAGATACGCCCGTAACGATATGTCGTAAAAGTATTATTTATTAAAATGATTTATTTTATGAAATATAACATCAAATGTCAAGACAAAAGACCAAACACTCAATAGTTGGTATGACCACCACGTGCTGCTATGATCGCAGCCAAGCGTTGAGGGAAAGAGTGTAGCAAACGAAGGAATAAATTTGAGTCATTCTCCAGATTTGATAGAACACACATGATTGAAGCACACTTCGTAAAGTTGTCAGGCTATGCTGTTGATTGTTGGGGAAAGAATGAAGAACAGCTTCAACTTTGTCCTTGATGATTGCGCCTAAATTCTCACAGGGATTTAAATCTGGTGAATTCCCTGGCCATTGGCTGTTGTCGAAGAAATCGACATTGTTCTCTCTCAAGAGCTGTTGCGTTGCAAGAGCTTTGAAACAAGGCGCTTTATCGTGAAGGAATGTTACTTCATCAGGATCGATGACATTTTTCCTGTTTTTCAAAAAGGGGAATACATTTTGGGTAAGAATAGTTTCTCGGAAGTATTCTCCAGACTGTCCTTGTTCTTTGATAACGGCCATCATTTTCTTCGCAGAAAAACATACAAAAAGTTCAATGCATTCTGGATGTGCAGAAACCGGTCGAAATCGTTCATGTTCTTCGATCAAATCGATGGATGTGGCCCAGACGCGATCATTTTGATGGTTTGTTTTCCTGCTAACGTAAATGGAAAATTCATCGCTGCACACGACATGGATAAAATCATCAATCGTCCAAAGCCTCAAGAAATTGCAGAACCAAACTCGATTCTCCCCCTGTTGTGGACTTTTGAAAGGTTTCTTTATGACATCGAATGGCTTCATCTCTTGTGACTGCATATATCTTTGAACTGTTCAACGAGATGGGCTAGGCCTGTTACCTCTAGCTGTTGCTATTTGTTTCGTTAGCTGTCTGGTGCTTTTTCTTTGTCTTCCAGCGCTGAGACGGATTATCCTCTTCTCATGTCCGTTCAGCACCTCTCCAGACCGTCCAATGTTCTCCTTTCTCATCTCACAATCATATGGATCCCGATTCCAATTCTCTTTAATAAATGTTTCACTGCGACCAATTTTCTCAGCTACCCATTGCCTTGTTATAAAATGGGCCCCTTCATCTTTGCTTTGCTTGAATGTTGTTGCTCTTATTCTGTCGATAAACCGTCTTTGTTCCGTGTCTGCCATTCTTCACACCACATGTAAATTAATCAAAATCACTCGTAACAGCATAATCGATTGCAGTGTCATGAACAGATTTCAGTCAGACTATACGCTCATGGCACACAATGTCAGACAGCACGCGTGTTTTGCATTTGACTTGGCGAATCACGTTACTCATCGCGGACGCATCTTTGTGCGCCACCCCGTAAAAGCAAAGAAATAAAGACAATGTCGTCATACTATTAAATAGAAACATTCCGAGATAGAACTACGTTTACGGTAAACTACATGATGGTAGTTTTATGGAAAAAAGGGTGTCATGTCTCATGAATTATTAAAGAATTAAGAGCGGAATGAGAAGAACCTACGTATGTAAACTGTACCTGTAAGCTGGCAGCAGACGACAAAAACCTATGAATCAGTGGAGATAGATAAAGAACAGCTATCTGCTGATGATTCAGGCAATTGTAAATTTTCAAGTCAAATACGTGTGCATAGCGGGCTCTATTAATTACTTGAACGTGCATAAGTTAAATTTCGGTACAATAATTTCTAGTTGGCAAGTCAGAATCGAGGCTCAACAATGTTAGAAAAAAGGCTACTACAATTTTAAAGAGCAATAGGCCTATACCGAAGATAGCAAAGAAAAGTCATAAAAGTTACAACACGCAGTCGGTGACTTTCTTCAAGAACTCCCATTCCGCATCTGAGAAGTCAAATACGGCCTTCGCATCGCTGAATGCGGTGCACAAGTTCCACTGAGATGGAGATATTGGACATCAATCATTCTATACAAACATGAGCAACATATTAATCAAGGGCTTATCCTGTGGGGCGTGGGGATTCTGTGGGGATACCCACAGGTTTTTCTGTGAGTATGGGGTGGGGTGGGGATTCAAATATCAATCCCCACGGCAACCCTGCAAATTAGGCAGAGGAGGCTTACTATGGACTTCTTTACTATCATACAGTGATAGCACTTTGCTTGTCACTGAGGCTGAACAACTGATGAGAGCCTCTAATGGAAACTCGAATTGAGGTGTCTTGCTGGCAGAAACTCAGAAAGAATAATGGCAAATATTTGGAATGGTTTCTGCTACTACATACGTCTCCACACTCCATTTCTACGCTTTGCTTATAGCATCTTTGAGGGAATCAACGTTGATGTCCAATACTTGTCCAAACGCGATATGAATTGAAACTTTGCAGATACGTACAGGTGATAAAGATGTCGCTAACATGCACTCTGTAGCTCTTAAATGCAGCTTCCCTTACATAGCATCCTTGAATAGGATTTGTCATCTTTCTATTTGACAGAGCAAATTCATGTTATACCGACATTGGCGAGGTACTGAAGAATATTTACAAAGAAGATAAAAACATACCCGATAGTTAATTCCTCTCGCGTAGCGATGTTGCAGAATTCCTTATAGACAGAACTATTATTGATTTACTTTATTGGGAGAGCTCATTTCCTTTATTTATTGTATTTTTTTGTATTTAAGAAAACATGCATTACTTGATAGAGCCCAGTAACTTACATGTACAGAAATAACTATTTATAGAGAAGTTTCAGACAATGAACATGTGATGCTCATGTGACTAAATTTGCCTATTGAGCGATTAGAATACGTAGTAGAGCGTTTAGAATTATGCAGTATTCTCGTCGAGCGCTTTAAGAGAATGTTTTACCGCATTCATATCTTTACTTACCTAGAAACACACAGAAAATGTATACATGTGCGCCAGGTGCGCAAATAGTTTCTGACCACCGAAAGTACAATCTGTCAATTGGAAATGCCGGTTTTGGAAACTAGTCAACGAGAGCTTTCAGAAAAGGTAACATCTGTCATATTTCTGTTGAAGCCACATTAATCTAGAATATTGTGGAAATTCACATGCTAATTTATGAAGGCCACATGTACATTCTTTGTAGTCATGCAAACACTTAACATGAATTAGTTTTCGTCAA
>CAJQUW010012029.1:0-11803 GCA_907163375.1 Prostheceraeus crozeri
GTTAGACATTTAACTCTATTTTCCAAAACAACAGACAATTATGCACTACTAGTGCTTCAGAATCGATCACTGACAACAATTCAATACGCGCGATTAAGTCACGAATGGCCGTACTAAAGTACATAGAAAACAGTCAAAATTCGTTAAACTCACCTGCAGCATCCAGTACTGCTTCTACGCGATCAGCATTGAACTGATAAGAGAAGTCGATAATTGACATCATCATAGTTCATTCAAATTGACAATCAAGCGTAGCTAAGAGTTGGTCACTGTCTTCTGGGTCCTTTCATATTCATCTTTTGGGTTTCAAGTTCCATCTGTGCCAACACGTGTTCGATGGGATTTCATGTCGGACCCTAAATGCGGGGGCAAGTCTAGGTAGGGGATTTCACATTGAGTTGATAGGAACAGTTTCTGTCCGGTTCGCCGAATGTATCGGGTGCATTGTCTTGTGGAAAGTTGCCACTGATTGGAGGGTTTGTATTCCATAACTGGAAGGGAAGATTACCTTCAAGGATGTCGATGTTACTTTTGGGCATCCAATCTCTCTTGAATTCTCACCAGGCTCGTATGTCCATTTACTTGGAGAATGCACCCCAACAATTACATGACGCGACAGATCTGTTCCGGAGTTACGGCCGGACGTTATGCGATCGTGTAACCGATCTCCTATCGTCGGACGGACATACTGTACACGATGGACTGACCCAAGCGTCAGAATTTCGATTCGTCAGAAAACTCCATTTCTTTCCACCTCGTCAAAGTCCACGATGACTTTCTGTAGCCCATTCCAATCTGCGATGTTCAATGATTGCTGTCAAGGCTGTCTTTCTTAGTTGTGTAATTGCCTTGAAACTACCAACTCAGCAACGATTTGTTTACGGTCCTTCTGGTGCAGTCTAGACTTCCTAAGTTTTGCTTAATTACTCTGGCAGAGCAAATAGGAGGGTTCGAAGAGAGAGTTAAAATGTTTCCTCGTCATCTTCTTCAGTTTGTACTTTTTCCTACGGCCACAAGAAGCTCGTTTGGTTGCTTTAGCAATCTCCCACCAGCTGATAAGCCTTGTAGGTACTTTCTGACTGTGTCTCTGATATCTCGAGGCACTCAAGCAAATGTATGTGGGTCTTGAAAAATTCGCATGAAACTTATTAGGCGATTGATTATGACATACTCTTGGGAATGCAGTCAAATCACATCCACGTGTGCTCACGCTTCGACTCAATTTGCTAATGCATACGATGCTGTCTAATGATTGTTGGTTTGTATGTAGCTAGCGGATTGATACGAGAGTACAGCTCGGTGATGCATGCAATAAGAACAATGAATGGGAATCACAGCCATTAAGGCCTCTGCCTACACTGAAAGCAGAAGGCAGACCGAGCGTCCCAAGCGTTCGTCGCGGTAACCCGCGATGTCCGCAAGCGATCAAATCGCTATTGTTTGCTTTGGCGGGCATTAAATGGAAGTCTACAAATGCTGCATGATGACTTTGTATTTGCTGCAAACAACGCTTGGAAAAGCTCGCTGTGTGGTTGAGGCCTAATGGTTTGACTATTGATTTAACTTCTAAAGTTATATTTCACACCAACGAGTTAGGAAAAAAGGACCGAAATGATAAATTTGTCACTTGTTAACATAACTTTTTCACTCGGGTTCGAATTGCCAATTTAACAAGCATTACCTCTCCAAGGCTGTCATGACACGCACGATCTGTAGAATAATATCATTTCCTTCTGAATTACTGTAATGATCACTCATTTCCGTTGCAATTTCTGCAAAACTGAAAAAATATGCATTTCTGACATTTGGTGACAATACCACTTGTATCTCCCTTGAGTTCATTAAATATAATCGAAAGTGTATACACGTCTTGTAGCGGCTGTCTGGGGTGGCTACATTGATTTTGGACGAATGCTTGAATTTAATAGCCACTTTGGAACGTGTTCTTTGATACGACTGGATAGACTTCTTCGCTTTTTCCCCACGTACTTCTGTCCGCAGGGACATGGAAAATGACAGGCTATATGATCATTTGCTTTTTGGGAAGAGGAATTATGTCTTTCATGAAGGAAACTATTCCTAGCAATACTTTAGGAGTTGGTTCTGCCCCGTTGGATCCCGACTTTCAAAGCCCAGTTGGATTGGAGGTGCGATTTTACAACACCGGTATAGAATGAGACGCAAGAAATTATCGATTATATATATTTTCATCGAACATATCTTGTTGAAGGTAGTGAAAGCAAGCATATAGGTAAGACATGCTAAAATCAGTCATGGTTAATTACGAAGATTCTTGCTTTTCATTAATGTTTGAATGCAAGACATTGCTTTGTCTGACAGATGGCCGATAAACTTTCTGCAAAACTCTCGTGGTGGAGGAAGCTCTTTCCGTACTGCTTAAGTTTGCGAAGTCTTACGTAGACAATCATAAATAAGATGAGGATGAAATCTGAGCATGCCATTATCGATTCTCCTGATGGATTTGAACTGTCTATGACTATAGACTGAAATCACTGCTCTTATCTTCTGAAGGATGAGGATCTTTACAGATTTTCGCTCATTGTCGTTAGAGGATGTCTTCGCCTTCTCATTTTCTATAGAAGATTGACGCAACAATAGGTCTTCAAATTAGAACTCTTTTCGACCCTAGCTTGGGAGCTATGAGGACATTGTAACATAAACCATTAGTTCGTAAACTGATTTATTATCAGTCTCCTTTTCCATTGGCAATAGAACATTTTCTCTGAACCATTTAAACCGATAACTACTGAGAAAAAAGGTGAGGTCACGTAGGTAACGGTAATTTGTTTATATTCGAGAAATTGCAATTCATTCGCAAATGACACTGTCTTATTGTGATATAATAATAATAATATGCGTTTATTGATCAAAAAATACAAAACCTCCAAATGAGAATCGTAGGAGGTACAATAGTCGTTAACATAAGCAATAATTGTGTCACAAGCTTTCATTATATAACTTCGTACATTGAAAAATAAAACCATTAAGTCTCCGTGCACTTTTAACATAAGGTAAAAGAATTCGATCACTGAATTCAGACGAAGAAGGAATTAAGTCATTCAAAATATGCTCAGAGTCGTTTTTCGCGTTCATGAGGATGCGCGCATTTTTTTTATGCAAGTACAGCTCTGTCTATTCCCAAAATCAAGTATACTTACATCTTGTACACTCTTTGAACCTTCTCTCCCCCATGAATTATATAAAAAGCACGCCTTTGCAGATAACGGTAAAGTTTCAAATCTAAACGGACTCTTTCCGGGGTTGAATAAAGATCGGTGAAGCATAGTCCATCTCTGATTGAAACATGCTGAAGAAAACGGTAACCATCTCGTCGTGAGTCAGCAAGTCATTTCAAGTACAACGTAAAGCATAGAGGCGTTTAGAAAGAACAGAAATAAACATAATCAAAAATGGTTTGTCCACGTCAAATCCACCATTAAAATACAGTCCCCAAAACTTTAAGTAACCTTTTACAATTCTCGATTGACGAAACAGGAGAGATATGGAGGGAACATTGAAAATATTTATGTTCAATACTTTTTGGCCACTTAGTACAGGTTAATAGTCATACGATTTCACTATAGCGACACATGTTTGAAAGTTAAGTATCATCTCCTCATCCATAATACAAAGATTGTCAATTGCATTTTCTTTAACACAGGAATCACCATGGTAATATCATACTGCATACTTAACAATAGTAGTCTGGTGTTGAAAATACAGAAAAAAATGACATGAACATCGTAAAAAGGATGAGGACCTAAAAACTGATACTCTTGTGGCACACCCGCTAGTTACGGTTAGTGACAGAGTTGAAGAACATTTCCCCAATCGAACACGACCCCAGCTGTTTTCATCTCCAACACAAATAGCTGGACAACCAATTTACAAACTTGTTGCACTCGTGGAAAATCAAGTTCAATTATTCTTTGAAGTAATAAGTCATGGGGGACACTTTCGAATGCTTTTTACCTTCATTTCAAAACAGACAAGAACGAAATGGCAAGTAACTTAGGATCATCCAGTAATCTAACAATTTTGGTAATGAATGCTAATGAGGGCGCAATTTTGGATTGATTTTTCTCCGATAATGCAAATTGACGATTATCATAAACTTTCATGAAACTTTCCGTAATAATAATCAAGAAATGAGCTTTTCAAATACCTTTGCTGAAAACAGGCAAAAGTGAGATTGGTCTGAACATCACTCCGTCTTTGCAGGTGTAGACTTTGGACACAAGGAGATACATCGGCTATTTTCCATAATATATTCGGAAACTGAGCATTACGAAAAGATTGCATTGGAATATATAGGCCAGAGTGATACAAAATGAAATCAGCAGACACTTTTAGTAAGATTAGATGAGTTCGATAACTTTCCTGTGGCTTTTGTTGGTGCGCAAATTACAGAGACCGTCGTCTTAACATCATCAACATTGCAAAAATTGACAAAAGGTTATTTATCCGGAGTTTGGATTAGACGTAGATATCGGTACATTTACATTATTTCTCTCAGAAAAACAGTCCTTAAATAGACAGTTCAAATACTCGACAGCTTCGTATACATCAGTGAAAAGTGAAGCAATGCGATTAGCAGAATTAGTTTGGTTGTTTCCTCGAATGTCGTTGACTACTGACCACATTTCTTTGCTAGTAGACCTCATTTTCTTGATCCAAACAACTTTTTTATTTGAATATTTCTTTTTTCACTTTCTGTTTATAATGGTTGTACAACACAAAGTATTTTTCTTTAAATGCTTTCCAACGTTTTTTTATCAAATTGAGTACAATGGGAGTAATCCATGGTTTAATCTTCTTTGTAATTCGAACACAATGAAACCGGAATGGTATGACATAGTCAATCATAAAGTCTTTGTATAAAAGATTGAACCGACTGTCATTTACCATCCTCGTGTGAGTTTATGATAGACCAGTCAATTTGTTGATAAACTTTTGAAAATAAAAAAAAACCCCCCAAAAAGCATTTACATTTGACTTTCTCTCAAGTCATAACACTTTATGTAAAGTACAAACGTATGTCTTGACTCGCACCTACATCCGACTCATTATTAACTGACGACAATGTTGTGAAGATTTACAGCAATTTACCAAAGCGCATACAGTATAAAGCATTAAATACATCAATATCATTAGAATCAACAAAAAAACTTATCCAAAGTGGCCCCACAAAAAAAAAAAAAAAAAAAAAAAAAAAAAAATTTTTTTTGAAAGGTTGTAAAAGTCAAACAATGTTGGCTAAAATGAAAGTTCCCAAATCCAGAAGAAGAAAAAGTCATATCCTATTGAAATCTTCTTCCCGCAAACGAAAAGTTTGGCCATTTGGAGTTGCTGACAAAACATGATCAAATTACTCTCAACAGATATACAGACGAAAATTTGTATAGGTTTATGCAAACATTTAGGCCTGGTGGTAATATATGCATACAAAAGATAGCTCACTTCGGGTTGATAAAATTTAGACAAAATTATACTCGATACACTAGGTCCATTTTTCAAAATGAGAAGGCAACTCTACAGCAACAGGCTTAACTAACAAAGAAAGATGCATACATGATTGTACCGCCTCCACGTCTGTCATCATTACAATTATCTTGGCGATCATTTCGAAAGGAACAAAAACCTGATATTTGAATAAGATTGTCATCAATCTCGGGAGTCAACCAACTTTCGGTGATACAAACAAAACCTAGGTCTGATTGCAGTTACAATTGCATGAAAGCTCATCAATTTTGTAAAATAATGATTGTGCATAACACAAAACAAGCCAACTGTTATTGTTCGATTTACTTGTAACTGTCTGATTGTTCATTGTGTGTAGTAGCCCAACATCACGATGTTACCTCTTTCAAAGAAGTCTTAAAAAAACTGTCAAAACGAAGCATGTATTTCGATACATATTCTAAATACGAGTAATAGAATTGAGTCAAAAAGGATTTGTATACAGTGAAAACAGATTTACAAGTACTGATAGTTGAACAGTCATTTGATAAGCAAAGGCGACAAATTGTTTCGATATGTCGACGCTATCAACTATCGTTTCATTAACATATAGTTTGTCACTTTTTATGAATATGCGTTCACCATTCTTCCATTCGGTCCTCAATGACCTCATCTTATCCCGTAAACGCTTCTCTTCTTCTTCCCTCATGAGAAAAGTGGAATCCTTACCTTATTTATGAACACAGAGTTTGAAATGTTCGACATAATCCCTCGATTCCTTCAGTCTCTTTGTTGAAATAGTAGATGATTTCTGTCTGATTTCTTGCGAAATCGAACATGTAGTGGCCTCGTTTTTCCTGCAGTTCTTCGACCTACACGTACTACAGACTCAATTTTCTGGTATGTAATCATCCATCTGGCATGAAGACTACAAAGGTGAGTAACTTTCCCGAAATCATTCTTTTATAGATATGTGATAATCTTCTAACGGGGATTCCGAAATGTTATGAATAATAACGTTATTTTCAAGATTTTTCGACTCGATCTTTTCAATAAGTTGCTGCTGGGTCACAACAACTCCTTTTATTTGAGTTATTTCATTATCAATTCGTATTTGATTGGTCTGAATGGATTCGATAGAAACTTCAAGTTTTTCTATCTTCTCAATAACAACCGATAATTGCGATGTTATCTTAGTTTCCAATTGTTGGATCAAATCCTTGACATCATTCAGTGACAACGAATTCGCACGACCACACAGTTCGTAGCAGTGTCATTCATTATTGCAATGGGGTTTGATCAATACTATAGATGATACGTCAGTCCACCACGTGATTAAAAATCAATACTGCGATGAACCGATGGAAAAGAGGATCGCACCAAAATAGGTCAAATTTCCCAAAAATCAGCTGCAGCTGACAGTTACCAGCTGGTCATAGTCCGGGAGCCAGCGTGAAGTTGTGCAGGGAACGAGGTAGTACATAAAACTTTCACATAGCATAGTACACCTCTAACCTACTGCAAAACTTCGCGTCTGCCGGATCAGATCATTTGCTTTTCAGAAATAGAGAGGATAACAAAATCCTATGTATTTCCAATGGTAAAATTGTGACATCTGAGGTGTTGACTCCATTTTTTCGAGGTTTTGCTCATAAAAGTTACACAAATTGGTATTTTGATGAACTGGTTATTATAGAAATCATCTACAGATCATGATCTTTCAAATGAGTTATCATTCAGTGACAGAGGATGAAGTAAAGCGTACAAACAGACACTTTTCGTTAAAGTATATCAACAATTTTCCAGAATTTTCTATGCTAAAATTTGCAGTTACACCAACGAAAAGTGTCTTGTTTGTACAATTTACTTCATGTATGATTTACCGTGTAGTCGAACGCAGTTCTTTCTTTCATTCAGGTAATTCTTCATTAACTCAATTGATGATTCTCCCATACCGTAGACCGAAAGTTTCATTAGCAAAAGCTCATGGCAAACGTTGTCGAACGCACCGGAGAGGTCAATTGAGACGATTCCAACAACTTTCTTTGCGACACTTTAAAGGCCGCCTTTTACAAGTACACTTTGTCAATTGAATCTGTTCGTCGGAGGAAGAAATTCTGTCAGTCTCTCCATTCAGCCCTACAATCTTCTCTGAAAAAAATTCTGTGATCTGTTTGTGAAATGGAAGAAATGGCTAAGTGTAAAACAACTCGGAAGTGTTGACCTTCCAGATGATATCGTTCTTCATGGACCATTAAGAAAAGAGGACATGGATGGATAAATACACACCGAAGACGCACACGCACACACATGCGTCTGCACTAGCAATTCCTTGACAAGTGTATGTGAGCCATTGTGAGGTAATGGCGTATCAAAGCTGGGCTGCGCGCATTTGGGTGACCCCCGATTTACAGTTACGGCACTGCGTTCGTGAACTTGGTGGACGTAAAGGGCAAGAATTCGTTGGCTTGAGTAGACATGGAAGAAATAGTTCTCTTACAGGATGATTCTCTGCTGAAGTCAACACCTGACGCAAAGCAATTGAAGAGCTGCCCGGCGCTCTACTCACATGAATTGGGATTGCAAATATGCTAGCAGATTGCAAAACACTGGTCAACCGTACAGTAGGATGGACTGAGTCACTGACCTATAGACTTTCATGATGACTTTCTTTCATGACTCCACGACAACCAGAGCGCTTTAAATAACATAAAATGCATATGCTCATTGAACCTTTACAGACCAGCTTCCTGATGTGGGTAGTCCAACGCATATCATCCGAGAAAACAATTCCCAAATTCTTAAGTTTGAGACACATTCCAAGCCAGAGAGAGATATCAATTGAAGGTCTATCTTCGCTTGAACATCCATAACAGAGGATTTCGTTCTGTTGATGGGAAGACCGCCCAAGTTAGACCAATACAGCAAATTTAGCCATTTCAATTCGAGATCATCCTCGTCGGGGCTTCGTAAATAGTGCAGCAGCGTCAGATCGTCAGCGTACTTAATAATTTCAGTATTTTGGCAAATTGGAGGATACCCATCAATCATCACACAGAAGAGATGCGATCCTAAGACACTTCCTTGTGGTACTCCACTTGGAATATTACTCGACTGCGACATTTTGTCACCATAATACACACGTTGTCGCGCTATTCATCAAGAAGTTTTACTACAGTTCATATGCAACTTGCAACTCTCTGAAATTCAACTGCTGCCTTCAGTTCCAAAGCAGTAGATTTCTGTCACAGTATATAACCTGCAAGCGGGGCAACTACACTACATTTTCTGTGTGGACATGTCATGTGCTAACCATTCATGAAGTTTTGTTAGTAATCTGTGCATGCCGTCTCATTATATAACTAAGACCGGACTTATTTCTTATATCCAATATGAAATCAGCGACAAAGATGCGATGCGCATTTTGTGCCATCTAGAATGATAAGCCACTGATTTTGCTGCAGTGCGGGAATGGAAACTGACTAAAATTGTCTTGTTCAGCTTCCCACTTCCACAGTCGGTGAAATATTCATTGGCGATGGAATTCCGTCCTACACATCTGTTGAAGGCAATTCGTTAGCGACATTTTTTTACTAAAAAACACATGACGACTACGATTGGATGTCGTGAAATAGATGTAGGACTTTAAATCAGTAGGCCTACTCAAGCAAGGTTTCGATCAATAGCTACAAATGGAATGGCCATTTTTCAAAATTTCGCGTTAGTTTTTGTAGGTACTACTTGATTGCGCAGCCTTCGGTGGTACCCATTCAACTATCAACGAACAAGACGATGCTTAGATGAGAAGACGTAATGGGGGGTACTTGTGAGGAGCCAAACTGACAATTCCCGCTTTACACTGTCAATAAACAACTCGCGCGAGTTGTGCTATCTCACTCCCTTGGACGTTAAGAATCGAGCTTCAATGAAGATTTTCAAGCTGCCTGAGTGTCATGATGATCAATCATCTGCTCTAAAGAGAATAGTCATTGCTTTCAATGAGTACCGTATGCGTGATCAAATGGGTTTCGGTTTGAAAGCGCTGCGAATATGCCTACCAAATTGGGCCTATCGTTATTGAAGTTCTTTGATCTCTATTTTTTTATATGACCTTATATACTCGCTATGAAGATGTTTCATCTGCTGGAATCAGTGGCGAAATTTAAGTCTCTGTATATGACTCATTTCTAGCTCGTTTATGAGCCACACGTCTGGAAGGACATAAAGGCTACATTGTAGGCCTAGGCCTACTTAGGTAATTTCAGAGAGCCAAATCAAAGCTTCTGTATATTACAAAAGTTGGCAAAAGAGCGATGACTTAAATTCTTTTGGTTTCTCGAGTCACTATGGCTGGCAAAATTAGTGAATTGGTTGTTTCAACATATTGGGGTGCAAAATACACTCTTAACACCGACTAGCTTATGACGATCTGAAAATCCCATTTCTTGATATCGATGAAAGTTGGAATATATTGCATGATTTAAATATGTAAAACGTTCAGGAGAATTCATGTAAATATGGCTATATTAAATCTGGTATTTTTTCCACAGCAATACGTTCAAAGTGCAGCTTGGTGCATTTTGCACCCCGTTCGCCGACGAATCGTTAATTTATGAATTAAAGTGAGTTCTTTTAGATTTCAGATGCTAAGTTGACTTTTCTCAAACAATGTAATACTGAATCTGTACTTGACACTACCTTCACATGATGTCAATCTGCACAAGAGCCAAACCATTCTGAGGATTTAATTTACGTGTATAAATATAAAAAGCCGGAGAGACTTGGAAAGATGGACACGGGGATATACGAAGTCGAACAATTGGAGAAAGAAGAAACCGTCAAAGAGCTAATGAGAAACAGAAGACGCTGTGACCGTAGGTATAGGTAGTATATGTTAGGTATAAAAGTAATTTAGTATGATTTAATCCGCCAATGTGCATGCACTTTCGATTTTATCAAATGAAGAGTCGAAGTACTGGTGAGTATCAGTACCGCAAATGTGAGATATGCAAATTGTTGCAGTTCCTGACGAAAATTGCCTCGGAATTGACTGTATATGATACGCAGCCTTTGTGTCATGATTCCAGCGTACATTACATGACAACCTTCAACGTTTCAGGTCCTTATTACTAAAGGATCAATATTTTCCTTGATCTTGATCATGTCACTAATAACCCTTCCGCCACTGAAAGAGCAAAATATCACAATCCAAAGACAACTGATAATACATTCTACGAAGGATGCAAGAGGGTCCACAATCACTATTCAACCTACCAGAAAATCAAAAAGCAAAGTTCGCTAATCTGCCGATCAAATTTCGGCCGCTACGGCGGCTTTTCAAGGCAGAAACTGATTTATTCAACAAAACTTTACATGAAATAATGTAGATATCAAAATGATGCAAACGATGCAGAGACATCAGAGAAGCCTTTAGAGGTGGATGGAATGCACTAGATAAACATAGCTTGCCTTGGAAACTCTGTCCAAGCGATTCGCATTTTGGGTGTTGGTTTGGTACTAGCAAAATGGCATGGCTTTTTGGAAAATTGCCCCCACAGCTAGATATATGGCTACTCACTTTGAGAGAAGTGTTATATTAAGTAGTTAATTTGCTCTGTCTATGTACTGTCATTCTATGTCTAGAGGTATCCCCTGGATTGTCCGATATAATATTGTTAACTCAGGGTATCACATATCAGCTTGTAGATGATGTTAGATGATTGACAGTCCACCATTACTTCGTAAATGAAAGATCTTAATAACCTGTAGTTTTTGAAATTCAACTTGACTACCTCTACAATTACTTCACAACCCCTTACATCTTGGTTGGCCGCAACGAGTTACACCAGTTTGTATACTATATACAATGCAGTGGCGTGTCTCGTGCGCCAGATCATAGGCCTTCACTCGCATTGGAATACTATTTCTATACCAGAAATTTTTTTATGTTACAACATTAATTTTCCATTAAAAGTTGAATTTTTTAATAACAATTTTCCGAACATATTTTAAGGCCTAAGTGAATGTGCACATGAGAAGTGATTGCCCATGTCTCTTAACACGGCCTTACTCAAGGAACTGAGATTACTATATCCCTCTCTGTCCAGACCACATTTTCCCGAGAAAAAAAGGAAGCAAGATCAACAGTTTCTTGCGTTTCTGGCGGCGCCGGCCAACCACTCACATGTTTGAAATCTTGATGCATTAAAATGTCTTCTGTACTTTCTTAATTCTTTCTCTGTGAGTACTTTCAACTTTTATTTCAAGTGTTGGCCTACCTTGCTTGACGACTGTCATTTTTTCAGTATATTCCCTTCGGACG
>CAJQUW010012030.1:2500-207426 GCA_907163375.1 Prostheceraeus crozeri
AATATTTTTTAAATTAATAAAAAAAAAAAAAAAAAAATAAAAAAAAAAAAAAAAATAAAAATAAAAAATATAAAAAAAAAAAAAATGAAAATTTCAAAAAAAAAAAAAAAAAAATCAAAAAAAACAAAAAAAAAAAAAAAAAAAAATAAACCCCCCACATATTCAAAAAAAAAAAAAAAAAAAAAAAAATAAAAAAAAAAAAAAAAACAAAAAAAAAAAAAAAATAAATTAAATAAAAAAAAAAAAAACAATAAGTATAAAAATTTAAAAAATAATACAAAAATCAAAAAAAAAGCTGTAAACAAAAAAAATAAAAAAAAAAACAAATCACCCCAAAAAAATAAACCAAAAAAAAAAAGTAAATAATTATAAAAAAAAAAATTATCCAAAAAAAAAAAAAAATAAAAAAAAAAACAAAAAAAAAAAAAAAAAAAATTCAAATTTAATAAAAAAAAAAAAACAAAAAAAAAAAATTGCAAAAAAACTTAAAAATAAAAAAAAAAAAAAAAAAAAAAAAAAAAAAAAAAAAAAAAAAAAAAAAAAAAAAAACCCAAAATAAACCCAAAAAAAACAAAAAAAAAAAAAAAAAAAAAAAACACTCAAAAAAAAAAAAAAACAATAAAAAAAAAAAAAAAAAAAAAAAAAAATCCAAAAAAAAAAAAAAAAAAAAAAAAACCAAAAAAAACAAAACCAAAAAAAAAAAAAAAAAACGAAAAAAAAAAAAACAAAAAAAAAAACCACAAAAAAAAAAAAACAAAAAAAAAAAAAAAAACAACCAATTAAAAAAAAACCCCAAACCCAAAAAAAAAAAAACAACAAAACCAACCAACAAAAACCAAAAAAAAAAAAAAAAAACACACCCAAAAAAAAAAAAAAACACCCACAAAAAACGACAAACCACAAACCAAAAAAAAAAAACAAACCCCAATAAAAATTAATAAAAAATATAAAAAAACAAAAAAATTTAAAATAAACCAAAAAACAAAAAAAAAAAAAAACCCCAAACAAAAAAACCACCAAACAAACAAAAAAAAAAAAAAAACAAAAACAAAAAAAAAAATGAAACATATACAAAAAAACAAAAAAAAAAAAAAAAAAAAACAAAATAAAACCATAAAAAAAAAAAAAAAAAAAAAAAACAAAAAAAAAAACCCCCACAAAAAAAACCCAAAAAAAGAAAAAAAAAAAACCAAAAAAACACCCCCAAAAAACCAAAACCAACACCCCACAAAAAAAAAAACCACTGCAAAAACAAACCCACCAAAAAAAAATCAACCCAAACCCAAAAAAAAAACCAACACAAACACTAAAAAACAACCCGCAACCTCAACAAAAACACACAAACACAAAACTACAACCCACCACCCACTAACCAAACCAACAAAAAAAAACAAAACCAAGCAGAAACAAAAATAAAACTATGACAAAAACCAAAAACAACAAAACAAAAAAAAAAAAAACCCACGAAGCCCAAAGCTCCTGATGTTGCAGCACGTATGAGTTCTTTTCAACTTTGCGAATGAGTATGAAACAGGCTTCAGGCACGCTGTCCTGCAGGGTACGAAAAAATTCACGTAGATAAGTGAATTTCACGTACACTGGACACCTTGTCTAACGCAAGCTAGGCCTAGAGGTCAGAACTGCTTGGGGACGAACAATGCGACCCAAGCTGTCCCAGCCTTTTGGAAATGAGATTGCTTTAGATTACAGATGATAGGCCAATAAAAGGATATTTTGAAAAGAACAAAGAACTGAACTACTGCAGGATTATATCGAAATGATGTTCTTGTTGCTTCAATTGCTACGAAGACGCTTGATAATAAAAGGCACGACAACATTCTTTGTATGGCTAAAAGTTCACTAGTGGGGTATATCATCAGACGCAAAAATTGACAATCCCGAACAGCAGAGGATCTAACGTCTGGTTGATTGAGGCGTGATTCACGCGTCACACACTAGAGAAATTTGATGAGTAAAGAGAAGACGGAGGTCGCTGTCCTTTGCTAACGATTAGCTTTTGGCAATGGAAGAACGCAAGCCAATTTCCATGAAAGATGAAAACTGACTTTTCGCAATCATCGGTTAAACAGGTCAGTCAAAGGGGAAATTAAAACATGAATGAATTTCCTACTAGGTTCTGTGAAGAAAGACTGGAATTTATCGCCCAAACAATCGACTTTTTAGGTCCATGTTGGAACAACTAGGCTTTTTCCATTTCTCCCACATTATAATGGTTTGACTGTTCATAGCTGACGTTTGAACTTCCTTGAAATAATTCTTTCTGAGACAGAGAAAGGGCAAGCGTTTAAGGGTGGATTAAGCAAAGGAGGTTCATATCCTCTCATCTCCACAGTTTTCTCAGAAAAGCAAAGATGGCATAATTGAAGGACTAGACGTAGAAAGGCATCGCAACACGATCAACATCAGAATAATGGAGAACAATAACTGAGTAGCCAACATTCCAAGCGAACTTCTTAAAACTTGATTGGCTATACTACTCGTACATTTAAAATAATCCTGCAGTGGAAAACGGATTATGATTCAAGCAATGAGTTCATGAAGTTTCCTTACGTGAAGTTGCATGTGTAGATATCCCAAGTGCAACTATACAGCATGGAGCTGATGTTGTATCCTATCCTTTTGCGAGTTTCCAGTGAAAGACCAGACACAAGAGTTTTCACTTGCTGCAATTGCTCCCGTGCTGCATTGACTTGCAAGGTGGATTGCTGTTGAAATTGTTGAAATACATTGTTGTTTTTGCCGCTTGGCACCTGTCGCTTTCGTCTTCTTTTACCTGAAGTCCGATTAACAACTTGATTAAAGAGACGTCTACCGATAGGCTATACTTGCGTACGTTAAGGTATGAAAGTTAAAACATTTCATGTTCATTCACAGCACGCGCAGAATTAGAAGTTGTTCTTGCCTTCCGTGTGTCTAGAGCATGCTGACAAAATGGCACAGCTACCAAACAGTAAGCAGCACTTCAACGTCTAGACTTAACAAGATGCTGTTAAAGCTTTTGAGGTATTTGGGTGGGATTGTGGTTCTAAAGTCGCATTCGCATTAGACCGACAACGATAACGATAAAATCGTAACGATATTTCATCTTATCGTTGAATTCCAGTGCTCGCATTGCGACTTTTATCGTTAAGAAAATCGGACTAATGTGAACAGCAGCTACGTCACACAAGAAGAGCGACTTCATTTCAATTTATCGCTATAGTTGTCGTCCTCGGTGTAGTGTGAACACGTATTGAGTCTTTGCTTCGGCGATGAGCGCAAAATTTAATTGACATAAAGCATGATAGAAGATGTAATGTAGCAAAGAGAAACAGATGATGTCAAGTTCCAAGACGTTATTGAAAGTCTTTTCGTGCGCCTGCTAACTTCCTAAATAATTATCTCAATCGTCAAAACTTGTGCAACATGATCCGAATGGTTTGTATCGGAAGAAACGTGGGGATCGGGGCATTTGAAATAATTCACAGCAATTCGCAAGAGATGGAATTATTTTCAAAATTCGGTCGATTTACTGAAAATTTATTTCTATCCTCTTAAGTTGCATTTCTAGCAAGCAGACGCGCTTAAAAAATATGACTCTGTGACCTTACAATCGGATATTTCCTCGCAATTTGGTGCTGGGAATTTTTCGATAAAAAATATTTAATTTTTGCTCAGAAATTTTTACTTTTTCTCATTTGAAGACATCAAATTTCGCATTTCATTGTTATTATTTTCACACAAGTATTTATTGTGTTATGCACCTTTATTATAATTATTTGTGTTGGAAAGTCAATATAATTAATATATTTTCACTTGTAGACGGTCGATTGTATAGGTTATTAACATATATTATATATATACTGGATATATATATATGCTCAATAAATTCATTTAGAAGTGTAAAGGAAAAACACAAACTAAAGCCCAACCGGTTTCACCTTTATCCAAGGCTTGTCACGGGCAAGTGAAAAATATTTCATAAAATTCAAAAGCTTGTAAGCTATCAAAGAAATAGAGAGGCAAAATACATTGGATAACTGGTGTCATAGATCAATACATGTAGACATATAGACATAGATAAATTTCTTTAAAAGAAGTTGTATACTCCCAGCAATTGCATGAAGAATATTTGTCTATGTCCTGAAATTTATCTATGTCTATATGTCTACATGTATTGATCTATGACACCAGTTATCCAATGTATTTTGCCTCTCTATTTCTTTGATAGCTTACAAGCTTTTGAATTTTATGAAATATATTTCACTTGCCCGTGACAAGCCTTGGATAAAGGTGAAACCGGTTGGGCTTTAGTTTGTGTTTTTCCTTTACACTTCTAAATGAATTTATTGAGCATATTTAATTTCCATTTTTGCGCAGTCACTTTTTTGTATATATATATATATATATATATATATATATATATATACAGGGTGGCGCACGAGTGTATTAACAGCCAAGTAGAAGGCGCTTGACTGATACGATTGAGTGATAAATTGTCGAAGGTCAGCGATATTTTTGGGTCTTCTTGAAACACATCATCTAATGATTCCTGATGCACTAATATCCATAGGCGTCAGATCTGGTGAACGTGGTGGGTATTCAATGACTCCACGCCTACCTATCCATCTGTTAGGGACGCACTGATCAAGGTATACACGAACCGCTCTAGCGAAGGGTGGTGCACCATCTCGCATAAAAAATATCCTATTAAAATCGTGTCGGTTCCTCAAGTTTGAAACAATTGCTGTTTACAATCGATCTAGACAATTTTGTCCATCTACTACTATGCCTTCGAAAAATTCTGGTCAAACTATTCAACTTGAAGTTATCCCGGCCAACTCTGTAATACCAAGTTGGTTTAACTGTGATTCAAGTTTGTTAGAAGGATTCACTGTGTCCCAATAAACACAGTTGTCTGTTTACTCCACCAAATAATTCAAATTGCTTCCTCACTCCAAAATATCAAATCCATGAATTCAGGATTGTTATGACAATCATTTACAAACAACTGGCAAAATTGTAAGCGCCTGTATATTGCCTAATAAACCATGCACCAAATGTGGTCTGCAGGGCTTCATCTTTAGTTCATGTAAAATTCTTTGCAGTGATCTTCGGCTTATTCCCAATTCATTACTGCGACGTCTTGTTGATAATTTACGGTTTTTAGCAGCAGATTGTAGTGCAAAATTTTTAATATTTTATATGCTTTTTTTAATTTATGTACGACCTCTGCTGGTTTGAATGGCGTGTGAGTTTGACTCACATGCGAAGTCTAGCTTGTAGAAGTGATTCCTGCAAATGATCGATAAAGACTGGCAGCTGCCTGTGTTCAATGCACACGCAGCTAACTTAGTAAGAAGAATAATCAATGCATCAGATTTAGAGGGTGCTTTACTGTTAATACACTCGTGCGTCAACCTGTATATATATATATATATATATATATATATATTATTTTGAAAATTTGCATCCTGAGTGTGATTTATTTAACAAAAAGATGTCTTCAGGAATAAGATGTAATTAACCACAAATTTTCAGGCTGTTGCTTCAGCTCGTCGTCAGGTGGAAAAGGGTATTTTCCATCTGACGACGAGCTGAAGCAACAGCCTGAAAATTTGTGGTTAATTACATCTTATTCCTGAAGACATCTTTTTGTTAAATAAATAAATAAATATATATATATATATATATACATATATATACATATTCCCCAATGATATATATAGGTTATTAAAATATCGCGTTGACCGAATGATGTGAGACCAAAAAATTGTCTTAATTTGAAAAGTCAGGCAATGTTAAGAACAACAGCTCTGTTTCCGAAATGGTCCACAATATCTTATTTAAAGTCTAAAAAGTTAAGGAAGCTGATGTGTTCATTAATGAACGTCTTTATGACTGAGGAATATTGTTCATCTTACTGAATGATCAGTTATCGTCAGCGGATATATATTTCTGACGCTGAAAAACATCTCCCTAAGCTTTAAGTGACCGATTACTTGCTTCAGTGGAATCCAGTTTATTTATAATTTCCAGGTAAATGGCTTGCTCTTATCGTAACTTCAGATCGCAAGTAATGAAAACTTCATAGATTCGATTCCAATCATTGAAAATAATGCAATTAATCATCAATACGAAAATTTTCTTTTCTGACAAAGTAGTAAGAGTTTTCTTCAGTACATTTCTTCAGTCATTTGAGTATTACAATCATTGATTCTACAAGCCTGCCCTCTGTGTCAAAAATCCTTTATATTTCGCATTTATTCGCTAAAGTGAAAAAAGTCAGTCCAGTTTGCACCACGGATGCGGAGTCGGAGTCGGAGTCCCGGAGTTCTATCAAATGATAGGACTCCGGACTCCGGCCTATTGCTAGACCCGAAATATAATACAAACAAACTATTTATTCTCGTGTATATAGCTATCACTGTCTTGATATCAACTTTCTCCGTCAAACAAAAGTACAGAGACAGCAGTGCATGCAAAGCCTGTAATAGTTGAGAGAATGAACCGTGATAGTGAAAACGGGATTGTCTTTTCACTCGGTGATTCAGTAGAGAAGACAAGCCTTCCTAGCCTCGATCACACCTACGCGCCAAAGGTCACATCAGAGACAAAAATGAAATACTAGTTTGTTTGAGAACATTACCTCTTACCCTCACGTTAATCGTGTAATCGGTCCTCTAAAGCGCATATTAAAATCGAAAGTGCACTCATTTTTCTGAGAAGGATGGGGATTTTTCTGCCTGGTAGAGACTGGAGAAAAACCGTGTGAAGCACACATCAAGATGGGAGGAGCCGAGTCGTATGCATCCAACTGAAAGCGACATTTGGTGAACTTTCATCGAATAATTGATACAGCAATGATCCCTAAAAATAGGTTCAGGTAAGCCTATAATGATCTATGATGCAGGTTTCCAGTTAATTTTTCAAAAACCTAGGCTTTATATGTTGGCCTACCGGAGTCGGAGTCCTATCAAAATGATAGGACTCCGCATCCCTGGTTTGCACAATAGGGTGATAATTCAAGCTTCCAATTTGCCACAAAGCTCTCGTCAGATTGCAAACGGCATAGGCAATAGATAGAGAAGATTGTCAAACACCCACTGAAGTCGATGCTGAGATTAAAGGAAGTGAAATTTGCTGATGATTTGAAATGAAGTGATTCATGAAAATCGTTGAGGATGATTCGATGAATAGCTTCCAGTCAAAAACGCAATTACAAGCAGTTTGCACCAAGCTAGGACGGTAAAAATGGAACGCCTGTCAAAGACATTAGATGCCAGGTCTTAAATCAAATGTCTAAATTAACGGAAGTCCACTGACAAATTTGAATATTGCATTAGTTTGAATTTGAATTTTATATTTGTTATGTTAACATGTACAGAAATCACATACACTTTTGACAAGGCTGGTAAGTGACTTAATAAAAAAAAATAGCTATAACAGCAGCAATGCTTATTTCCTTGAGAAAATCAATATTGATATTGTCTTCTTGCCGTGGAGATGGGGATTCTGTGGGGATCCCCATCGGTATGGGGTGGGTATGGGGATGAGGCCATCCCCACAGCTCCCATAGGGCTTCTATGAGGATTCTGTGGGGTATCTGTGGGGATTCTGAAGATTTTTGACATTCACTAGAAATAGTCGGAACTGACATCATATCACATAATCAACTTCGATGTTGAATTACAAAGTATCGCGTAACCTACTCATCTCACCACATAAAATGCATGAAATATCAATGCTGATCATTTTCACATTAGTAACACACGTTCAATAATTTTGTGTCACGGACGTCTGAAGTGGAATAATTCTGCAAGTCTCTTTTGCTGCAGAGCTGAATGGAGACTTACAGATATTTGCTCTAATAGTATAAATAGCTGATAAAATTATTTGTGATATAATTAAGCTTGTGTGATCAATGCGATCAATCATTATTAACATAGATTTTAAACTAATTGCGATATAGAAGACCTGTCGGGTCCAACCCGCAAAGCAAGACATGATAATGTTGAATGATTTTCGTCGGATGCATGAACAGTGTGATAAAGATTTCTCACACCAAATCATTCAACTGCAAGCCATCTACTCGCATTGCAGTCAGAGTTATAATGAAAGCTCAGATTTTCACTTGTCCACGACTTGTCAGAACTTTCACTTTCATCTTATAGGCATCCTTAACTGCACACTTAAGTGTACCTCAATAAATTGTTCATTGTGCTGCACTTCATCATCAGGCACAAATGGGTCAACATCCTCCCAATTCTTGTTCAATAATTCGATGACATGAGTGGTCGAGAATATCAGGATGATTTTCGAAGAAGTCTTTATTCGTAGTAGTAGATTAGATTGATTCAAAGCTTTTTCCTTCACTACGTGTAGGCCTACATAGTCGATTTCTACTGCGAAACAATTCTAGACTTGAGATGCATAAAGGCCAAACTCGCTTTTACATTTTACTTCTTTATCGGCATTAATGGAGATAGAGTTATCAATGATTGCTAAATTGATTAACCCAATTAACGATTGTTAAACGGGAATATTCACACATGAACATGGCATGATCCACTGAGCAATAAACGATGGCTATAATACACATTGGTAGACCGCAAACATATAGTGAAGGACTACATAAAAAATTTCGACTTTTTTGTGATAGAGTGACCATTTTGAAGTACTGGCAGTGTAGGAACATATGAATATTTTTAATTTATGCTCAACCCTGTCTTTGTATGTTGATGATCTTCCTATTATTTGAAAATAGCACCACTCGAAGCAACCAAACGAATGAAAAATCCTCACATTAGGAAACCCATATACCAACTTACAGGACATTATATTCTCACAAATGGAACACGTGAAACTCGTATATAATCTATCAAAACAGTCAAATACATGCACTTAAAAGTATTTGCAATAAAAATCGGGTCTTCACGAAAAGCAGCTGACTAAAAATATTGTGGGGACATTTAGGTCCTTCAGGACTTAAACTAACAGTTAAAATGTCAATAGATGCTCGTATATTGATAAATATTCATGCTTGCTTTTGTGAAACATGTTGTACTTAATCACAATTGTCTACAGCGAGGAATTTAAGCATAATTCTTTTGAAATGAGTGTGCGTATATTTCATGAGAATGCTTCGCATAACATGTATACATGATGTAATGTAAGCTTAAATTTGATTTTACTTGATGTAGACTGGTTGCTTTGTGTTATAACAGCGAACGGTAAAAGGCGAATATAAGAAACATCGAAATTTCAAAATAGCGTACTATGCAGTGCTCGATGTTGTGCAGAACTAAGTACATACTCGTATTAATATTTCATCCCAACATTTTAATAAGGCCATGTTTCCTTTAGTCTACATGTGTAGTTGTTGAATTTTTATACTGATGTATCTCCTTTAAGGGAGCAGTAATGCAAAAATTGTACCCTTAAAATAATCCTGCAGCAAAATGAAGTAGGATCGACATGGTCAATAACTAGGTCAAGTGAACCAAAAATCCAATGTGAGTAAAAGATGAAGTTTGAAAAGCACAAGCTGATCAATGACCGATTTGTTATAAAACCAAAGAAATAAAGACAATGTCGTCATACTATTAAACAGAAACATTTCGAGATAGAATTGCGTTTACGGTAAACTACGTTATGGCAGTTTTATGGAAAAAGGAAAAAGATTGTCATGTCTCATGAGTCATTAAGGAATGAAGAGCGGAATGAGAAGAACCTATGTAAACTGTACGTGTAAGCTGGCAGCAGACGACAAAAACTTACGAATCAGTAGAGATAGATAAAGAACACTTATCTGCTAATGCAACCAAATGATTCAAGCAAATGTAAATTTGTGAGTCAAATACGTGTGCATTGAACGAGCATCCAGTTAAATTTTCGGTACAATAATTTCTAGGTGGCAAGTCAGAATCAAGGCTCAAATATGATAGAAAATGGGTTACTACAATTTTAAAGAGCAATAGGCCTATACCGAAGATAGAAAAGAATTAAAAGTTACAACACGCAGTCGGTGACTCTCTTCAAGGACTCCCATTCCGCATCTCTGGAGTCAAATACGACCTTCGGATTGTTGAATGATGTGCAGAAGTTCCACTGAGATGGAGATATTGGACATCAAGCATTCCATACGAACAGGAGGAACATATTAATCAGGAGCCTATCCTGTGGGGGCGTGGGGATTCTGTGGGGATGCCCACAGGTTTTTCCGTGGGTATGGGATGGGGTGGGGATTCAAATATCAATCCCCACGGCAACCCTACTTCTTGGATCTAATGAACAACTTTTCTCTTTCATAGTTAAGCAGCAATGTCGTCTCATAGGGATGAGGTCTTCCATTACATTCTTAAGTTCATTGCATTATTGGACTATCACACGCGGCATATACACAGAGCCACAAAAATGAAGAAAAAGCAAATTAGTAAACGTCCAACATGCTACATGTATGCATTTTTGTTCTATTACATCTCAACTATTTAGTTCTAACTAGTTCTATGCATTCCATACATATGCTTTATGTTTCTGTGCCACTGCAGTGAAGCTTTGGAGAAAAAGTCTTAAGCTAGCCTGCTGCATATTCTTCAGCTGTTCCTGTGGTTGTTGGTAGGGCAAGTTGGGGCTAACGATACTAGTCCTCCTAAATTAACTTGAATTTGTAGTAGGGTTGACGATTGCCATGCGCCTCTTAGAACAGTATGGAAGCATCCATGAGTGACCACTTAAGCTTAAGGTCTCTGACATTATTGACGGCAGGGATGAGCCCTGAATGCTGGTGATAATTCTCTGTCCGCTGTTGGTGTTGCAATCGTAGCAATCGCGGGGTGGTGGCAGACCGACTTGATGTTGCTGAAGTGGTCATGGAGTGGCACAGAGAATAATTAATTATCAGCTGTCAGAAGCATGCAACGATCTTGCTATGGCAACCTGGAGTTCAATTGTTTCACTAACCGCTCCCAGCAGCCGAGAGCGTCAATGCACAATTGTGTTCATAAATGATTGGAAAACTTCTGAACCCGATAGGGTCGTTTGGCTCTGCCGACGAGGATTTTCTTCAGCTTCTCAGTGCCCGTGAAATTGAAAGTGTCGAGGATAGAAGCCAGTTGGTTCGAGCCCTTCCTGCCGCGACTTTTCATTCATGACAATGGAAGATCTTTACTGACTGTGAGACTAGAGCCGACTGATGTGGTGAAGGAGCTGAGATGCCATTCCTCGATGAGTGGAATGAACACCTCAGATTTCCAGTCGACAACAATGACGTCATCTACGATGGTGAAGCTTGCAATACGAAAATTTCATGCAAAATATATTTGTATCTGAATATCTCTCTTGCAAACTTTATCGTGTTAAGTATATAAAGTCTTTATTAAGCGGCTTCTCAGACTGATTTTGTACCTAAATGCATGTAGCTAGAATGTTTTGTACCTTTGATGTCCTGAATGGCAGAATCTCAATTCACCAGGTCTTACTTAAGCAGTGCCATTCATCGCATTAGAAGTGGAAGAGGAATTGAAGTCTTAATTGACGAAAGTCTTTTAGGGCAAAATCCATTTTAAAAGACTGACTGCTCTTGGACAGAAAAATCTCTCACTGCAATTGCTGCTGAAGCAGCTATAATTAATTGAATTCGGTCAATTCGTTTCAACGCTACCTTGGATATCCATTGAAAGCACTCAATGTTCCAACACTGCTGGTTCACACTGCTTGAACTGCTTGCTCACTACTGGGCTTCAGTTGCAGCATAGCATTGAATTCAGCAAATCATACTAAAATTTTATAAGTTCTGTTATTTTTAGTTACGAACTTGATGCTCTGCACATCAGATATGTGTATTCCACGTGATAACCTGTGCAGTGGATAATATAGAATCTATTTCTCGAATATATAGTATAGAGCGCTATTAAGATCATTTTCTGACCCCTAAAATGCACTTATTGAACATTTTCAGCTGTTGTCAATTTTAGTCAATTTCAGCTATTGAGCATGCAAGTGCATTTTTTCAAGGCTCCAAAGCTCCATCATACATCATGAGATCTTAGAACAAGTGCATTGAATAGAAAATTTCACCGAACACCATGTTTGTCTGTAGAATATATCCCCAACAGAAATTATCATACAAGTTCAAACATTTTGAGATGATTATTGTCAAATAAGATGACTTGGAAGTTTAAAAAAATGTTCAACCACAAATTACGTTTTGATCGAAGACCTAAAAATTCAAATTGAAAAGAGTAGTAAGTAAAACTCCACTTCTGGATAGCGCAAGATGGCCGCCATCGAAAAAAGTCGCTGACGTCCCCCCCCCCCTCCTGTCAGTCGAGTCGGTCGTGGTGTGCCGCCGTGTTGCTTCGAGTCTGACGTCCCCCCCCCCTCTGGCCGACCGTCGTAGCGCGAGGTGGTGTGTGATGTGCTCTCCAGGTTGGCGTGGTGTGCCGGCCAGGTTGGGAGGGTGGACTGTCGTAGCTCACCTGAAAAAATCCTAAGTGTCAGAGTGACTTTGTATGGACAAAATTTTGAAAATTTTCCAAAGTGTGGCATTTCGACCTGGAACCCTGACCAAAGTTTGTTTCATCAAATTTCACTGACCCCCCCCCCCCGACAGCGATCTTCTAACTTTGGTTCTAGTGGACGGATTTTGTCTTACAGCTACTCGTTTGAAAGAGGAGAAAAAACTGCTCGATGACATTTTTTGTTGCGAGTCAATCGGACCAGCCGTTCAAAAGTTAGAGCTGTTACAAGATTTTAGGTCGGAGCTCACCTGAAAAAATCCTAAGTGTCAGAGTGACTTTGTATGGACAAAATTTTGAAAATTTTCCAAAGTGTGGCATTTCGACCTGGGACCCTGACCAAAGTTTGTTTCATCAAATTTCACTGACCCCCCCCCCCCCGACAGCGATCTTCTAACTTTGGTTCTAGTGGACGGATTTTGTCTTACAGCTACTCGTTTGAAAGAGGAGAAAAAACTGCTCGATGACATTTTTTGTTGCGAGTCAATCGGACCAGCCGTTCAAAAGTTAGAGCTGTTACAAGATTTTAGGTCGGAGCTCACCTGAAAAAATCATAAGTGTCAGAGTGACTTTGAATGGTCAAAATTTTGAAAATTTTCCAAAGTGTGGCATTTCGACCTGGGACCTTCACCAAAACATTTTTCATCAAATTTCTCCGAACGAGGGGGGGAGGGGGGTCAGTGAAATTTGATGAAAAATGTTTTGGTAAAGGTCCCAGGTCGAAATTCGGAAGTTTAAAATTTTTCAAAATTTTCACCACACTGGAGCTCCCACACTTAGGAATTTTTTCACTTGTGGCATGTTACATGGACATGTGCTGACGCACCGACTTCCCGTGGTCACATGAGAATTGTTCAGGTGTCATATGATAGAGAATGATGAGACGAATCGTTTGCAACAGACCGCATGTCGCTACGATGAATACTTTCGGAGATAGAGCTATTTTAAGTTTTCTTCCGAGCATATGTAAACCCCCGACAACGTAAGTCTCATCACTTCATCGAAAGACGAGGTAAGCGACGGTCGTCGCTCTGAGCTCCCGATATCGGGTGTTTCAAAGGACTCTATCTTCTGAAGTAGGCAAGCTATCTTCTTACTTCAAAGTTTGTGTGATAGAGTTTGATAGTGTCTTTACTACTGGTAAAATTTTTTAAAAGTAGTATGAGTAGTAAAATGCGGAATTTTTTAAAAATTCTTAATTTTCAGTTTTTTCAAAGTTTTAACATGTAGACTAAGGTTTTCAAGTATGCTGAGTTCAAATCTGCTATCAGATTTGAAATTTAACTAAGTCTAAGGCAGCTTTGAGGGGCTAGATCCCAGCTACTGATCACTACCTTTGACTCGGCGTTGCTGTTACCACTTCGGGGCAGTGACAATGATGTCTTCAGCTGTAAATAGCGGGTATCGGGGAAGATCTCTCACTTCCCTAGTGATCAGTACAAGGCCTTCGGGCTGTCGACGGGATCGAGTGCCACTCACTATACTCAAATCTATCATTCCTGACTAAGTGTAATGCTTTAGGAATATGACTGTACTACATGATTCCAAACTTATACAAATTTCATTATCTTACATTTAACGATAAAATCTCAGGCATGGCAAACGATAAGAATCGTAAAATTCATATCAAAATGTGCACATGTGGGCGAATCAATCGCAGTGCGGACGCCAAGGCGCATGTTAAGAAGGCGGGCACCGACCACGTGATTATCCTGAATAGGGTTGCGTGTGTAAAGTGTAAAGTGTTGAAGGGTGATGAGGATGAGGCGCGATTTTACAGAGTGCATGCAGATTGCAGTGGAGGTTTGGTGAATGACTTGAGATTCACGCAGTTGATTGTTGAAGAGAGGGAGCGAATGTTGGCGATAGAGCGAGACGGCAAGGTGGAGAATGTTGTTGAGAATGATGAGTTGGCGAAAGCAGTTGCTTCGTTGGAGGCTGAGATTGAGCGAAAGAGAGTGCTTGAGAGTGATGATGAGGATGATGTGGATTTAGATAGGGAGCGTGTGAGGAAGCGTGCGAGGAAGTTGAGCTCTTCTTCCTCAGAGGTCTCCAACACAGTTGTTGAGGACCCCCCGCAGAGCTCATCTTCCCCAAAAGTGAAGAGTGGTGGGATTCGTGTGCAGTCGGCGAGGTGGTTGAAGGATGAAGAGAAGAAGCATGTGTCGCAGCAGATGGCGCATGATTTGTTGATAAATAAATATGAGAGTTTGAAGAAGGTGAAGGATGAAGTTGTGAAGGAGTTGGATGAGTTGAAAAAGAAGGAACTGAAGTCGAAGGAGGTAGCGGATGAGAATATTCGAATGAGGCGTAGTGTGACTGATTTGAAGAATAAGACGCGAGAGTTGGAAGAGAAGAATGATGACTGTGAGAAGAGGGCGAATGCTGCGGAGAGAAGAATGAGAGATGCAGAAGCGAAGTTTGAGGAGATGATGAAGGAGATGAGTGTGTTGAGAGCGAGGAATGTTGAGTTGGAGAGGACTGTGGCTCGGCGGGGTGATGAGAGGCAGGCGTTTGAGAAGTTGGAGCGCATGAGGGTTGAGTGGAATCGTGTGAATGAGGATAGGTTGTTTTAGTTTCACATCCCTATTCGGGATAATCATTTGGACGGCAAAGTACTCGTCAACCGTACTCTGGACGAGTCTATAATTTGCTACAACGGTCATCCGACCAAGAAATGTTTGCATGCCACATTGAGAATGCGCGGACATTTACACAAATTTTCTGTTAGGAAGCGCACGAGACTGCCTAAGGATGGCTAACTTGGTAAGTGAAAAGCAAATAAGATAGTATATCCTATTCTAATACATATCATTTTCATTGCAGATCTTTTACCTGCCTTCACCACCCCATCACGTTACTCCCGAGAACGAACCATCGGCTCTCTTAAGGGCCACCATGGGGCAAGAAATGATAGAACCTCCACGCGGTTTTCCCTGGGCAGTCTTCGGACTGGCGAATACTATCATTAAGTTGAATCTGCTATCAGTCAACTTGAACGTTGCGTCGCGTTAGAGGGGTATATAAACCACTACCTCTCATTTCATTTCATTTCAATCATGCAGACGCCGAACAGTCAAGTCAGCTCTCCTCGCGGGCCGCAGTTAAGGCCGCGAAATTTATTTGAGGAATTTGTCAGGCTAGAGGAGCAAGACAGAGTCCACAACAATCTTGCTCGGATTGGCAATCCGATGACAGCATGTGTTGTCAATCCAACGGAATGGCGCTACATTCCACTTTTCAGCCACATACCAACTAGCGTGGAAGTCGACACTGCTACCAAAGAGAGAGTCAAAGACTCTCTCAGCAGAATTGGTAGGCTGTAAGATGACGACTCCCGAGAACGAACCACCGGCTCTCTTAAGGGCCACCATGGGGCAAGATTTGATAGAACCTCCTCGCGGTTTGCCCTGGGCAGTCTTCAGACTGGCGAATACTATCATTAAGTTGAATCTGCTATCAGTCAACTTGAACGTTATGCAGTCGATTGCCATCCCTGAAGCATTCTGATTCGCTGTTGAGCAATTCATTGTTGAAAACCCTATATAAGCCAGAAGATTGTAGCGCTTCTCATTCAATTTTAAGTCACGATGGAAGCAACATCTGCTAGTACCATTCCCGACTTCATCATCCTCGACGAGTGGGATGAAGACAACACCATTCCCAACTTCGTCATCCTCGACGAGTGGGATGAAGAGGATGAGAAGAAGGGGAAGATCAAGAAGATCATTTGGACGGATGAGGTGTGGACTCCTAATACCACCCGCATCCGAAAGGTGCCAGATGCACCACCACGGCTTAGGCGGTATAGGGTATACGAGAACCTAACCGTCATACCTATTGACTATTCAAGCCAATAGTCAACTTGTTACTCCCGAGAACGAACCATCGGCTCTTTTAAGGGCCACCATGGGGCAAGACATGATAGAACCTCCACGCGGTTTGCCCTGGGCAGTCTTCGGACTGGCGAATACTATCATTAAGTTGAATCTGCTATCAGTCAACTTGAACGTTGCAAATGAAGTTCGGTGTAATACTTCCTTTCGACGGGCGTTCCTGTAAAGGGCGGCGGTGAAACCCGTAGCTATGTATACCGCAAGGGACATTCGGCCATGGTCAATCTTGTTTAACCTCTCTGCGTCATGTTTGCAAGTGATTGCCTCTGTCTCAACGTAGTATGCATTCGCGCCAGGGCGACATTTAGCCAACTGTCGAAGGTTGCCTAAAACTTTCCATTGCCTACGTTATGAGAACCATGAGTTCTACCTGTCTCTATCAATGAGACGAATTGATGAATGGAATGAAATGGGAGGACACTCACGCGCCACACGCAACATAACACACTTCTCTCTTCCGTAGTCTAACAAGCTCTTTACACATGGATCGCAGTCGATAGCTATCCCTGTATCAGAAGTGTAAGCTATCTTAATTTTATTTAACACTATTTCATCTACCATCATCACCCATATGAAATGTTATAAAGTTTACAAGTTAGACTGAGCGTGCTACTATTTCCAAATGAAAAAGTATACATGCTTAAATCATCCACTGAAGCCCCATTCAAGTAAGTCAGCATGAAAGCAAAGATAATACGAAATAAAAATTTATTATGGCATGTATTTCAAAAGGTCTTCATCGTCAATATCGTCCCCGAGTCTGACTTCACATACATCACAAAAACAGTTCACTTGCTTCAATCGTTCTTCTACCGCGAGCCTCACTTTGTCGATGTACTCCCACTCCGCCATAGTTCGTGGCTGGGAGTTAGGGGTGCACCATTCCCATAATTGGTGGAGGAATTTGGTGCTGGTGATCTCCATCACATCATCAGTATCGTACTGCAGATACTTCCACCTCACGCCTGATAATTCGGGACACTCCTTCTCACATACACTCTCCTCTTCGTCGTCCGCTGGTAATGACAACTTTCTAAAGTTGTCGAGTCGGTATAATTTCTCCACCTTCCCCTTCGTTGGAGCGTTTGGTGCAACGAGCGCCTTTGGTGATGAGCATGGAGAATAGAATTTTGTGTTCGGTGTTGTCGGAGGGCTTGTCATGTTGACTGTGAATAATAACTTTGAAATGTTTTCTAATTCTTAAGTATAAACATGCAACCAATCAGAATGAACAGCCAATGAATGATGAATATGAAAGTATATATGTAAAGTGACATTCGTGTCATTTCACTGTCTTTGAGACGTATAAGTGAAGTGTTCTCTAGCGAATTCTGTTATTATTTGAGGCGTACAAGTGAACTGCTCTCTCGTGAATTCCAAATTTGAGTGAAGTCTCTATCTTGTTGAAGTATCAACCTTAAACTTGATTTCGTTGAAATGGTAAGTTGAAAATTTCTTCACTCATCTCCCTCAAACGTGTGGCTAATAGCATCTTCCTCAATTTCAGGCATCAACTTCATCACCAACGCCCTCCCTTCTTTGATTCTCCCCTTTTTCTCCCTTCTCCTTTGATTTGCGTTTTGAGGCAGTATTCTTCTCCGACTTGCGCTTCGTACCACTGCTGTTAAGGATTTGATCAATTATGTCGTCCACATTGGGTGGTTTTGGAATATATAGGATGGATTCCATATGCATGGAGAGAGAGCCTATTTTATTATCCTTGTGCCGACCATAATATAGCCCATTCACTTTGAAAAGGATATCCCAAGTACCTTCTCCGAGCTCATCACATCTGATGGGTATTGAATAATCTCCCTCCTTCTTATAGTAAGTACACCAATGTGATACCGGTAGGCAAATGTGATTACCATCCCAAATCTTTCTATAGGGAGCATCCTTGTCATCTCTCGCCTTCCACTCTTGAGCAAGAGTAGTAGGAATGTCCATATTTAATGTCACGTACTCCTCAATGATATCAAGTTGGCGGCGAATGTACGGACTCACGGGGATCAGTATGTAGTCCCCATACTGATTGTGCATTATCTTGACATCCGTGGAAGGGAGCATTCCCGTTTGGAGTACTACGCTATGATCGCCATAACGCAAGACTTGTTTAAATTTACGCTGTAGCGGTGTAGGATTATGTACCTTGGTTGTTTCTTCCACTGGCCTCAGTTGTAGATGATCTGATCGTAGCGAACCTTGTAACGTTTGACCGCCATTTTGTCCTACTAGTGCAGCAGATGGAGTAGATGCCTGAAAATGAAAAAGATTGTATTAAATTTACGTTCAAGGCAGGACAGGGAGGGAAGTAGCGACTTACCATTTTAGTTGGATAATAGAATAGGGAACTAGAGAGAGAGAAAATGTGCGTCCGTCACTCGTGTGATTCAATGATGGAATGATTCTCACTGTGGAAGGCTCGCTATTTATATAGAAATGCTTGATTCTCATTGGATGAAGATCCTCATTGGACAATAACATCAAGCTGATTCCAAATCTGGCCTCCGTTTACCAATCCGAGCCTTCATTCGCCCGCGGGAGCTGTTTCTTGGGAAATTCTAACTCTGTCGTTTTTCGTCAATCTCCCAAAATCTTAAATGGCGTCTCACATCTAAACGAAGACAGATATGAACAAGCCGTTTCTTTCACTGAATTTGTCTCACTCTTAGCTTTCAAACGAGCTATTACACGACTTTCTACGATCTCTAGAACCAAAGTTGGAAGATCGGTGCCGAGGGGGGGAGGTCGGTGAAATTTGATGGAAACTGTTGTGGTCCCTGGTCGAAATGCGACACTTTGGAAAATTTTCAAAATTTTGACCATACAAAGTCACTCTGACACTTAGGATTTTTTCAGGTGAGCTCCGACCTAAAATCTTGTAACAGCTCTAACTTTTGAACGGCTGGTCCGATTGACTCGCAACAAAAAATGTCACCGAGCAGTTTTTTCTCCTTTTTGAAACGAGTAGCTGTAAGACAAAATCCGTCCACTAGAACCAAAGTTAGAAGATCGCTGTCGGGGGGGGGGGTCAGTGAAATTTGATGAAACAAACTTTGGTCAGGGTCCCAGGTCGAAATGCCACACTTTGGAAAATTTTCAAAATTTTGTCCATACAAAGTCACTCTGACACTTAGGATTTTTTCAGGTGAGCTACGACAGTCCACCCTCCCAACCTGGCCGGCACACCACGCCAACCTGGAGAGCACATCACACACCACCTCGCGCTACGACGGCCGGCCAGAGGGGGGGGACGTCAGACTCGAAGCAACACGGCGGCACACCACGACCGACTCGACTGACAGGAGGGGGGGGGGACGTCAGCGACTTTTTTCGATGGCGGCCATCTTGCGCTATCCAGAAGTGGAGTTTTACTTACTACTGAAAAGCAAGCAGAATGAATTTTGCATGAATTTTGACTGTTCTACTAAGAGCTTAGGTCAATAAGTTAATAAATATATATATTTCCAAAATTTTTGGAAAAGAATGGAGAACATTCAATTGGAACACATTTAAACACATCGAACTCTGAAACACACTCATGAAAAAGGATGTGTGCTGTCAAAAAACGCTATTTGAATCAAGGAAGGAGGGCGGGGGAGTGAATTATTGATAACTTTTTTGGATGTTTATTAGTTATTTTATTTGGAGATCAAACGCACGTTCATTAATTCATGAAATTCAATTGTTCTGACGCAATAATAAAACATCGGCACCATTTCCTGTCGTATTTTCTTATACGCTGAGCATTTAATTATAAAGTGATATAAAGTTTTTACTTTCGAGTCATCATATAGCTGACAGAAATGCTTTTCATACTTCAGTATTTTATTATAACTAATTCGTGCAACAACATCTGATTGATAAACTTTTTGCTCTAAATTTTAGAATTTTGCTAAATTTTGCTCTAACATTGATATCATTACAATCGATATCAAAGCTTAAATATGTTTCCATGTGGGATTCAAACCGGCATAATTCTAAATACACGTAACTCAAACCAGAAGGATCATCTTTCGCAGTGGAAATCCATTTTTCTCTAAGATGAATAGTCAACTTGACCGGTTATTTGCCACCTTTAAATATGACTTTTTATCAGCTGCCACCTACTGTTCATCACATAATCTAGATAGATGAAGTGTTGTGAGCAATTGCTTTATTCGCCAACACCATGCATATCTACGAGTACAATGATATTTATTTGAAATTATAGCCAAATACAACTTATGATACACCTCCTTTATCATACATCTTTCATTAGTCGTGATTATATCTATCTAATAGAACATGGTTGATTTATAAAACTGATAATCCACAGAATGTATTTCACAGACTTGTGCTGTAATTGAGAAGTAATTGCAATTACTTTGCAGTCAGCACTGTTAAATAGTCGTTCAACATGAAGCACAAAATACTTCATTCTCTCCGTCGATAATGCGTTGCAATAGCTGCTAAGAACACGACATTGTGAACAGTACATATCAATGTATTTTTCAAAAATTCTAAATTCTCCAGTGACTTGCCCAAATTCTCTCAGATTTTTAGCTGTGAGATAAGTAGCTTGTTTACTTTAAGTCTTCAATTGTTCTAAATGATGTTTGTTATTTTTTTATGCCCACGTTCCTGAATACTCGTATTTATCAACAACTTTAATGGATACTTTTTTATTTTTATATGTTTATATTTTTATGCTTAAAGCTAAGGAATCTTCTTATATCTCCACAGTGCTTATTGAAATCACAACTACATCAAAGCAAACGAAAATCGTGTAGGCTCAGCATTTAAACCCGTTGATTATTAAAAGATTCCTTGCTTAATGAAGATTGATAACTCGGTTGTGAACAGCGCTCTATTTCGCTGTGATAGACTTGCAGCCTATCAGTTAATCGACGGCTGTTGACTTTTGGCTCAGATGTAGCACATAAAAGGTCTCTTCTTTTTACTATATCACTTCACATACTGCACCAAAATCATCAAAGTGGTTTCATATCTAAATCAAATTTATTCGTACACTTTTAATTATTTTTAGACCGATAGCGCATATTGTTTCATGTAGGTTAAGTTAGTTTCTGATCAGCTTATTGATTAATTCTCTCTGTCTATCCACGTGACTTTTCATGCAGTTGTAGGAATAATTAATTCCACGCATTATCATCAGCTAATTTTAGATGTGCACAGATGAGTAAGAAGGTTTTGTATAAATCTTAATTGATGGCGAATTAAGATTGTGATGATTTCATGTCGCACTTTTGCCGATTTGGCATTCGTGTTTTTCAGTTTTTTGGGTTCCCGCTTTGTTAGTTTAGTGTTCCCTCTTAACCAATTTTCTCATTTTGTAATAAAATGGTGCGAGGTCATTCAAGCAGCATGAAATCCGTGTAATGGTTTCAATTGTTTTATGGTAAAAAATTCTCACAAAACGCAAAATTAATGTTAATGTGTGTGTCAGGTCATTCACCCAAATGTGACATTGTATGACAAACATTATTGCAATTTGGAAACACACACACAGCATTACGTGGGTGATATCAGATAACATTAGCTGTAATGCAAATATGGATAGCGCATTTAATATGTTGAAGTTAAATTGACCTTATTCAAAATGATTTACAGTAAAACAACAACGTTTTACTTCCATTCCGGTTATTTGGCAATAAGTCGATGATAAAAATAAAAATGTCAGGTCCGACGTTTCGTGCATTCACACCGTCCTTCTCAAGGCCAATTCATCTGGGGACGGTTTTCGTGTCTTTAGCTTCAGTTTTTTCGCGTTTCTGCACTGAATATAACCGTGCATTTCCTTAGGTTAAGCAGCTTCAATCTTGTGAGTTGATGCGAGGGTAACATAGCAATCTATAAAAATTAAACCATTCAAGTCACTATTTCGGTCACTATTCTTCTCACTACGTGTTAGCATTTTCACTAGCTCGGTTCAGGTCTCGTTTGTGACAGACTTCTCATCAGCATCGCATCATTGGTCGCCTTTTCCATTGTTTCTTCGGTAACATCTAAATCAGTCGGTTCTAGCTGAGCCGGTTTTCACCAAGTCGGTTCCAAAGTGCTGGATGAGCCGTTTCTTAACTTCTGATTCTTCCGCTATTTCTGGTAACCTGCATTCAATCACTCCAGCTAGGCTCCACGGATTCGTCCTGCCCAGTTGTTTCCACAGACTTGCAACTTCCGCTGCGGCTCGGTCAGCACAACCGTTCCTATCTGGCTGTTAGAGCTGGTATTAGTGCTGCCTTCCCTTTAAATTCTTTCACGATTTTTCATCGCAAAGGAGCCCTCCACCTTGTGAAACGCGCCTCCTCGACTCGTGTCTGCTTATCACCTCGTCTCATCTCTGCATATGCTTTTGCATTGATGTGACATCAGTGCATGTAATAAGTTATAGTTGAATGAAGGATACATCCAAGATATGATTGAGATCCCAAATCTCAGTTGTAAATCCAAAAATATAACACTTGCAGATGCAGCATTGTTATGGCAAATGTGAATGTAATGAAAAGCAAATGAGATTTTCCCAAAAACAAATACAAACTTTGTATATTCTACATTTGCATGTAATTTTACCTTCCTGAATATTCAGATCGACATATAGGCTACGTGGCGCATGTTAAAATACATGCTTATCAATTACGAGAAAGATCAAGCATGATGAGCATTTTTCAAGATGCTCTAATTTAACATGATTCAATACACCTTTATGTCAATTGTCCAAAAAACTTAGGCCAACGTCGTCCCTTTCCAAAAATGCTTATTTACTTTAAAATGTTAGACTTGATCAAACACTGAGGAATGCGCCCTTGAACAAGTTGGAAAAAATCGGAGCTTTCTGTTCATCGTGCGTTGCATCTCACTCTCATCCATTTTACGTCCTTATGATCCGGAAGATGCTGGGTTCCAGAAGATACAGGAGTTCATATGGCAGCCCTTTCCTCGCGGCTTCACTCAATCTACAATTCAATTAATTACAGCAAAGAGCAATGGACTCAACACCGAGGCCTGATGCACTCCTGCATCCACATTGATGTGGCATGATCCCGAAAACTTGGTGCTAACGGCTGTAGTTGTATGGCGATATAATGTCATTATCGCTCTTACAAGCCATTCCTCGACTCCACTTTTGCAAAGAGCCCACTGTAGATCTTCTCTTGGAGCTCTGTCGAAGGCTTTTTCAAGGACAACGAAGGCTAGGAACATCTCCTTTTGCTTGGCATGATATTTCTCTATAACCTGCCGGGGTATGAAGATGGGATCAGTAGTGCCTCCATCGAGCATAAAACCGAACAGCATTTCATCACCGATGGCTACTCCCACAAGGCAGTCAAATCAGTCATCAGTTGTTGATAAGGATTACTTGGCAGTTATTCACGAAGCTTTATGTTGATTTGGAGAAGAGTCAGAACATTGTTCTTCACAACCATCGAGCAGGCCGTGCTACCAATTTCTTCAGTCACTTTTCTCCCTCTGAATCCTCCACGCGGCCTCCTCACCTCTCTGAGCATGTTGTTGTTCTCCCAGCATCCACAGCTCGTGCTAGTACCTGGCAATCATTGCCATTCCGTTTGACAGCTATGAGGCATTCTTCATAGAGTGGCATCTTTGTCGTTAGTGGATGTTCGTGAATGCGGCATCTTTTCATCTGACACCTTAATCAGGGATTGCAATTCACCCAAGAAAAAAATCGGAAAATCGGGAAAAACCAGGGGTTTTTTTTTTTTACGGATTTTACGTCACTTTTTACCCCTACTGGGGCCTTGGACGGTGCTGACTTAAGTCAGACTTTGTTTGGAGCGTTGTGGTGCTTTGTAGTCCGGATGCCCTTCCTGCCGACTTCCAATGACACTTTCCGGGTTCGACCACTGGACCATGAGATCGCTAGTCCAAGTACGCAACCAGGGGTTGAATGGATAAATTTGAAATATTTACATTAGATTAATTTCGCAAAAAACCGGAAAACCGGAAAATTGCGATCCCTGACCTTAATACAATATTTGCGACTTAAATCTCGCTTCTGATTGTTGACTGATAATCATGACTGATTTTCTATCACTAAGACCCAGAGTTCCGTTTAGATCACATGCCAGATGTCACATTCTGGTTTGTAAAGGCCGCATTTAGCTTGGAATCATTGGATGTCAGATTGTGTTTAGAATGGTCACCTTTCGTTTGGTATAGTCACTAGGTTTGGAATGAAGGCATTTACTTTTTACAATGTCGTATTTGAATTTAAAAGCATTCACATTTGAGTCGCAAATTCTATTGCGTTGTCGACACAGCATGTCATTATGCACATTTCTTAGAATCATTCACAGCAGTATCTGCATATTAGCTTATGTGCAGGGTGTAGGGTGCAGTGGGCATCAGGATGTGGCAGACAATGAGTGGCAGTATACCTCTTCTCCGCTCAGGTGATGCTGTAGTGACAGAAGCTACAGCAGTCACTTTAACTGCTGTAGTAGCAGGAACTCCGCGTGTGACTGGAGCGGTCGCTTTGACTGTTGCAGTAGCAGGAACTCCGCGTGTGACTGGAGCAGTCGCTTTGGCTGCTGCAGTAGCAGGAACTCCATTTAAACCCGGAGTAGTCACAATAGCTCCTCCACTAGAAACAGGTGGAGTCGCAATAGCCCAACCACTTATTGCACGAGTTACAACTAAACTGCCTACAAAAATTGGGCTTCACAGAATCAAGGGTCAACAGGAGCAAACTAAGAACAATAAAATACAAAAAACATTATCAAGCCCGATGTATTAAGTACAATAATGTTACATGATATAATACAGGCATAATGAAGCATTATAATCTATAAATTGAACTTAAGTGCTAAAACATATCTTAATTCGAATCTAACCAGCAGGGTCGTCTCGAGTTGACGTCACGAAACTAAAAACCCTTTCGGCTTCCTGGAACCCTCTATGCCTGGAGCCATGAAAGGTCGCAAATGGAATATATATTGAATTGTATCTTCAGTAGAAAAATGAGGACAATCTGAAAAACCGCCAGTTTTTCCAATATCAGGAATGATCAGCATGCCTAGCACAACTCCTTGTTTAGAAATGCATCCATACCCGGAGTAACTTTGTCATACACGATTAGCATATTCATTATAAATAATAAAGCTGATTTCTTAGGGCATTTATCGAATGCAATACAGAAAAGAATAAAAACATCATTGGTTGGTCAATAGGTTTTGCCTACCAGACAGTGCTTTCCCATTTTCGAGTATATGAAAATTTTTGTTTAACACATAACACTTTCGTGTGTTAAAGATTTATACCCCGTACGGGTTTAAGAGATCCCGATGTTGTCGGAGAATTTCAGAATGAAGTCGTCAAGAGTAAGGAAGTCGTCGTGTATACACGAAGTGATGCAGTGAGTATGCACAATGCGGCAATGTAGAGGTACGATTTGACACGACAACCATACAGGAATAAGTGAGAGCGTTGACATGTTTTTATACGTGGATGGACTCCAACAGTGTACATCCTGCACCTCCGTACCCTCAAATCTGGAGCGTTGTGATCCCTCAGTCCGGATGTCCTTCCTGACGACTTCCAATGACACTTTCAGGGCTCAAACTCTGAACCGAAAGATCGCTAGGCCAAGCACTTAACCACTGTACCACGGAGACCACTTATTGGTGATTGACAAAAACTGTCTGAAATAGTAACAGTAAGATTGACTGATCAATCTTACTGTCGAACATGAGCTGTCCTTGTCAGACATTTAAACACTGCGCCACTCCCGTCCTATTATTATTATTATTATTATTATTATTATTATTATAAGTCAACACATACTGTATTTCTCAATGCGCTCTTCAAGTATATGCACATAATCAAGCGTTGATAATGCAAATATGATAAACCTATGAAATATTCACGGATACCTGGACTTCCACTTAAAGAGCTGCTCGCACTTTTCGAGGAACTACTTGCCGCATTCGATGAACTACCCGCCGCACTGGATGAACTACCCGCCGCACTGGATGAACTACCAGTCGCACTGGATGAACTACCAGTCGCACTTGATGAGCTACCAGTCGCACTCGATGAGCTGCCGGTCGCACTTGATGAGGTACCGGTCGCACTCGATAAGCTGCCCGCCGAATTCGATGAGCTGCTCGACTGCAAATCTGAAGTTTAGGCAGATATAAACCAACTAAATCATGAAATATTATAAAAAATATTGTGTAGCAGTGCGATAAAGAAATCATAAACATAATCAAATTCCTGTCTGAGTATAAAGATAAATCCTAAGAAACCAAACATAGCGTCATCGTGCTTCAATAATAACGCGCTTTTTTCACCAAAATAAAAGAAGTTGGAATCGCGAGAGTGACCTCTCCAAGAGCGTAGCACGTTCGCAGTGGTAATTATACATGATTGGGAAGCGACTCTCCGCGACAGAGTGCAATGCCCCGCTGGTCACCTTGGCCTCTTTTAATCCAATCCACACCGGGCTTTGAAGCGTATCGAGAATTTCCTATAACAAACGACGCCCTCTGACAAATTCCGCACTTCTGATGTCAAGACAATAATGACTACATGTAGTACATGGATTGTCCAATGAGCTAAAAAAACAGAAATAGTATCAAACGTCACTGGGTTGCTTAAGGATACCGCGCTATTTGTAGTCTAAAATATGATAAAAGAAGTCAGACGATAAAAGCTTTACACTCAACCTCACTAATCAATTATCCTATTTTTCTCGTATGTCGTCATCGACGTTCTGAATTGAAATCAGATACAACTTCAAGTGACCATGAGAAAGAAACAGCAAATACAAGTAAATCAACGGCAATCCCGAGATATTAGTCCCACACTGTGTTCAAACAGCGTCGAAACTTCTACGCCTTTTCGGAAATGAATAAATCGACAATGAAGTAAGAAGAATGCTGGACGAGTTTTCAGCTCTTATTAACACTTTCCGTAAAGGTCACATGACTGGAATTGTTGTTGCTGTTCAATTTGAAAAGAAATCGTAAGTGTAAAATCGCAAATTCTAATAAACGTCACACTTATATGTGGGCGATTGTAAATAATCACCATGGCGCTTCTTAGAGAAAACATGGTGTATGACAATCACAGTACAATATGTTTAGCGTGTAAATGGTATTCATCTGTTCTAACACACTCACTTTACGAGCGGATTATGAGCGTCGTGAGCGGTGAGCACCTAGAGAATACGAGTTGTAAGTTCTTTACAAGTGTATCGAAAGTACAAGAGAAAATTAAAGCGACTGGGATTATTGGAAATGTGGCATTGGACCTCATCTCGGTAGCAGTCCGAGCGTGACAGAAAAGATAGAAAACGGTTAAAGTACGAGGCAAGCAAGCTATAGCTTCCTTTGCATTTGCATTCTCAACAAAAGCATCATGATAATTTTCACTTCCGAGACAATTTACTTAAAACGTAGTTGTAAATTTATAACACCGATGCCAGTTTGTTTAAGTAAATCAACAAACAAAATTTATCTCAATCTTGTATTGGCTGTGGTACATTAAGTTCTCTGTATCCAGCAGACCTGACGAGCCTTATCCAGTCAGACTTAAGGCTATCAAAATGTGTAGTCCAAAATGCATCCACTCTAGGCGTTCAGTATTAGATACTGAATGGAGTGCAAAATGGTGTCATACTGCCGTTCATGGCATCCAGCAATGTCCGGTACCCCATGCATGAAATGTATGACAAAATAATAAAATTTTTCACTTTTGGAATAATGAAGCAATTCCATAAAGCATCTCCAAATTATACACTTTCTCTAATCAATTCATATAACTTCTATATTTTATTAACCAATATCTCATGTATATAATAAATCAAGAATAATCAAAATAAAATCAAGTATATGAAAATCTTGAGACTTTGATACGACTAAATCAAGTAAAAAATACACATCTCTCATGTCGTTAATGTAAAGCGTAATCTAGACAGTCCGCTATTCTGGAAAATATTGATGACTTTCTACAAATCTCATATCAAATGCCGCAATCGAAGTTGCTCGATAAGTCGTCATGCTGCGGTGCAGGATTTAAACTGAAGGCGCACTGCAGGTAGTGCGCGTTAAACAGTCCATCATATTTTCCGGTTCCTCCGACTCCGAGGTACGCCTAAAACGATGAAAATGTGCAACGAAGATACAGAGTCATGTAATTGCCTAAAACAAGATTGATCTCTCTTTGCACAGATAAAAATAAGTTAATTTTATATGCATGCATGCTTGACATACTGCAGGTCCGATTCACGTCTTATTTCAAACATGCTTTCACGATAACTTAGGCTGGGGCAGAAAGAACAAGTCATTGGCCAAACATCCACAAAACATGGATTTTCCCCAATAGAACAATTTTATTAATAATAATAAGCATTTATTTGTAGATAAACAGTCAGTGAGGATAATGATATATCAAAAAGGAATATAAAAAGCATATAAAAAGGCATTAAGTCACAGCTACGAAAAACGCTAAAGGAAGGAGTTCTTATATCTATCAGTTTTACAATATGTGACACTGGATAACTATTTGAGTTTTGATGTGGTCTCATTCGAGCGCTGTGGTATTCTTTCTCTCAGGATCGTCGGTAATCTTTGAAACTGTCTTTTGACATATGATAAAACGTATAGTGCTCAGATTTTCTGGCCCATGTTTCATCAAAAGGCCTTCATAATCATAATCATGGCACCCGATTGAAATGTGCTCTATCATACGGATGACTCTTCTCTGAACAGATTCAAGAGCATTTGACTGTGCTTTTGTGATGTTGAAATGCCATGCAGGAGCGCCATATTCCAGAATGCTGCGTATAAATTTTGACAACATCTGCATCTCCGAAACCTGATCGCATCATTTCACCAGCGAAATGTATTCTCATTTGTGCTTTCTTGACTATTTTCAATATGTGATCTGACCAAGACAATTCCTCATTGATGATGAAACCAAGAATCTTCGTTTGACGAATTAGATTGATTGTTTCCCCATCTACTTCTATCTGATTCCAGTTTCACTGTTTCCTTCTTTTAAAGATCATTCTCATTTCATTTGTCCTTTTTAGATTTAATCTCATATTGTGTTCTTTCGCCCAATCATTAACTTCATTTGCTCTCTGAGCAAGCAACGACTGGTTAATGCTATCGAAATATTCGTAGATGGTGTGTCGTCAATATACTTCATGTATGCTGTTAGGCCATTTATCATGAGTACAAATGCAAGTGGTCTAAATTTAGTTCCTTGAGGTATTCCAGCTGATATTTACATCCACTGAGAGCAATTATTGTGGTATTTCACGCGCTGCACACGCTGATGCAGAAAACCAGATACCCATTTACACAGCAACACAGGGACATTCATGTCAAGTAGCTTGCGAATAAGAGTGTTGTGATCAATTCGATCGAATGCTTTAGGAAATGCTCTACTTATATAGCCATGGTCTGCATTCCTCAATAGATCATCCATCATAGTTAGCATATGTGTAGTTGAGTCACCCTTTACACCGCCAAATTGATTGGGATCTACTTTGTCACACACGTAATGCAATATATTTTTCACCATTATTGTTTCTGCAACAACCTTACTGACAACACAAGTAAAACTTATTGGTATGAAATCGGATTCCAATGTTTTTGGCTTTCCTGTTTTACTGAGAACAGTGATGTCGGAACTTCTCATTGCAGGTCAGACACCTGCTCTGATTGAAGAGCAAACAATTGACGTTAAAGGTCCGGCCAATGTCTGGCGACAGTCTTTTTAAATCCAATTAGGAATACCGTCTGGTCCTAGCGATTTGTGCACTTCAATATTGCTCAACATGCCTTCAAAGGACTTCACTGTTGGTAAAATATGATTAGGAATAAAGTGATCATCGCTCTCATTATCAAAAACATTTTCATTCAAAGGTTCAATATCTTCAGCAACCGATGCAAAGAAGTTGTTGACTAATTCGATGAAACATCAAACATTGCCGTTGAATTGATCTTAAATGAAGAAATTCACACTAGTATTATCATTCTTGGAATTTTTGCATATAATTGATTTCAAATTTGTCCACCAATTTTTCGAGTCTTCAATTCTACTCAGATTTTTATAACGTAGTTCGCTTTCAAAGTTTTCCTAATGTTTTCTGTCTTTTCTTGCAGTGTGTATAAAGAACCGTATTGCCATCACGCCAATGTTTATTACGCAATTTCAATGTATCGATGAAATATTCTGTCACCCATGGTTTCGAACTTGCAGGTACTTTAGTATATGTACACGGAAAATACTCGCTCATAAGAATCGCTAAAATATAATAACGATCTGAAATTTTCTTTGACATGAGTTGGCCAAATAAACGAAGTTCCAATTGATGTGACACAGTGCATTCACAAAATTTACTTTGTTACTATGACTTTGATATCTTTTCACCCTAAACGTTGGCTCCAGAGACGATTAAGTAAAAATGGGTAATGCCAAAGTGCCTTGTGATCCGAAGTCGCAATCGGCGGTAACACTTCAACTTTTGAATACATATCCGGCATGTTGATGAGAAATAAATCTAAAATAGCATTTTTTCGAGTTGGTGCTTTGACAAGTTGCTTCAAGCAAAAGGAACATTTCAAATTACGTACATCGGCACGATTAAAGTCACCAGTTATTATAATTCCAAGGGATTCATTTTTTTGTTTTAAGTAATCAAGACCAGTCATTAAATGATCCACTAACTTGCGAGCATTTCCAACAGGAGGATGATGCGCATTCACAATTGTTATTGGTGAAAATTTTCGCGGCAAATGTTTTGGACGTTTTACAATCCACAGTGATTCTACATTGAAGTCAGCAGTCGTGTGTGGTCGTGTCTCTACAGGTCTCTTGTGTTGGTATATGTCATTCAGCGATTTCTCCAGTTTCTGTGCATCGTTTTTCTCCGAATTTTCATCATCATATTCGTCATCGTGTCCTTCGTACAGTGGTAATTGTTTTGTATTGCTCTCATCATCCGTTTCTCTATATAATCCTTTAAAGGAATTACATAGAGTGTAAAAGTGTATAAAAGTGATTGCTGCTCTCCTGTGATTCTATACTGCCGGCGCTTTGCTTGTCGCTGTGATAATTTGATCTTGACGTCACCGGGCCCTGCGTGCAACGGTTCCTTCAATTCTCTGATTAAGTTCTATTAACTGGTCTCGAACCAAAGACGTGAAGTGGTGAAGAGGCGAACAGTGCTGACCATTGATCCGCTGGTGCGTAGTTCAATCTTGGGTGTGACTTTGCTGGTCCTTTCAGTCATGAGTGAGGATTCTATTTCTTTTGAATCTGTTAGAAAGATGACTTCATCTCAATTGAAACAACTGCGGAAAGATCAGTTGACTTATGTACTAAACGAAGTTATAACTAGTTTAAACAATAATGGTAATGATATTACAAGAACTCAATCTCTTTCATTAAGCGATTTTAAAGCCATTTTGGAGGTGAAATTGGAAATAAATTTAACCACCTTAAAATAAATGATTTCTTCTTTGATGGAAAATCAAAGGTTACTGAAAAATGAGAATATTACCTTGAAAAGAGAAGTTCAAGAATTGAAAGAGAAGAATGCTAACTTGATGGATGATGTATTGCTTGAGACTGAGCAACGACTGAGCCGCAAAGCAAATTTAGTGATAGCAGGACTGAAAGAACCTGAAATCGGAAGTTTATCAGATCGCAAAAAGGCTGACGAGTGTGACGTTAGTGAGATCTTGAAAGAGTTGAAGGTGAGCTCAAATGAAGTCGTTTCTATACGCCGAGTAGGCAAGATGTCGTACGGAAGACCAAGATTGATTTGACTGGTATTCCATAACCAGGAATCAAAGTTTAGAGCTCTGAAAAATGCAAAAAGTTTAAAGAATGCCGACTATATCCTACTGCCACACTATTTGTGATCTTATCGGGTATACCGACAAACTTTGAGCCATCTCAGAGAGCAACTTTCCATGAATTGACATCCTTCCTACGCAACAAACACCCAAACAATTGCATTGTTCTGGCGGCGCCTCGCCCGTTTTTGTGTGTCAATGATACTTGGGAGCAGCAGACTCGTGAAGCTGTATTTTCTATCACTCTACATCATTTAAACTGGAATACGGGAGGCTAATGGCTCAACAGCTCAGCTCCGCTATGGTTCTTACGCCAAGTATTGCAGTGTCTCCTTCTCTTCTACAACTTCTGAGTCGTCCAACAACTTTCATTCCCACACCGCAATCTTGTCAACACGGTACATCATTTGCTCATGTCATTGACTTCGTTCACAAGCTCCAATGGAGGTGTGCCCTCGCAAATAATCGCTCCATCACCAACTCCCATTGTCGCTTTGGGTTTCAACCATCCAATAGATGGCCACCACTTGGAATGGTATCATCCAGAATCATAAGACTTTCTGGCAGGATCATCTCCGCTGCCCGTTCTATACTATTCCAGGAACATGAGTGCTCAACTTCCCACAACTTAACCGAAGCTGAAAAAGATACCTTGCATGAGCTCCGTACCAATTCTTCAATTGTTGTGCGTCCAGCTGATAAAGGAGGTCGCTGGGTTCTTATGGAGACTGTACACTACGATCAAGAGTGCGTACGCCAGCTCAGTGATGCCGATTTTTACACTTCCATCCCCTCTCCTATCTCCTCGGCTTCATTGCAACAGGTTTCGTCGATCCTCTCAAGTCTTTGCCAAAGGAGCATCATCAATCGAAGAGAGCTGACATTTCTGTCGTGTCCAGCGAACCCGCAGATCCGACGCTTTGGCCTTCTACCCGAAGTACACAAGGCGAATTGGTCTTCCTCATTAATGCCACCCGGCCGTCCCATCATCGCGGACGTAAAAACTGACTCAAGCAATGTGGCTCGCTTCATCGAGTTTTTTCTTGCTCCTATCGTGAGGTGCATGGACAGCTATATTCGTGACTCAGCTCATCTCATTGCCATCCTTCGCTCTTGTTCAATTGGTCCATCTTCGGTTCTATGTTCCTTTGACGTACGGGCGCTCTATACAAATATCCCTATAGAGGAAGGAATTTCCCGCGTCAAACGTGCATTTCTGCGCCATCCAGATCCACGACGTCCGGACTCTGAACTTTTGACGCTTCTTCGAATGTGCCTTTTCAACAATGACTTCAATTATAAGGATCAATGGTACCTTCAGACTTCGGGTGTGGCAATGGGCAAGGCATTTGGAGGCTCATTCGCAAATATATACCTTAGAGAATGGGAAAATACCATCATGCAGTCCTTGGCATTGAGACCCAGACTTTGGTACATATACCAGGACGACATTTTCTTCGTATGGGACCATGGTGAGTCGACACTACAGGATTTCCCTGCCTTAACTCCATTGACTCCCACATCGAAGTCGACTTACAGTGTGATCAGAACTCAATGCGGTTCCTGGATCTAACGGTGTACCGTGGCACGAACGATTCCTTTGGCTACCGTGTAGGCTTCAAGGAGACTGATAGCCACAGATTGCTACCGAAGGACTCTTATCACGTGGCTCACGTGCACCGTTCGGTAATATTTTCCCAGATTCTGCGCCTTGTCACAAAGTCGTCTTCTCCATCGGATTTTATGGTGGTCCGCAACATTATCTTCCCCTGCTGGAGAGATCAGGGCATCTCGCGCTCCTCAATTCGCTCAGCCCTGAGACAGGTCAACCGACTTACCGGATTTCAACCTGATTGGTTACCTGGATTTCGAAGATGTGACGGTGCAGGATGCAATGCCTGCCCAATGGTCAATTCGTGCAACGTCTTTCGCGTCCGTGATAGTGATCCTATTCACCCTGTGCTCTTTTCGATGACCTGTGCTACGACTCACTGCGTGTATGTAATCCAATGTCGCCGATGTCTAATGGCCTACGTAGGTCAGAGCTCGAATCCACTTCGACAGAGAATTGGAGAGCACCTCAGAAGCACCAATGGCACAGGAACATCTCGCCTCAACGACCATTTCCGCGGTCTGTGCAGTGTCTCCGACATGACTTTCTTCGCCATAGACAGGGCCTTCTCGGAGCAGACCAGGCTTGCCAAGGAGTCCCGATGGATCAATAATCTCCGTACGGTCTATCCTCAGGGCTTGAACGACAGTGCTGGTTCAAGGCAAAACTCTTTGAATTTATGAACTTTTAAATCTGACTGCAATGACCGTCTTACCTCGCTTATTCGTGAGGCTTGCAGAGCAGAGAGCATCTCAGTCCGCTTATGCTTCAAGACGGACCGCAATCTCGGCAGCTTACTGAGATAATTTTCATAGTTTCTACATTTACTTTGAATCTTTGTTCGCCCCGCTCGTTTAACTCGTATGCTTTAAATTTACATTACTTTGCATTTTTGCTTCATTTTATTACATTTATCTTGTCTTTGTTAAATGAATGTGTGAAGCCTTTGTCTGCGAGTCTATTGTTATTGTCCATTCGTGTGGCAGTCATTGTCCGCCAATGCAATGGAATCGCACACTGTCCAGTGCTTGTCACAGACATCCATGTACAATTTCTGTCCATGCTGTTACATAGTGCGTTTCGCAAACAGTGAGAGACTCTCAATCTGCAATTCATTGTCAATTTCATTTCTAATGCCATCGTCAAAGTCCCTGCAGGACGAAATATTTGGCTGACTTCTATTATTGGTTTTTTTGTATTTCCGATAGTGAAGGGGACAGAGAGAGGGGCATGCGCAATCAGCGCTTTTCACCACACACTACTATCTTTGTCGTCAAATTCCTCAATATGTGAGATTGGAATATCAGATGTAAGAAAAATATCGCGTAATTGTGCTTCTTATATTGAAATGTTTCTTGCTCCTATCGCAAAAAAGAATCCTAGTTATGTTCGCGATTCTTTGCACGTTGTGTCGCTTTTAAAAAATTTTGAGATTTGTGACAGTACAATTTTTTTCACGATAGACATCAAATCACTGTATACTAATATTCCTATCGACGATAGTGTGGCAGCCGTCGGTCGTGCTTTTTTGAAGTTTAAGGACGCTGATCGCCCGGACTTAACCATTTTATCCATGCTGAAAGTAATTCTTCATAATAATGACTTTGCATTCCGTGGTGAGAGATTTATCCAGACGAAAGGTGTAGCTATGGGTTGTGCTTTCGCGGCCTCACTGGCTAATATTTATTTGAATGAATGGGAAGAAAGTTTTCTTACTCGTAGGAAGGCACCTGGTCTTTGGTTAAGATATATCGACGATGTGTTCGGAGTGTGGAATTTTAGTGAAAATGACTTTATTTCTTTTTGCACCTTTGTTGATAATCATTACCCGTCCATTTCTATCAATTATCAATTTTCTAAAGACAGTATTAGATTCCTTGATTTGGAATTATACAAATGTAATAGCAGTATTTTCCATCGTATCGGCTTTAAGCCTACAGACTTAGATTTTTGTCCACTGTATCATATCACCCACCCCATGTATTTAAAGGTATTTTACACGGTGAGCTTTTTCGGTGGTGCACTCGTAGCTCTACTTTTAAGGATTTTATGAATACTGTACATATCGTGACCCCTCAATGGCGCAAGCAGGGTTATACTCGTAGCGCCATACGTAATTGTGTAAAAAATGTTTTAAAACTTACTGCTCAGACTCCGTCCAATTGGCAGACTGGATTTTTTCCTTGTAATTGCAACGTTTGCTCTTTTAATTTTACTACTTGCTCTGTCTCCTCGAATTGTAACACTTTTGCCATTCTGCATCGACTTACCTGTGATTCTACAAATGTTGTGTATTTGATTGAATGCAAAAAGTGTAGTTTGCGCTATGTTGGTGAAACCTCTAGAAGTTTGCGTTGCCGCATTAATGAGCATCTGCGGAACATCAGAACGTTTAATGGCACTACTGTCAGCAATCATTTTAACAGTAGCTGTTCTTTGTCTGATTTTTCTTTCACGTGTCTAGAAAAGATAAAAGATCAGAACAAGCGCCGTGTAAAAGAAAGTGTTTGGATGTCTTGTCTATCGACCATTGTACCCAATGGACTGAAAACTCTTCCAAACAATACTGATGTGACGTTGAACCTGGTTGTTCCATATAGTGATTGTAGTGTTTTGACTGTCAACCGATGCAAACGTTTGTTCAACGATGTACACATCAGAGGTTCTTACTAAATGCACAGGAATCCACGCTCTATGCTGAATTGTAATCGTTAACCTGTTGCAATGTATTTAAGTCGATGTATTTCCTCTTCTCTTGCTGGCCTGTATTTTCGGAGTTGATAAAGCATTAAAAGTGAAACCGGTCCTCCGTCAATTTGCCTTTCTGTTTTTTCGCTTGTCCGATATTTGAGAGGGGGAGGAGTGCGTGGCACTTTTCCTTTGGGAATAAGTAGTGTCGTCAAATTCCTCAATATGTGAGATTGGAATATCAGATGTAACAAAAATAATCACACTACCACCAATACGATCAACTCTATCTTTTCTGAATATGCTATAGCCATTGATGGTGACTGACTCATTTATAATGTCACTATCTAACCAAGTCTCGTTGATGCAAATAATTTCAGGTTTATATGCTTGAACAAAGGCCTCTAATTCGCTCATTGTATTGATAATTGATCGAATGTTTGACATTAAATACATTGGAAGTCGTAAGTTAAGTGCGTCAAACGGAATTAAATGTCGTGTGCGTACTTTCTCAACTTCTTCTTTGGTACATATCACACGTCTCTGATTTATTCTTCGCCTTTTAATGATTTGAATCTGGCGGATATATTGACAAGAAAGTTGTAAATTTTTTATCTTTAGAATAAAAATCAGTCTTTTAGTTGATCTCTTTAGTCCAACGCATCCAAGATATCTAATTTAACGTAGCTTTCCTGGTGTATATGATATGCCCAACTTTGGTGATTCCATCGTAGATATTCAAGATGGTAGCTTACGAACTAACTGCACAGATAGCAGAGCCGCAGAGCTATCCAACCTTCTACCTTGAGGGCAGTCGATCGAAATGTTCAATGGAAGCTGACGAACGCAAGCAGCTATAATCGCCAAGATATTTTCCACGTCTGCAATCTCACTAACGATAGTGCGATAGTGATGATGTTATCAGCCATGTGTAGGTTGCGTTAGTATAACTTGGTAAATGACTCATGAAGACCGTGACATGCTTTAGCTCTATCCATAGGCCTATATCGGGGTCTGAAGTGCGTTGTTTGACTGCCTAACTTCTAAAGGATTGTTCCGAATCACATAATTATTGCTCAATGTCGACACGCAAATATGCCAGATCATAAACAGATAAGATGTCCCATGATCTGTCGTTGCAATTTTGAATTTGCCAGAAGTGTGTTTCAGTCATTCCCCTTGTTTATCTTGAAAATGACTTTTTCTTCTTCCTTTCGTTCCGGGTAGTTAGCCAGATCGGGGACTTATGTCATGCATCTCCAACGTCAGTAGTAAGCACATTCCAAATTCAAGGACAAAATGTGAAATGCTGAGTCATCAGGCGGCCGCAAGGACAAAATGTGAAAGGTGGAGTCATCATGCCAAGGAGTTGGCCAAGGATGTGTTGGGAGGAATGGGTCCGTGAGGAGAAAACCGCCCCCCCCCCCAACGACTCAACTGACTAAATTGGTCGAAAAGACCAAAGTTGTTCAGAATCATGTGAAACAAACTTCTATCAAGGTTTCAGGTTGAAATTCGTCCGTAAGCACATTCCAAATTCAAGGACAAAATGTGAAATGCTGAGTCATCAGGCGGACGCAAGGACAAAATGTGAAATGCTGAGTCATCAGGCGGCCGCAAGGACAAAATGTGAAAGGCGGAGTCATCATGCCAAGGAGTTGGCCAAGGATGTGTTGGGAGGAATGGGTCCGTGAGGAGAAAACCGCCCCCCCCCCCCCAACGACTCAACTGACTAAATTGTTCGAAAAGACCAAAGTTGTTCAGAATCATGTGAAACAAACTTCTATCAAGGTTTCAGGTTGAAATTCGTCCGTAAGCACATTCCAAATTCAAGGACAAAATGTGAAATGCTGAGTCATCAGGCGGACGCAAGTACAAAATGTGAAAGGCTGAGTCATCAGGCGGCCGCAAGTGCAAAATGTGAAAGGCGGAGTCATCATGCCAAGGAGTTGGCCAAGGATGTGTTGGGAGGAATGGGTCCGTGAGGAGAAAACCGCCCCCCCCCCCAACGACTCAACTGACTAAATTGGTCGAAAAGACCAAAGTTGTTCAGAATCATGTGAAACAAACTTCTATCAAGGTTTCAGGTTGAAATTCGTCCGTAAGCACATTCCAAATTCAAGGACAAAATGTGAAATGCTGAGTCATCAGGCGGACGCAAGTACAAAATGTGAAATGCTGAGTCATCAGGCGGCCGCAAGGACAAAATGTGAAAGGCGGAGTCATCATGCCAAGGAGTTGGCCAAGGATGTGTTGGGAGGAATGGGTCCGTGAGGAGAAAACCGCCCCCCCCCCCCAACGACTCAACTGACCAAATTGGTCGAAAAGACCAAAGTTGTTCAGAATCATGTGAAACAAACTTCTATCAATGTTTCAGGTTGAAATTCGTCCAAAAAATTTTTTCGAAAATTTTCACTACGGTGGTCTCGACACTTAGGATTTTTTCGTGAAAAAAAAATTTTTTTTCAAAATGTTGGAATTGAGCTCCGAGAACCATCCCATCGTGTTTGTTGTCAAAAGTTGGGTCGGTGAAGTTTCGGTGAAAAAACCGCCCCCCCCCCAACGACTCAACTGACCAAATTGGTCGAAAAGACAAAAGTTGTTCAGAATCATGTGAAACAAACTTCTATCAAGGTTTCAGGTTGAAATTCGTCCAAAAAATTTTTTCGAAAATTTTCACTACGGTGGTCTCGACACTTAGGATTTTTTCAAGTCCAAATGTGAAATGTCGCTTTTTTTTGCCAACTTTGATGATGAATTGTGGAGGATTGGAAGTGAATGAAGAGCTCGGGTTTCTTTTAGGGGCAAGACCGCACTTTGTTCTTTAGGATCTCCTCTTTTGAGATGCGTGACAGGCTCCGTTTCCAAATGAGAGCCTGTTAAAAATCGAGTTTTTGTGCATTTTCCAAGATTTTGGAACTTTTTGAAAAAACGACAGAGTTTTTTCATCTCAGCTTCTGGTCATCGTAGAGGGTCGAGGGATGTCTTAATTGAAAGGGGAGAGCGAGAAAACGTGACACTCAAAATTTGGAGTCAATCGGAGCACTAGAACCGGAGATAGACGGGTTTAAAGTTTTTGGATGATGGGTGTTACGTCATCAGCTGATCGCCACACACTATATAAGCGGGAACCGAGAGAGACTTGTCATTAAGACGAGAGCGATTGTCAGAGGTAGGTCGTCTCTCTGAGCTCCGATGATAGCTTCGGACATTCCAAATTCCGGGTTTCTGTAAGAAACCGACTTAGAAAATTTCATTGCTGAACTCAGCTAAGGCGTCAGACTTAGAGGTTCGCCAGGAGATGGCCTTCGTCTCCAGGCCATAAAAGACTCCAAAACTTTAAAGGCTTGTAACTTTGCTTCTACAAGTCCGTTTGACTTGATTCAAAAAAGGTTCGGTTGCTATTGACCTGCTCTAAGTGATAGACTACTTATAAAATGTCGTAAGTAGTGCTAAAAAGTTGAGAAATTTAAATTCACTAGTTTTGGAGGTTTTCTGGGGTTTTCGACCCTGCTGAATTCAACTAAGACATTTACAAAGTTGCCAGAGGCGAGCTTCGGCTCGAGACTTGTTTCCTGATGTAAATAACTCCACCGATTTTCATGTCAAAATCGGGGCCCGGATACCAACACAGTGACATGACGCACGCTCTGTCCGCTCGAGGTTGGATTTGTGGGTCGAGGTCTTGGAGTTGGGATAAGATCCCCTCTGAGAAATGCCTGTGACGAATTCATCAGCTTAACTTGTCTTTCCTCTAAGCGAAGTTGTCTTTGTGATAGCACTGGGCGACTATCGATTCTGTCTTTGTATAGCATGGGCCTTCACGACTGATAGCCCAGTAACTGTCGATGTGTTCAAATTTGGTAAAAGCGTCGTTGTCAAGTTAAAAGCACGACTAAATTTAGAAAGACCAAGGCAAGGCTTTGTGTCGGGAGGGTATATAAGTCACTGCTTCTCTCTAGGCTTCACTCCTGTTTCAAGTTGTAAGACGAACGGTGAGTGCTCTGTCGAAGTTTGCTATCAAACTTTGAAATATTTAGAACTTAGGATTATTCTGTCTTAATGCAGATACAGTAGTAGCTTCATATAAACGTTTTTATCAAGCTGTGACTTTAGATGAGATCCTTTAACGATCTCCTCTTATGAGCACTAAAATGTGTCTCAATTTAACACATTATTTCTTCTCTTTTCAGTTTGAAAATGACGAAGGAATGCAATAAAAAATTACAAATTTTTAAGTGCAGTTGCGGCATGCCCTTCCGCGGTGACCGTTTCAGGCGCCACGTCTTGGCGAGAGTGACGAAGGGTGAGATGAAGCATGATGATGTGTTGATGGTGATGTATTGTGTGTGGTGTGATGTTCGTTGTAGTGCGTATGATGTCGAGTTTGTGAAGGCTCATGCCAATTGTCCTCTGCGTGTGATTGGGAAGGAAATGATGAGTCAAGTGTTGAGTGGTGAGCGGGGGAGCGCATTTGTTCAAGGCGAACCAGTACGTTCCCCAGTCGTGAATGTGGATTTGGATGATGATGAAGTGGTGAGTAAAGTAAAGAGTAAGTTGATTGTCGAGAGTGATGATGATGACGATGAGGCTATGGAGAGCGTTGTAACGAAGAAGGGGTGTGTTGAGAGGTTGAGTGATGATGTTGAGCTTGAGCGAGCTGTCGCGTCGATTGAGCCACTGGCAAAGCCACGGGCTCAATCGTCGCCGAGAGATGAGCGTGTGATGCCTAATTGTGTTGTGAGAGTGAGTCAGTCGAGTGTGCCGAGTAAAGTGGTGTTGACGAAGAATGATGCGCTGGCGTATGGGAATGTGAGGAATGAGTGTGACAGGTTGCAGGGAAAGTTGAATGCTGCAAAGTGTACGTTGAAAGAAGTGACTGTGGAAAGGGATCGTTTGAAGAGAGAGTCGGAGGACTTTGCGAGTGTGAAGAGAGAGTTGTTTGAGGCGAGGCAGAAGTTGGTGAATGAGAGAAAGTTGAGGGAGACGCTTGAGTCGAAGTTGGAGAGTTGTGAGAAGTCGGTCTGTCGAGAGCGTGAGTTGAAGGAAGAGGCGATGGAACGAGTGAGAGTGTTGGAGCGTCAGTTGAGTGTGCAGTTGGAAGTGTCGCCTGAAACGGTCACCGCCCTTCACATTCCTGTGGTGGGCTATGTCCCGGAGCGGCCATTAATTTATGGAGATGTGACTCCTGATACATCACAAGAATGTTTTAACTGCACGGATGTCCGATGTTATCACATCAAAATACATCACAAGGAGGACATCCGTGTAGATTATAGGAAGCCGCACAAATTTCGTAAGTATTATGACTGGAACATAACATTGTACCATCTTTCTCATTCTTACCTCTTTCATTGCAGGCCAACTGAAAAAGTCATAAGCCCACCACATCCCACGTCCCGAGAACGACCCATGGGCTCTCTTAAGGGCCAACCTTCTAATGCAGCTAAAGCGGTCCCAAGCCCGCCACATATCTACGGATATGGAATGCAGAGGGGAAGAAAATTGATGAATGGAATGAAATGGGAGGCCACCCTTGCACCACATGCAACACAACAGACTTCTCTCTTCGCTAGTGAACAAGCTCTTGTCAGTGTCATCAGAAACTAACATGTTGTACAAAGGTTTTACTGCAGCACAGGTTGATGTATAGTTAGAAAAGTTTGATCATGATGTTTTATGAAACATACATGTCATGAAATGCAAGTGTTAGTGTAGTCAACTAGTTTTCACTATAACTCATGTTTGTGAAAATAAAGTTTGATCATTCGTAAGTCTAGTCAGAAAGTGTATCATGGTTTGAAAAAGCAAAGTTAGTGTAGTCAGAAACTTTATCATGTTGTATAAAGGTTTTACTGCTACACAGGTTGATGTCTAGTTAGAAAGTTTATCATTGAAGTTGTATTCGTAAGTCTAATCAGAAACTTTATCATGTTGTATAAAGGTTTTACTGCAACACAGGTTGATGTATAGTTAGAAAATTTGATCATGGCGTTTTATGAAACACAAGTGTTATGAAATGTAAGCGTTAGTGTAGTCAAATAATATTACCGTGACACACGTTTGTGAAAATAATGTTTGATCATTGACGTTGTATGACTGACCGAACTCATCACAGCACTAGAAAGTTTTATCGAAAAGGTTTTACTGCACAGTGTAGATTGTCTTGTAACTTACTTTCACAGTGTTAGAAAGTTTTATTGGAGACAGTTGGCAAATGTTTCCCTATTAGAAAATACAAACTCCATGACTGTTAGACTCGCTTCATCAGGTTTACTAAAAGCAGTTTTCTACTGCAATGAGAGTTTAGAATGTTATATGAAAACAGTGTTCACCACAGCACTAGAAAGTTTTTATCCTTAGTTGAGATCCGGACTGCAGTGTGTAAAATGTTTTATGTGACAGTCTTTTCACAAACGGTGAAGTGTAAATTCAGAGTGACTACATCTGTTAGGTAGTCATTAACTTTGGATGTGAAGTAAAGCGAATCTGTGTACAGAATGAATTGAATATTAGACAACGCATGCAAGTTTTTGACGACTTGAGTGGTTGAAATCAAATCTAAGTTTAACATGTTGGATATAAAAGTGAGATGGATAGGAATAAGTGTTGAATGTTTTATAAAACCAGATGTTGTCACACACGTTGAGTGTGATTCCATGACATTGAATCGCGTGGGTTGTAAAGTCCATCATCCAAGGCTAGGCTCCTCTACGGTTGGATTTAGGGTTTTATATTACATGCGTTAACCGTTCGTGTAGAATATGTGAAGCACATGTTCGCTTAAATGCAAATGTTGAAATAAGTTTTGTAAGAAGTCTTTGACAGGTTGTTGTGAAACTTAGCGAACGTTGAAAAAAGTTTTATGAAATGTTTCTGCAGTCACACTCGTTAGCGTACCAGCTTTACTAAATGTGTTGTTTGCCTTTATCAAATTGAATGTGTGTGTTTTGTAAATAAAGACAGACAGCGTGTTTGCACTCTGCATCGACAGCATACAAGTATAGACATAACAACTTGTTGTTAGTCGAATGCATATGAGATAGGAAACATTATGTGTGAGATAAAAATCAACCTGCTAGATGAAGTGAAACACAAAAGTGTCACAACTAGTTTACGGGAAATAAAGGAGAACTGTGACAACGTTTACACTCATCATAGACAGATGAACATACAAATCTGACATTCAAATGAAAGACGTAAACATGAACTGTGGTGTAAGAAACTTTATGTCAACAACTTTATGTTGGTAAAACTTTCATAGATTGCAGGCGTGTTGAAAGCTGATATAAAGACCTGTAGAAACGCATAAGTCTTAGTTCAACGACTCGACCCTTGAACTCACACAATGAATACGTCTGTGTAGAAAACTCATTGGTAGGAAACAGTATTTTCTGTGCGAATGCAGACGATGTAAACATGACATTTAACATGGCTTGCAATAGTCAACATGCTGCCATTCAAAATGTTTATCATAAAACCTATCAGTGAAAAAACCCCTCCTGTGCCCACAAAGAATCATAAGTGCTCTCTGACGCCTGTCTGTCTCACTAGCCCCTCAGCAGATAGAGTAGAACACAAAGATGAATGACAGCGCAGTCGGTGGGTGATCGTCTGTCGCGCTAGCCCCTCAGCAGATAGAGTAGAACACAAAGATGAATGACAGCGCAGCCGGTGGGCAATCGTCTGTCGCGCTAGCCCCTCAGCAGATAGAGTAGAACACAAAGATGAATGACAGCGCAGCTGGTGGGCAATCGTCTGTCGCGCTAGCCCCTCAGCAGATAGAGTAGAACACAAAGATATATGCTCTCTCTCTGGCATCCGTCTGTCACATGAAACAGAGATCTATCGCATCTGTCCCAGGATGCAGTAACGTGTCGTAGCACCTGGCTGATTCTCACACAGCTCATTGCTATCGCACCGGAGAGATTATCGTGGGCGGCTGAAAGGATTCTCACGTTGACAATTCGTTATTGTACACTCCGCGCGCGCGCAAGTAACCATTTGCTGTTAAAGCATGGACACTGCCGATTTGTTTAATTATTCAATGTCTTGCTAGCCAGTTACAAAAATGTGTGAGAAATATAAGGGAGACGTTCACACTCATTCATCAATTACAAGTCGTTTGAAGCAATGTCTTTCGATATCGCTTTCTTTGACATGAGTCGAACCCTTGAGCTCCGCTGTGGATGCAGGGCGAAGATGGGGAAAGTCTTTCTCCTGGATGCTTTGCAGGCAGAGAAAGGCGAAGCAATTCGCTGCCCCGTCCATCTTATTCCACATGAGCTTGTGGAGAACCCTTTATTTAGGGATATGGCGCTAGAATATCTGGCGTTGCTGAGAATTCAGCGTCCGGAATACTTCGAGTAATCGAGGTATTCCATCGGTCCTTCCGAGGGCCCGGTCACCAATTCGTTGGAGGCCACCCTATTAACAAAGAAAAGTTACAGACTGTGCCACACACAAACACTAGATTCAAGGATCTCTATCTTTCTTAGAAAATGAAGAAGCTCTTATTAAATTCATCTGATGAGAACTCAACTTAATGACAAGGTGTCCAACACACATCTTCAAAGGTCTAACTGCCATGAAATCATCATGTTTAAAGTTTTAAGGCCCCTATGATAAGTAGCAAGGATCTTTTACATGATGTAAAATATAAACGTGTGTAGAGAGAGGTTTTGACCTGAAGTCATGAATTTATTTCTTCACTACCCCTCAAATGGAAAGAGTAAGGGTGGTGGAAGAATCATCAGAGCAACATGTTGTATAGTAATGCAGGCAATGACAGCCACGGTTGGACTTACAGATTTGGCGTTTTATATAACATACATCAATGATAACTGTAGTTGTAGAGTGTGTACATGCATTTACTAACTTAGCCATTGGTGAATGACATAGCTAATTTGCTAAAGTCCATCATCTAAGGGGTAGGGTTACCTACCGTTGGGTTTAGGGACTTAGAGCTTTGGATAACACAAATGAACGATCTGTTTTAGTGTAGAATACGTGATGCATATGTTCGCTTTATAAAATGACTTTGAAGGGAAGACTTAATTCTCATGGTGAAAAGACAGATTTCATATCGTTGATGAGAGATAGTTGCATGCTCATTATGTTATACACTTTACATTTGATGTGGTCAGCTGAAAGGTGATTGATACATGTTCAATAGAAGCGTTGTATGTAACTTAGTGATTGGAATCATAAGTGTGTAAAGAGTTGATGAGGAAAGTGTTAGAATACATGGTAGGGATTGTGTTGAGACCACTGCAGTAACATTCTGGGAATAATTAAAGTGAAGAGTTGTGTTACATGAAATGAGTGATGCAAGATTAGCCCACATTGAAATGAATTGGTAGTGTAACAAACAAGCTGTGTGGGATTCAGCATATGTTTGAAGACAAGCGCTGTTAAAGGGTTTTGAGATTATGTGAATTTTATCACATCATGTTCATGGATGTAACAGAATGAATGTCTCTACTGGTTGAGTGTATAAGATAGAACACATATCATAGTTGTTGTATGTAAATTAGAGGTTCATATTCGATGAAAGCAAAGATTGAGATTGCAAAGTTTAATGAATAGGTAGTGTAATTAACTGTTTGAATCAGTGACATAGTTAAAAGAAACACCAATAGCATATCGAGACAGTATCATATAGCATCAGGGCATTTGGTTTATTCATGTAAAAGTTAGATAGAAGCAACTTCTTGATGCAGCATGACACCATGCGTGCGAAAGCAGGAATAACATGCTATGACTGGAGCATCCGTTGAAATTGATTGTAGGTCAACTGTACATAAAAAGTTATTTCCAAAAGCTTGACATGGACACATTAAGAGTTAAGTCACTGCAAGCTTTTCATATTGATGAGCATGTAGTCACACATGATAGAAAAAATTACTAATATCATAAATGTGGGAATCAGTGCATGTTTAGAGTCAGGTACTGCTAGTTGTTTCATGATAGTATTTGATATCGAAAATTTAATGTAATGTATCACATGTCAATAGATTTCAGGTGTAATAGATTAAATGTTGTTGCAGGTTTTGAGTGTATAGGATAGAAGACATGAAATGAATTGGTAGTATAACAAAAAAGCTGTGTGGGGTTCAATAACATATCATGCTCATACTGTGTTGTTTTCTTGTCGTTTCAATAGAGTGGATTGACTTAGCAATAAAGTTACAACCATTTTACTGTTTGTAAAGTTAGAAATAAAGTTGATGATTGTAAAGTTAGAAATAAAGTTATCACCATGTCGCTGTTTGTAAGATAGGTGAAATATAAATGAAGTCAGAATCACTTCACTGTTTGCAACGTTAAAAATAAAGTTGATGTTTGTAAAGTTTGAAATCATGTTAGAATCCTTTCAGTGTTTGTAAGATAGGTGAAATGTAAATGAAGTTATAATCACTTCACTGTTTGCAACGTTAAAAATAAAGTTGATGTTTGTAAAGTTTGAAATCATGTTAGAATCCTTTCAGTGCTTGTAAGATAGGTGAAATGTAAATGAAGTTATAATCACTTCACTGTTTGCAACGTTAAAAATAAAGTTGACGTTTGTAAAGTTAGAAATAAAGTCGATGAATGTAAAGGTAGGAATAATATCACAATCATTTCAGTGTTTGCAAGATAGGTAAAGTATAAAATAGTGTCATAAGCATTTCACTGTTTGCAACGTTAGAAATAAAGTTGATGTTTGTTAAGTTTGAAATCATGTTAGAATCCTTTCAGTGTTTGTAAAGTTAGAGATAATAGGTTTAATAAGTACGTTAGAGAGTTTACTGTACTGAGATCTAAGGATTAGGTCACATTAGAATTCAAGTGATTGAATGTCATCTTAATGAAGATAGAAATGTGTTTGTGGCTGCATGTGGTGCAAGAGTGTCCTCCCATTTCATTCCATTCATCATTTTTCTTCCCCTCTGCATTCCATATCCGTAGATATGTGGCGGGCTTGGGACCGCTTTGGCTGCATTAGAAGGAAGTTCTTATAAGAACTCATGATGCATTCACGAGGAAATGTGGTGAAACAGTGTGCTGTGTGTGTGCATGATGATTTTATGAACTAAAGAACGCCCATCACTCACTCCATCACTGAAAGAAAACATGAACGAGTTGAGATGACAGCCATTCGTATGCATGTGTAAAACTCTTCCTTCATCATCCGATATCACAATGACATCTTCACTCGCTTCCACTTCCTCACTTTCTATGTTATCACTTTCCGAGACCTCACTCCACATCATCTCCTCTCTTTCCATGTTATCACTTTCGACCGTCTCGGTCTCCCTTGCCTCCATCTCAGCCTCTTCTTGCACTCGTCGATTCAAATCCTCCTGTAGGGTGAAGTAAGAATAGTACTTCACGAATTCCACAGTGATATCTTCACCATAGATATCACTGTGGAATTCTTCACCGCGGTGTATGATACGAAAAGGTAGCACGCACGCTGTTGGCTTCTCAGACATGATTATGATAGTAAAATGCAAGAGACTCTGCTTTATATGAGAATGATACAGCCTTTCAAATGTCTGATTCGTGCAATCATATTGCTCTAAACTTATGGTTGGATGAAGAAAGGGGAAGACAAATGTTCATTGACTGCTACCCTCAACCACTCAACAAACTTAGATGCATTTATCGCATGAATCCCCCTTCCGGTACGATAGCAATGAGCTGTGTGGGAATCAGCCAGGTGCTACGACACGTTACTGCATCCTGGGACAGATGCGATAGATCTCTGTTTCATGTGACAGACGGATGCCAGAGAGATAGCATACATCTTTGTGTTCTACTCTATCTGCTGAGGGGCTAGCGCGACAGACGATTGCCCACCGGCTGCGCTGTCATTCATCTTTGTGTTCTACTCTATCTGCTGAGGGGCTAGCGCGACAGACAATCGCCCACCGGCTGCGCTTTCATTCATCTTTGTGTTCTACTCTATCTGCTGAGGGGCTAGTGAGACAGACAGGCGTCAGAGAGCACTTATGATTCTTTGTGGGCACAGGAGGGGTTTTTTCACTGATAGGTTTTATGATAAACATTTTGAATGGCAGCATGTTGACTATTGCAAGCCATGTTAAATGTCATGTTTACATCGTCTGCATTCGCACAGAAAATACTGTTTCCTACCAATGAGCTTTCTACACAGACGTATTCATTGTGTGAGTTCAAGGGTCGAGTCGTTGAACTAAGACTTATGCGTTTCTACAGGTCTTTATATCAGCTTTCAACATGCCTGCAATCTATGAAAGTTTTACCAACATAAAGTTGTTGACATAAAGTTTCTTACACCACAGTTTATGTTTACGTCTTTCATTTGAATGTCAGATTTGTATGTTCATCTGTCTATGATGAGTGTAAACGTTGTCACAGTTCTCCTTTATTTCCCGTAAACTAGTTGTGACACTTTTGTGTTTCACTTCATCTAGCAGGTTGATTTTTATCTCACACATAATGTTTCCTATCTCATATGCATTCGACTAACAACAAGTTGTTATGTCTATACTTGTATGCTGTCGATGCAGAGTGCAAACACGCTGTCTGTCTTTATTTACAAAACACACACATTCAATTTGATAAAGGCAAACAACACATTTAGTAAAGCTGGTACGCTAACGAGTGTGACTGCAGAAACATTTCATAAAACTTTTTTCAACGTTCGCTAAGTTTCACAACAACCTGTCAAAGACTTCTTACAAAACTTATTTCAACATTTGCATTTAAGCGAACATGTGCTTCACATATTCTACACGAACGGTTAACGCATGTAATATAAAACCCTAAATCCAACCGTAGAGGAGCCTAGCCTTGGATGATGGACTTTACAACCCACGCGATTCAATGTCATGGAATCACACTCAACGTGTGTGACAACATCTGGTTTTATAAAACATTCAACACTTATTCCTATCCATCTCACTTTTATATCCAACATGTTAAACTTAGATTTGATTTCAACCACTCAAGTCGTCAAAAACTTGCATGCGTTGTCTAATATTCAATTCATTCTGTACACAGATTCGCTTTACTTCACATCCAAAGTTAATGACTACCTAACAGATGTAGTCACTCTGAATTTACACTTCACCGTTTGTAAAAAGACTGTCACATAAAACATTTTACACACTGCAGTCCGGATCTCAACTAAGGATAAAAACTTTCTAGTGCTGTGGTGAACACTGTTTTCATATAACATTCTAAACTCTCATTGCAGTAGAAAACTGCTTTTAGTAAACCTGATGAAGCGAGTCTAACAGTCATGGAGTTTGTATTTTCTAATAGGGAAACATTTGCCAGCTGTCTCCAATAAAACTTTCTAACACTGTGAAAGTAAGTTACAAGACAATCTACACTGTGCAGTAAAACCTCTTCGATAAAACTTTCTAGTGCTGTGATGAGTTCGGTCAGTCATACAACGTCAATGATCAAACATTATTTTCACAAACGTGTGTCACGGTAATATTATTTGACTACACTAACGCTTACATTTCATAACACTTGTGTTTCATAAAACGCCATGATAAAACTTTCTAACTAGACATCAACCTGTGTAGCAGTAAAACCTTTATACAACATGATAAAGTTTCTGACTACACTAACTTTGCTTTTTCAAACCATGATACACTTTCTGACTAGACTTACGAATGATCAAACTTTATTTTCACAAACATGAGTTATAGTGAAAACTAGTTGACTACACTAACACTTGCATTTCATGACATGTATGTTTCATAAAACATCATGATCAAACTTTTCTAACTATACATCAACCTGTGCTGCAGTAAAACCTTTGTACAACATGTTAGTTTCTGATGACACTGACAAGAGCTTGTTCACTAGCGAAGAGAGAAGTCTGTTGTGTTGCATGTGGTGCAAGGGTGGCCTCCCATTTCATTCCATTCATCAATTTTCTTCCCCTCTGCATTCCATATCCGTAGATATGTGGCGGGCTTGGGACCGCTTTAGCTGCATTAGAAGGTTGGCCCTTAAGAGAGCCCATGGGTCGTTCTCGGGACGTGGGATGTGGTGGGCTTATGACTTTTTCAGTTGGCCTGCAATGAAAGAAGTAAGAATGAGAAAGATGGTACAATGTTATGTTCCAGTCATAATACTTACGAAATTTGTGCGGCTTCCTATAATCTACACGGATGTCCTCCTTGTGATGTATTTTGATGTGATAACATCGGACATCCGTGCAGTTAAAACATTCTTGTGATGTATCAGGAGTCGCATCTCCATAAATTAATGGCCGCTCCGGGACATAGCCCACCACAGGAATGTGAAGGGCGGTGACCGTTTCAGGCGACACTTCCAACTGCACACTCAACTGACGCTCCAACACTCTCACTCGTTCCATCGCCTCTTCCTTCAACTCACGCTCTCGACAGACCGACTTCTCACAACTCTCCAACTTCGACTCAAGCGTCTCCCTCAACTTTCTCTCATTCACCAACTTCTGCCTCGCCTCAAACAACTCTCTCTTCACACTCGCAAAGTCCTCCGACTCTCTCTTCAAACGATCCCTTTCCACAGTCACTTCTTTCAACGTACACTTTGCAGCATTCAACTTTCCCTGCAACCTGTCACACTCATTCCTCACATTCCCATACGCCAGCGCATCATTCTTCGTCAACACCACTTTACTCGGCACACTCGACTGACTCACTCTCACAACACAATTAGGCATCACACGCTCATCTCTCGGCGACGATTGAGCACGTGGCTTTGCCAGTGGCTCAATCGACGCGACAGCTCGCTCAAGCTCAACATCATCACTCAACCTCTCAACACACCCCTTCTTCGTTACAACGCTCTCCATAGCCTCATCGTCATCATCATCACTCTCGACAATCAACTTCCTCTTTACTTTACTCACCACTTCATCATCATCCAAATCCACATTCACGACTGGGGAACGTACTGGTTCGCCTTGATAAAATGCGCTCCCCCGCTCACCACTCAACACTTGACTCATCATTTCCTTCCCAATCACACGCAGAGGACAATTGGCATGAGCCTTCACAAACTCGACATCATACGCACTACAACGAACATCACACCACACACAATACATCACCATCAACACATCATCATGCTTCATCTCACCCTTCGTCACTCTCGCCAAGACGTGGCGCCTGAAACGGTCACCGCGGAAGGGCATGCCGCAACTGCACTTAAAAATTTGTAATTTTTATTGCATTCCTTCGTCATTTTCAAACTGAAAAGAGAAGAAATAATGTGTTAAATTGAGACACATTTTAGTGCTCATAAGAGGAGATCGTTAAAGGATCTCATCTAAAGTCACAGCTTGATAAAAACGTTTATATGAAGCTACTACTGTATCTGCATTAAGACAGAATAATCCTAAGTTCTAAATATTTCAAAGTTTGATAGCAAACTTCGACAGAGCACTCACCGTTCGTCTTACAACTTGAAACAGGAGTGAAGCCTAGAGAGAAGCAGTGACTTATATACCCTCCCGACACAAAGCCTTGCCTTGGTCTTTCTAAATTTAGTCGTGCTTTTAACTTGACAACGACGCTTTTACCAAATTTGAACACATCGACAGTTACTGGGCTATCAGTCGTGAAGGCCCATGCTATACAAAGACAGAATCGATAGTCGCCCAGTGCTATCACAAAGACAACTTCGCTTAGAGGAAAGACAAGTTAAGCTGATGAATTCGTCACAGGCATTTCTCAGAGGGGATCTTATCCCAACTCCAAGACCTCGACCCACAAATCCAACCTCGAGCGGACAGAGCGTGCGTCATGTCACTGTGTTGGTATCCGGGCCCCGATTTTGACATGAAAATCGGTGGAGTTATTTACATCAGGAAACAAGTCTCGAGCCGAAGCTCGCCTCTGGCAACTTTGTAAATGTCGTAGTTGAATTCAGCAGGGTCGAAAACCCCAGAAAACCTCCAAAACTAGTGAATTTAAATTTTTCAACTTTTTAGCACTACTTACGACATTTTATAAGTAGTCTATCACTTAGAGCAGGTCAATAGCAACCGAACCTTTTTTGAATCAAGTCAAACGGACTTGTAGAAGCAAAGTTACAAGCCTTTAAAGTTTTGGAGTCTTTTATGGCCTGGAGACGAAGGCCATCTCCTGGCGAACCTCTAAGTCTGACGCCTTAGCTGAGTTCAGCAATGAAATTTTCTAAGTCGGTTTCTTACAGAAACCCGGAATTTGGAATGTCCGAAGCTATCATCGGAGCTCAGAGAGACGACCTACCTCTGACAATCGCTCTCGTCTTAATGACAAGTCTGTCTCGGTTCCCGCTTATATAGTGTGTGGCGATCAGCTGATGACGTAACACCCATCATCCAAAAACTTTAAACCCGTCTATCTCCGGTTCTAGTGCTCCGATTGACTCCAGATTTTGAGTGTCACGTTTTCTCGCTCTACCCTTTCAATTAAGACATCCCTCGACCCTCTACGATGACCAGAAGCTGAGATGAAAAAACTCTGTCGTTTTTTCAAAAAGTTCCAAAATCTTGGAAAATGCACAAAAACTCGATTTTTAACAGGCTCTCATTTGGAAACGGAGCCTGTCACGCATCTCAAAAGATTTGATCCTAAAGAACAAAGTGCGGTCTTGCCCCTAAAAGAAACCGATCTCTTCATTCACTTCCCATCCTCCACAATTCATCGTCAAAGTTGGCAAAAAAAAGCGACATTTCACATTTGGACTTGAAAAAATCCTAAGTGTCGAGACCACCGTAGTGAAAATTTTCGAAAAAATTTTTTGGACGAATTTCAACCTGAAACCTTGATAGAAGTTTGTTTCACATGATTCTGAACAACTTTTGTCTTTTCGACCAATTTGGTCAGTTGAGTCGTTGGAGGGAGGGGGGGCGGTTTTCTCCTCACGGACCCATTCCTCCCAACACATCCTTGGCCAACTCCTTGGCATGATGACTCCGCCTTTCACATTTTGCACTTGCGGCCGCCTGATGACTCAGCATTTCACATTTTGTCCTTGCGTCCGCCTGATGACTCAGCATTTCACATTTTTTTCTTGAATTTGGAATGTGCTTACGGACGAATTTCAACCTGAAACCTTGATAGAAGTTTGTTTCACATGATTCTGAACAACTTTGGTCTTTTCGACCAATTTAGTCAGTTGAGTCGTTGGGGGGGGGGCGGTTTTCTCCTCACGGACCCATTCCTCCCAACACATCCTTGGCCAACTCCTTGGCATGATGACTCCACCTTTCACATTTTGTCCTTGCGGCCGCCTGATGACTCAGCATTTCACATTTTGTCCTTGCGTCCGCCTGATGACTCAGCATTTCACATTTTGTCCTTGAATTTGGAATGTGCTTACTACTAACGTCCTCTGTCGTAGACTCTTCTCGAGTCCAATTTTGGTATGGTGGATGTCATCGCGCCATCATGTGCACGGGCGCCCATTCTAATTCGTCTCAGCATTTTAATTTCTGTTGTCTCCAGCATCCTCGCTTCCTTCTTCCTCATCTTCCACACTTCCGTTCCATACATAAACACTGGTCTCACAATGGTCTTGTGGATCTTCACTTTCAATTTCCTTGGCGTCCCCTTGTCCGCTATGTCATTACTCACTTCTCTCCATTGTATAGCTTTTATTTCAATATCTTAGCTAATAAATCACTCACAAAATATTTCCACTTACTTTCTCTCCATTTATTCAACGCGGCTTTAACTCCTGCCCTCACCGCCGACTCTGAACCTGATGTTTCACCCAATGTCACTCCCAGGTATTTGAAAGCTTCGACTTGCTTTAGCTCCTGTCCATCCATGTCGACAATTCTGGCCTTCATTTTGTGCCTGCTGCATACCATAATTTCCGTCATCTGAGTGTCCACTTTCAGTCCGTGATTTTCCATTCCACTTTGCCACGTCAACCACTCTTCCTGCAAGTCTTCTTTCCTTCATCTATCACAACCAAGTCATCCACAAAGAGCAACTCCCACGGTAGTCCGCCTCTGAATTCCTTGCTGATGTTATCCAGCATGATAAGGATTTCTAGATAGTGACTACGAATAAAAAATACAGTGTTTTCCGGATAATTCGCCATTTTTTTTGTATGGCCCATTGACCATCCATGAGTCAAACTACCGATGCATCAGGGTTTATCGCTTATAGGCTTGCATTAAAATGACTAGCCTAATGCTTAGGCTATCACAATTGGTCGGCCAAAAAAACTTGTAGGCCCAATTCTGGCATTGAATCTTGTGAATAGGTCATCATAAGCCCGAAGGTTGACGAATTATCCGGAAAATACTGTATAACAAATCTATAATTCTGATAACAACTTAACTTTCCCAAAAATTTTAAACTTCTTTATTAGATTCTCCTGGAAATCTACAGGCATAATTCAGTGCACACCCAATCAATTTTCACGCGCTGAAGTCTTAGATCGATGACTCTATAAACAAGGCAGAAAATCAACAATGGAGCGTCATAAATCGCGATGGTATCGAGCATATCAAGTTATATACGAGTATGCATGATTTTATTAGCCCTTAGCCAAGAAGTAGACCTAATTGAACTAAAATTTTTACCAATCAGTTTAGTGGATGTACTAAGAGACAGACTAAATTTAACGACAAGATAGTGTACGAAAATCTGACTTCACATCTCTATTGTGAATCAATCGCACATTTTTAAAAATTCAAAAATCACTTTTTTAAGATAATTGATCATTCGACTGACTAGATCAAGAAGCGGGTAGGGTGTGGGTGCATGATTGCTTTTGGACGATTGACGAGACGCAATGAAATACTTCTTACCAGAACGGAGAATTCTCAGAAGTGTTATACAGCAGTTGCAGAAGTTATCTCGATACAAACACAGTTAAGCTCTTAATTAGTCCCGCTTTCGGAGTCAAAACAGGTGTCATCACAGCTATCTAAGGTCTTCTGTATGCTTCGATAACTTTCTATGACTCCCCATGTTGCGAGCTCGGACGTGCTGATGTAGTAAGCCTTTTGGACCGTTGCATTTAATCCGCATGCCCCTCTGGCTGACTTGCAGAGACAATTCCGGGTCTCGACTTCTGAACCAAAAGATCGTTAGGCAAGACAGTTAACCACTGTGCCACGGACACCACGTGGCAAAAGTGGTGTTTAAAGTGCTTTAAACTTGCTCAAAAGTAATAATCATAAAGTAACAAAAACATAAATGTCGAGATGGCGTTGCAGATAAAAACAATCTAGTATTTTTGTGCTTGTGCTTAGTTTTCTGAAAAACTGCTCAACAGAAGTGCATATATCAGACAGGATTTGTGTTATGTTAGCACAGTATACTGCTGCTATCTGTCAAGTGTTAACAATGAATTGGTTCTTCAACAAAAAACGTGATTTCAAAGATAATTTTTAATTTATCAAAATTGACTCACCTCTTGTTCAAGGCACAGATAAGTATCATATTCTATGTGACAACTTACTTCTTGCGAATCCAATTTTGAATGAAGTCTCTGAAATGTGAAGTTATGAGATGGGAGGCAGCGACAAAGTAGAAGCGGGAGATGCCAGTATAGCAGCCACAGACGCGTGAGACGAGGGAAAGAGCAACATAGAAGATTTCGAAGGCCCCATTGTAAGAGGTCGCTCAATAACAGTCATAATATTTTAATTTCTAAGCAACACTTGCCAGTGTTTTCAGAAAATACATTTTGAAGTTTCAGAAAATACGTTGACAGAATAAATTCTAATCATAGTGCATGCCCTGTTAGAAAAAAGGGTTTTTGAAGCCACTGTAGAAGGATTAAGCGGTTACAGAGGATAACTGTTTTCTATTAAAAAAGACATCATATTCTACTCTCCGTGGAAGAATGCAAGCGATCACTTGAAAAACCAACTTCAATCAAGGATGCAATCATCAAAAGTTGAAAAGCAAATTTTAGTGAAAGAGTTACAAATTACTCAGAAAGTCACGACATGAATGTCTATAATACTCGCCTGCTAATAGAGAATTGGGAAAATGCAACATTGGTAGACTACTGTAAGTAGAATTACAATATTGCTCATGATTCAATACTTGGGCTAAAAAGAATGTCATTAACTCCAAAATCTCGCTTTGAAATAATCTTACCGATGAGTACATGGTAAAGATAGAGTCTCCACGTATCCAGGCAGTTGTATAATAGAATGAGCACATGTGAGTGCTATCATAATTTTCAAAAGGATGAAATTGTTAGCCTCTGTTTATAATCCCTTGCTACCAAATCCTTAGCTGATATTTTACACATATTGAATACATTTTTCATTTCGTTTAATAAAAATCATAATTTTTTCAAAAGTTTGGTCTGTGTTACTTTTGCTATAATTGTTTAGTGGATGTCTTTCAAGCACAACATTCATAAAAGGGTTAGAAAATCCACAGATGTGACTCTTCATTGCTATAATAGGTTGATGTCCTCAATTCAATAACTTCGTTGGTTTTTGCTTTCCTTCAAGTTGCTGAAAATGCAAGGTACTACTACACAAAAGGCAGTTTCAGACATGTCCTAGAATTCGTGTTGCTCTTAAATGGCGGGCTCAAGTGAGAATAGAACAGAATAGAACAGAAAATATAATGTATTTATTCTCCGAAGTTACAAAGCGCCTTCCATAGGTAAAGTTCGCAAGTAAAAAAGATGACAATGTGGGTTTTAGAGAAAAGGATCCAAGGACCCTCAACAAGGCGCATAGATCTACCCCTTGCATTAATACTGCATGTACACATATGAAAACCAACATACTTTCATTCAGGAGAGTCTCGAGATAAAATATGAAGTTCATTAATAAAAACAATTACATGTACTTCCACAAAATTAGCTCTCAGTGATTCTTTTTTGATCAGTTCATTTATAGAGAGATTGCAACAATTGTGAATGAGCATTTAAATGGATGAAGGAATTTTAAATGTACTCATTTTTTTGCTCTGAAGATACGATTTGGTGATTTCAAGTTTTAGAGTCTTCTAGTAGATGACTCAATATTGTTTTGATAAATAGATGTCTTTCATATTTGTAGAATTGAAGTTCTAATGACTGTTTTTCTTCTCGATAGATTATTTTGATCAATTACTAATGTAGGTCTATTCTTTGTGATATGCAGACAGATTTTTTGCTTCCACTTCAATATACTATTACGCAATACTTAGGTAAAAAATTGATCATAAGCCATGCAAAGATGAGTATTTCAAGATATGTCGTAAAACTGTTTCAAAGGAACAAGACAAGTAAGACTTAAGTTCTATTTCATAAGCCCATCTGCACCCAAAACTGCTGATTAAAGCATTATGGTTATACACACACAGGCTTCCTTGTTATGCTCAATGATTTAACATTTTAGATTCTAAAAAATCAGGGTGCCCGCGCATTTTCGGAGGATAATTTCCAGACTCATGAAAAAAATTCCACACTCACTGATAATCCCAATTTTCCCTAATTCACCCAAAAATTTGGTTTGATTGACCTAACGGAAGAAAACAGTTGGAAGAAAGAACAGCTGGGCTATATTCGGCAATCAGAGAGGCAATGACAGAGAGTCTACCGACAGACAGGAACCACTCACATAACACTTCTATTTACGGATGAAAAGCAAAGTCGGAACATAGCACACTACAGTCTGAAGAGAACATGAAAATATCCAGGAGTCAGTGCTATCAATTTTGAAGGCGGTACGAACCGATATGAAATATGGCTGCAGGAGAAATAATGATGGATTGAGCAGTGAGCACAAGCAGAGACACGCCAAGCACAGACATCAATACAAAATGGGAACCAAAGCAACGATTTTCTCAAGATCGCGATGGACACACCTCCAGACATCCGAAGAGACCAATGAGAGATGGACTGAGTGCTGCTGGGACCTACATGCGTAGACATATGATTATGACACCGCAGTAGTGACGGAAATCGAAGACAACACTACAAGACGACGACAGAAATGTCGAAATGCTCGGGTGTCAAGTCAAGACAGCGACCAAGAAGATAAAACCACACAAGACTCTCGGTACAGATGGCATCACAGGAAAGATGCTACATGCAGGTGGAGTAGAATTGGCAGAAGAGTTGCTCATTATAGGCAGTCAAGCTAAATCTGAAGAGAAAGTTCCTGATGAATGGTGGAACAAGTCGGTTATAGTGACACTGCCAAAGAAAGGAGATCTAGGCATCTGCAGCAACTACCGCACCTTATCTCTGATCAACCACATGTGCAAAGTGTTCTTGCTGATCATCCTAAAGTGTCTGAAAGCTTCTGTCGAACCATTCTTGGTAAAAGAACAAACAGGCCTCCGTAGAGACAGCAGTACTGTGCAACAGGTCCTTGATTATGGCCTGCTTCATCGATTTCTCTAAGGCTTTCGGTAACATTCGGCAAGACGACATGTGGGCAATGCTGAAATCATACAAAGTGGATGCTAAGATTATCCACATTTTGAAGAGCATGTACTACAGTGCCCCGGCTGTAGTTAGACTCGGAAATGAAACTGGTGACTGGTTCAGACAAGGATTTCAGACAGTGAGGCCTGTTATTTTGTTTACCTGGAGCGTGTTATAACAATGCGTCAGAAATGTGGGTGTCAATGCCTTGCCAATGATGCAACACTTTCGGATGAAAGTTAGTGAGAACTGGAGAATAGCCTAAACTTCGTTTCTTTAGATGCAAGATGTGGCCGTAAGATCAACACCCATAAAACGAAGGGAATAGTGATAGTGGAGACAAGTCAAAATGCAGAGCTTTCGAGCAACAGAAGTGCAATAGAAACAGTTCACGTTCACCTGTCTTGGAATCGCGATAAATGGCGAGGGAAATGCAATGAAATTCGCATGGCATTCAGGATGTTAGCACGTTTTGACAAAGTATGGAGTAGTCAGATGATTAGTACAAGAACTAAAATGCACGGTGTTGCAATCGTGTGTTTCTAACGTGCTGATGCCTACTTCGGAAACGTGGACTTTGAGAAAGACGGATAAGCGACGGCTCGATGCATTTGAGTTCCGGTGCTTGTGAAGAATTTTTGGTGTTATATGATTTCACCGCATCACCAATAATGATATCCTGAGAAGAATAGAGCCAAAGTTACGACTTGTATATATGATTAACAAGCGCAGAGTGATTCTGTTCGGCCACATCCTCCGCATGAGAGATCATTGCCTATTGAAGACAGTGCTGTTTGGTATCGCGAATGGCAAGTCGTAGGGCCGATCTATGATGTGGTTGACAGACAGCATCAAAGGTTGGTGCAAAGCTGACCTACAACTACACGTGATAGCTAGGATGACAGAAGAGACTGGCGCAAAATAACCGAACGCGCAATTCAGGACACCAACGAATGATTCGACCTCCTTGCAAATCAAGTAAAGTAAGCAAATAGATATAAAGGACCAACTGCCTGTTTAGTTAGGAGTTCTAACCAGTGCATTAAAACATTTTGTTGTAAATGAACGAGGTTCTTAGTCGTTCACTAGTAAGCGAAGGAGCCTAGCAAACGGGATTTCCTAGTATCTGCCACTGAAATGAACTTTTATTTGCCAGTTCATGAAACTGATGAACGAGCTGAACTGATGCTTCTCAGTCTTACATTTACTATGGGGGAAATTAATTCTCACACCGCTTGTCGCTGTTCAGACATAGACAGCCGTTTAGAGCAACTTTCGCTCAGACTGTTGTTTCTATTCTTGAAAATATTATGCATAATACAATGTAAATTAGTAGTAGTTGAGTCGGAAAGAGTCAGGGTTTTAAAGATCTTAATTATTATTTTTCTAAAAATAATAATTAAGATCTCTAAAAACCTGACTCTTTCCGACTCAACTATTACGGAATGACTGGTCAGGGCATTTTCCAAATAGTAAATGAGTAGAGTAGATTAAAGATCAGACCAGACACGGATTTTATGGTCATTTTAGCCGGCGCAGTACCGCACAAGAATTTTCGTGCGCTTTATTAAATATTTCATAAAATTTCTATCGATTTCTGCATGGTAACAAATTAAAGGCTGTGGTTGAATTCTAAGTAATTATGGCTTCAAATATGTACGAGTAATATATATATATACTTCTAGTAAATAGGCTAATCAACTACTTGATGAATTTAATAGCATAGGGTTGCCATCTTTCCACGAAACCGGGATTTGGAATTGGATGACTTCCCTGTAGTAGCAGTTTTATGAATGTCAAAATCGATTTGTGAGAGAAAGGCAAATCAGACACAGTTTCTTTCTAACTTGACAGAAGTACAAGGTAGGCTTAAGAAAGAATGATGGACACCATGAAGAATACAGCTTCTTTGATTCTCAATGTGGTCAACGAGCGACAAGTCCCAGAACGTTGGTGCCTTTCATCAAAGTGAACAAAAGGGAAGTGAGTGACTTGAGTGCTTCAGTTGAACAGAACCGCATGGCGTAAAATTTTTAAATGAACAGGCGAACTGAGTGAACTGAATAAATGGCCGCATTCGAATACATTAGTGCACTTGGATTCTGGAACGATATTTTGCGTTCAAGCTTCGAATATACATGCATTTATCGATGGAATGATAATTTCCGCCTTAATAAATGAATTTACGCTTCACCAGTAGGTGCAATAATGAAAAAGTAATGTTGTACTTCAAAATGAGACCAAAAAGTTTTCTTAGTTTGAATTTGTCACAAAAGTTTTTTGCAATTATGATGGATGATGCTCAGTGGCTACCACATAGCAGCTGGCATTTTAACGCTTTCAATCTTGAGTGCATATTTTCACATTTTTTCTATTTTCAGTAAAATAGAATTTTCTTTTAAAGATGATTTCATTCAAATAATATATTAGCCTTTTTTACTACAGTACTAAACAAACGGAATGCATATACGAGGATTTTTATAGTACACATCACTCTTAAGCACTGTTTTTAAAAAATGCATTTCGTCTGCTACTTGCAGCTACAATCGATTATTCTTGCTCAACTGTTTATCTCTAATTTTCAGGGCTGCCACTCTTATCAAAAATAAAAACCGTAAAGTCAAATCGGAATGCCCCCCCTAAATTACGCAGTCGTGGGCCCCTTCAAAGTAAGAAACTTACGATCATTCGATATCATACAACCCGGTGAGTTTTGAAAGCGTTCAAGCAGAAGTTGGGTCTATTCTAATAAAGATGCTTCTGAATCCTCACATTTAGCAAGTAAATGTGCAAAATGATTACTTCAGCTTCAACAAGGTGTACTAGAATACATGACTCGAGTAGCTACTATTTTCAGGAGAACCGTTTTTGAAGGTTGGACTGAGTATACTGCGAAGACCCGTCTACCTGCCCCCAATGCAAAATCTGCATGAAGTTACTGAACGATTGACGATTTCAGCTTGATATAAGGACTGCATATTATCGAAGTATACATGTAGGCCTACGGATGATTTTTCTGAACTGTTTCAAAGACAACTTTCATTTCGTTCAAAAATTTTACATTCAAATTTATAATGCACTATTCTCGTGCAGCTTTGTCTATTAATCGTGCCATGACGTGACACGGTGCAAGATCCCGTCCTTATTGTGAAGAATTTTCATGAAACCACTAGGAAATTGTTGTCCAGCTGTTCGACGTTTGGAAGACTGCTTCAGCAGAGCGGTCTGGTCACAGAAAAAATAAAAATCTGGTCACGAAAGGTCTGTACAAACAGACACTTTTCGTTGGTGTAACTGCAAATTTTAACATAGAAATTTCAGGAAAATTGTTGATATACTTTAAAGAAAAGTGTCTGTTTGTACACTTTACTTCATCCTCTGTCACTGAATGATAACTCATTTGAAAGATCATGATCTGTAGATGATTTCTATAATAACCAGTTCAACAAAATGCCAATTTGTGTAACTTTTATGAGCAAAAATTCGAAAAAATGGAGTCAACACCTTAAATGTCACAATTTTACCATTAGAAATACATAGGATTTTGTTATCCTCTCTATTTCTTAAAAGCAAATGATCTGATCCGGCAGACGTGAAGCTTTGCAGTAGGTTAGAGGTGTACTATGCTATGTGACAGTTTTATGTACTACCTCGTTCCCTGCACAACTTCACGCTAGCTCCCGGACTAGAATGCCAGCGCACTACTACAGACCCATCGTAAATTATTTAAACAACAATTTTCCTAAATCTTGGATTGACCGTCATGGAAGCCTTTGGAATGGCTTCCGATACCACCAGATTCAATGCCTTGTAACTTTTTTCTTTTGGGCACGTTTATGAAATGGTGCATTAGAGTCATCCTATGCATTTGGATGAACTGGAAAACAAAGTTTTGCACCGTTTTCTGAAGATAGACGAGCGATTGCGTAGAGATATGCTCTTGCGCTGTTGACTGAAGAATTAGATTGCGTTCGGCCAAATGGTGAGCAAGTAGAAAATAAATGTTTTAGTGGTACTCGTGTTAGCAACTGCTTTCCTTTGAATCATAATTAACTTACAGAAATTAATCATTGAGTCGCTAGTGGCTATTGCATCAACAACTTTGAAATGATCACTGCTAGAATCCGCCACGTTACATAAACAAAAAAAATTGAATCAATGTCACACAGAATAAATTGACGACTAAAAATTATCACGTTTTCTCAATATGAGAAAACGGAGTTCTATATTGTGCCCAAATATTACACATTACAGAAGCCATGCTACTTAATATACTATTTACTCTGAAATGAGATGAGAGCAACATTTGATACAATCCATTACGGGAAATACTGACGTTTCTGGATTTTTAGCCGTCATCAGTGCAGCATACCTGTAAAGAATCAGTAACTCACATGTAAACAAATCATCATCCGAAATACAGACATCTACAATTAATGAAATAAATGCAGTTCAAATCTGATTCTGTAGAGTTCGTTTCTAAAATTTGAAATCTGCAAACAATACAAATATCTACTTGGTGTTTGCAGCTCATACACGAAGCTGAGCTGCCGGATTCCCAAGCACATCCACCTACCGAGTTAGTTGCTGATTTGCTGCACTGATGGCGGCTAAAAAGTCAAAAACGCTTGCATTTGAAGTTGCCTGAAGAAACTTCATCAGTACTTGTAGCTACGGTAATGATTCAAATCAAACCTTGCATTCATCTCTTGAACTTCAAACATAATAAAAAACAATTACAACATTACAACAATTGCATTAAGAACAGCTTTTAGCTATCAAACAAGATTATGACAGTTATTTGATAAAGGTTGATCCGCCATGGCATTAGTAAACCCAATCACTTCTGCAGTTGTTTGCGAGACTTCAATTTTCGCTGGTGTCTTGCAACAAGTGATCGCACAAAATATTCATTCGTCACTCCCTTGTGTTATCGAAACTTTTTAGTAGATTTTTCTTTCATATTTTTCTCGCAGACGCTTTTTGAAAGACACTTTTTGGAGAGTATCAAAGCAATTCATAAAAAACTCCATAATTACATATTACAACTTTATCGTTAAGCATTCCCACCAAAATTTATTTCTTATTTCAAAACCTCGATTACTTGCGTTTCGTCCAGTTTCTTAGGATTGACGAAAGGATCACTGACTTCCTTGTAGAAGAATCTTCTGCTCAAGAGTCATGCGGATTAGAAAGCATCTGCTTTGAATTTGATGGCCCTTAAAAATTGCAAGGTAAAGGTCCCCAACAATCTGCATAGCACCGTTCACAATTTTAAAAGAGCCCTACATGATCTAAAAAGGACCCACATGCTCTAATCTTTAAGGGTCCTGGTCTCAATCATATAGGCCTAGGCCCTTTACAATCTCAAGAGGTCTATTCATATCTAAAGAATGCTCTTCAAAAACTAAAACAGTTGACGTTCACAGTCTCAAAGGGATGCTTCACAAAATCTTATGGGTCCCTTTCAAAATCTAAATATGGCCCCTTCACGATCTTAAAGGGCCCCTAACGATCTTGAAGGGGCCCCTTTCGCAATCTCAAGGGCCCCCTAACGATTTCAAAGGGCCATTCGCCGTCTCAAAAGGCCCTTCACAATCTCAAAAAGACCCCTCGCGATCTCAAAAGGGCCCCCTCATAATCTCAAAAGGGCTCCCTCACAATCTCAAAAGAGCTCCCTGACGATCTAGAAGGGGCCCCTTCGCATTCTCAAAAGGGCCCCTCACGATTAAAAGGGGCCCTTCGCAGTCTCAAAAGGGCTCCTTTAAAATCTAAAATAGTTCAAAATCCAAATTATTTGTTCCTTGGCAAAATATTTTCTCACTACTTACTTCATTAAAAAAAAACCGGAAATCCGGTTAAAACCGGAAGAGTGGCAGCCCTGAATTTTGCACCGCTAAATTACGAAAATCACTTGTGTTCAGTGTTGGTAAAAAATCCACCCCTATTTATAAAACCCAAAATACCCATGTTTTTTTTAAATAGGTGGGTTTTTTAAAATACATTCACCAATTGATAGACGTACGATCGAATTTGTGACAGATATTGATTGTAGGTTTTGTCCGATGTCAAATCGTAGACTCAACGGTGTATTCTAATTTAAGCATCAAACTACTCAGAATATGATATTTCTTCATTATCTGAAATGCACGTCTTATTCATTTATACTACCCAGACAATTCTCTCAGTTTGAGATAAGACATAATTCAGACATAATTAACGTCTAAATAGGTTTATAATTATGTATCCACATGAAATTGTAAGTAACTTAGACATCAGTAGATTATCTAGTTTAGTAGTTATTCCAATGAAAACAAATTTAGTGATGCAATTGAGTGTATGATATCACATGTATTATTTCGTCATACTAAAATCAATGATCCAAAATGTTCCCAACAAAAAAAAGTGTGGCTATTACAAAAATTACTAAAAAAAGGTATGGAAAATCTTGCGACAGTGAAAATTAGATGATATAACAGACTGATTAAAGCACCCAGAAACAGCAATATAGAGCAACAATAAAATTTTACTGATCAGAGCAAGACATGTGTACAACTACTATCAAAAGTCTGAGACCACGCTCATTCACCAGATGTAATTTCAAAGTTGGGTAGGCTGTTGAAGTTTCGATCTGATGATATAAAATTTGCATTTAAAAATTCTGGCCTTATATAGAAGAGACACAATCTACTATTTTATATAACCCAGCCTCCTATTTAAAGAGAACCCACCAAAATTCTTATCTAAAAACCCACGGGTTTTTAATGGGTCTTTTTAAATATGACAACCCTGCTTATGTTGGAATATCACAACTTTTAGCGCATAAGAAACGGAATATTTCGATAAGTCAATTTCATTAATGACCAACTACATGCCCTAACAAAGCCTACAGCTAAACAGCTAATAGAGCAACTGAGTAAATACTGAGTAATTGGCACTACTTAAAACTTTCTAAAAATAGCCAAGGTGCAATCAAAATCCTCTTGGTAATATGAAAAGTAAACATGGACAGCTGGAAATTATGCAATTTAAAATCATAACTAGCAGTTCACACACTACACTTTTCGTGGTCTTTGAGAGAAAACTAAATATCGAAAATAATGAAAAGGAATAGAAGCCCCAGTCGCTCATCTAACTTCTTCTCTTTATCGACAAGAGTTATAACACTTCTTAAGAAAAAAAACTTCTCAATTCTTAAGATATTAAGATTTATAACACTTTATAACTCTTCTGCGGAATTTCTAGACAGAGTGTCGGGTTTGAATTGCCACTCCATACAAGTATATGATTTCTCCAACACTCTATACCAATCTTAATTTAGACCAGGTTAAGGACTCCTTGAAAGACTTATGTGAGTTAATTTTTTGCAGTTCCAAGAGCATTGACTATTATAGAACCTTCTTCTCGAATAAAAAATACAGAGGATATCACTGCTGGTCCAAAACCCAATTCCTCAATGCTATTATTTTCATCCTGGATAACACTTTCGTCACTTTCGGGGGACTTGTCTTCAGACAAATTCGAGGCATTCCTATGGGTGGGAATTCCAGCTCACTCTTGCCTGACCTGTTTGTAGCTTACAGGGAGTTTAAGTTTGTGAGGGGGCTCCTAGCGAGTAAGAGATTTGGCTTAGCCAAACTTCTCTCTCGTACCACTAGATATGTCAACGACATTTGTGTTTAACTACAAACATTTTGATAAGATCCTTCCTGAAATCTACCCGATAGATCTCTTAGCTAGCAGAAGCGGAGATAACAACAAATGCGTTGATTTTTTGGATGTTAAAATCAGGATCGAAGATGGTGGCCAATACATCACACAGGTTTACCATAAGGTTGATGAGTTCAGCTTCCCAGTGGTGCTGTATACTTTCCCCGAGAGTAATATGCCTTTGAACACTGACTTAAACATCTTTGCTGCTCAACTCATCAGGTTTGCCAGGATTTCATGTGATGCTTCCGTCTTCACATCAAGAGCTAAGGGCATTTTCGACATCTTCAAAGGAAGGGGTTATAAGGTTAATATGCTGGTTAATTCTTGAATAAAGTCCTTCTCAAAGAATAGGTTCCTCGTTTCTCTTCCGTTTCCTGGATCCTTCGAATTTTTTTGACCATGTCGTGTCTTAATTCCATTCTAGACGTCGTACGTCTTTGACCAGATGGTTTCCTTAATCAAGTTGCGTTTATTTTCTCCCTCATTATGTCGTCTTCATTAAATATGTAACTCTGTTTGCTAAAATGTTTTCACAATTATGATTTTGTCCACATCGAGTTTTAGCACCTATGGTTATTTCAATTTTCTCAATGTATTTAATTGTTTCGCTCACATAGTTACAATTGCACTCTGTGCATTCATCGAGATAAGCCACGCTACATTGCTTTCATAGTCCTTGTCTTTTCTCAAATGGTCACTCAACTATCTTTAAGTACTAACAAAAATCATTTCACAAGGAAAAGAGAAGCGCTAGGGATATATTCGTAGTTTGCAGCAATGAATTCACACAATGCGATTGGAGTAATGTGAGTGAAGCTTCAATACTTCCAGACTTATTTATCCAATATTTTTTTGTGGCAGACTTCCCAGATTTACCGGACTTTTTCCAGACCACTCTATTTTCCAGACTTTCCAGACCCGCGGGCACCCTGAAAATCCATAAAATGAGGTTTATTAACTTCACTGAAAATACTCAAATTACACGCATCATGCTAATAATACCATTGTCATACAAGGATCGTAGTCACTATATCATCGGTTTGGATGTATTCCAAGAACTTGGGTCATTACCCCATGACCAAAACCAAGATGTTTCGACAATTTGTCGATAAAAACTTTCAAAACAGGATTTGAGCACACACATGCAAAATAGTTCAAAAGACGTGCTTCAAGAGGTGTCAAGTAAAAATAAATAAATGAGCCGTGTTTTCTAGGAATAAAATTTCAATTACATTTCGATTCGATACTTAAAAGGACAGTTAAACTGTGGGATAAATCCATGCTTTCTGTGGGGGTACTATACAGCCACTGAAACTTCATAAAAGTCTTTCAAAAAGTCTTTCGTGGGAGACTTCACTGAAAAGTAAAACAAATAGCATAAAACTGCTTTCAGGGGATTAAGGGCAAGTTGATTAATTTCAGGCCCATAATGGTACTTCGATATCTAAGTGAATCAAGTGGAAGGAAAAGATGGCTATCACAATTATGGGGCATCACTTTCACATATATTTACATCACTGTATATTTATATATAAATTTATATATCGACCAGCTTGCTCTCTGCTGGGGTAAAGTCTAATTCCACGCAAGACTAGTGGTGGTTATTTTACAAATACTTCCAAGTAGGGGAGCCACTCCAAATGTTTCCAAAGATAATGTCAAGAAGTCTGACCTCATCTAGTAAATGAATTTCATAGATTTTCCATTTCTGGGTCTCAATGAAAAATCTCAGGTGACATATTTCATGCTCAATAGTGAGATTGTTATTCAATGTCTATCTCGCTAGTCAATGATTATTCTTCAGCCAATGGGGTAAAATTACTAAAATATTTGATATTAGCTGACAAATTGAGATCATCTGCCTACAGGTCAGCTTAATTGAGTAAGCAGTACTAACTTGAAGATCTGAAATGAATTATATAGAATACTGGGACCAATGAACGCCCTTTGTTGAATACACTGAAAGAAGCGTGGTGTAATTCACTAACAAGTCCCGTCTGCAACTACAGACTCCAGATAATAATTGACAAAATATACCAAAAAGTATTTTGAAATTGTTCAGAAGCATTTTGTCGGTGATAAGTTTATGTAGCGAATTGTCAAACCCTTCTTCAATGAGAAAAGCTTAAAACATTAGTCCTCACTCAGACTGAAACATTTTAGTCTTCACCCTAAAAGAGACTTAACCTTCATAATGAGAATGGAAGTCAGGGACTCACAATCTAGTAAATGAGATGAATGAAGTGCTATGCCAAATTGGAATGATCATGCAGGTTTGAGGAATTTTGTTGTTCAAACTAATTCACAACATGGAACAGATATCGTTATTATTCCGCTATCAGAACAACCAATCCGATAGATGAAGTGTTGAGATGTTAGCATACGATTGAAGTTACAGGATCTCACCTTCAACTGTTGTGGCTAAATCTCCTGAAACGTCGTCTGATGGCATGCGGGGCGGTGGAGGCAATTCCTCGGCTATTTAATGGTAGAAATGAAACGAAAATTCACGAGTGTGATCAATGTTCGGAAGGTAATGCAGAAAAAAGATCAAAACTTCGACACCAACACATAGTAAGCAGCAAAACTATATCCGTAATTACACACTAAGTGATGAAATCATAAGACATTAACACAAGATTTCAGTAATACTTACGGCTCACCTGGAAAACATAACACTTAGTTAGAAAGCATTTTCGACATTAATGAATTATTTTACATTTATAAAATGAAAAACTATTCAAGCCAAAAAAAAACTCAAACTTCAATTCGATGCATACAGCAGTTAACCGATAATTTAGTCCAGACGATAGAAATTGCGTTTGATTGCAATGAAACGAGGTCACTGTATTACGATGATGAAAGATGCATCAAGTTGGCTTTACTCTTCCTATAAATTCTGAAGGTTTAATATTACACACGAAATTTATGACACAATCAACATTCGATAGACGGATAGTGAATTTCCTTCCGCCAAATTGTGCATGTGGGAGACCATTTAATGCTGATCACGCGATGCTGTGCATAAAAGGCGGTTTCATTTACCAACGTCATGAAAACTGAAGGGCCCGATGAAAATCATCTCAATGGCGTTGAGATAAAACCTCATCTACAAAATCATTAAATTTTATTCATTGTGTTAAAGTATCTCAAATTTACTCCATCCATGACTGCATATTAAAACGGAGGGGGAGTTGTGTTGATGCTTATGGATGTGAACTGGGCCTGCTGATGATTCTTGATATTGGATGAAGTAGCAGCTATTCAAGTCTACTCCCATTTTTCAACTTAGGATGCAACTATTTACAAGTTGTTCTGAAATTAACAGGACATAGAAATACAGTATATACACGGTGGAGGCCAGATTTCAAGCTTCAAATTTCTGGGCGATTCCCGGGCTATTTCATCGAATTTCCACGCTTTTTTAAATATTGACCAGATATGTGATTCTAATTACACCACTCAAAAATTATCCGGACACTTCTTTAAAATGCTTTTATCATAAAATTTGAGACATTTCTTGTTTGAATTTAACCACCAAATTTTAAAGTGAACAATATTTGACTCTATCTACCGCAGTTTCCATTTTTTTAATTCTATGAGCGGTGGTTCTTAAGATTACAAGCATCTACCTTTCCTCAATGGCCTTCCTGATCTTTCCACCGATCAAAAACCACTTCCTTTTCATCATCTGATTCATAAAATTTAAAAAACGTGTATTTTGCCGCGTTTATATTTAGTTGTATTCAGGCTACAATTTTCAAACATGTCAAATTGAAGCAATCATATTTTGGAACCGGCATTTTGAGCTGCAGTGTATTCATGCCGTGATAGAAAACCATAATATCAAAATGCACATGTTCTTGGCACGATGACACCAACTTGTCAAGAAGTATCGACCAGGATCCAGGAAAATGTCATGGTGTGCATTTACATATAGTTAAGGACTTAAGGACCTAAGAATAAGGACCCTAAGGCCACATGGACGTAAGTTAAGGTTTAAGTCCAAGTACGTATCATGGCGTCGCGGCTCTTCGAACCTATGCAATTTGACAATCCCCGAGATTGGTTCACAAGGATGGAGGCAGCGCATCAACTCGTCGAAGCATCGTCAGGGAATGAGATCGAGAGGAAAACATACTTTCTTGCCACAATCGGATCAAAAGGATCGTCTTTGCTTGGAGATTTGTTAGCCCCATATACCTTGGACGACGCAGCGGTTGACTACGAATTGTGCAAGACAACATTATAACAGCATCTCATAAGTCAACGTCTGGAGATAGCTGAGAGGGCGCACTTCTACTCTGCTTGTCAAGGACAACATGAAACTTCAGCGGATTTCTACAGCAGGTTAAAGAAATTATCAGAATACTGCAATTTCGGTAATTCACTTACCTTGATGCTACGTGATCGCATGGTTCTAGGATGCAGAAGTTTGGAGGCGCGTAAGAGGTTATTGCAACAGGATCCTCTGACATTGGAAAATGTTCAAAGCACTCTGTCAATGTTTGAAGCTATTGAATCAGCTAAAACTATGCATGGAGCTCTTGATAGTTCAGGTGAAATCAACTTTACAAAGAAACTGAAGCCTAAGAAGTCACAAAGGAACACTGGTTCGTCTTCACAAACATCAAGTAATCCTCGCAACTGCAACAGATGCGGTAGATCCTCATCGTTGTTGACTCTACCTCGGGATGGATAGAAACAAGCTTACCACAAGCACGTACTACGGACAATGTTACCCAAACATTGACAAATATATTGTCGTTTCGGCGTACCTAAATTTCTAGTTACGGATAACGCAGCTGAGATTACATCCCAAGAGTTAAACCAGTTTTGTCGGATTAATGGTATTTGCAAAATGGAAAGTCCGCCGTATCATCCGCAATCTAATGCTCCCGCAGAACGTGGCGTACAAACTGTTAAAAACGCTTTAAAAGCCTGGAAATTTGATTTCGCTTACCATTTAAAGATTATTTAAACAGACCTTTACTTCACCACAGAGCATGTTGTCAGCGACAAGACGGCAAAACGCCAGGAGAGATTGTTTTCGGTAGACAGCTTCGGGTACCTCTGACTCGCAATTTTTTGTTTTCGCAACCCGTGAGCTACCGAAGTCGAGAGGGGATACTTCGTGACGCAACTTACCTGTTGGAAAGAGGGTCGAATACCTCGTGGATACTCGACAGTGCAACTAATCGTCTACGTTTAGCGCACGATGATCAAGTCTGCCGCAGACCTGAAAGTCAGTCTACAATAACCGAGTCATCTTCAACTGCTCCCAGTCCCACTCTCGAACCTCAACCAGCAGTTTCAGATCCAGTTCCTGTTCCTGCAGTGGTATCTCCCAGAACATCTTCAGCAACTCCTGCAGCATCTCCACTACGCAGATCCCCGTACCCAGTTCGCCTAAGAAGACGGAGAATTATCCCAGATTACAATGACTTGTAGGGGGATGTCATGGTGTGCATTTACATGCGTCCACCCGATTCAGTCATGGTTCTTTTGTGACCTGACGTCATGCCTATTGTCAGACTTTCATCTTGTCATATTGATATTGTCATAACCAAGCTATCTGACAAACCGGTTGTGTGCAGTCGCGGTGAGCGATCTGAACAGTTCTTGCTTGGTATATAAATGTTTGATTTCAATAAATCACTCTCTCTCTCTCTCTATGGTATTGCTTGTCTTGTTCTTATTAATGAGCGGCAGCGCTGACTATATTGCACTAACTTGGCACAAGTTACAGATTGTTTCATAAAAAATGGATCACCCTTAAACATCGCCTTAACTTCAACTTTGTCTAACTCCGCCAAACTTGAACGAATTTCTCTGAAATTTGGAAGATATGTCAGTTGTGCTTACTAATATCATTGTTGGAAATTTCAAGCATGAATATTGAGTTGTTTTCCTGTTATAGATAAAAAAGTAGTAGATAATTTGATCTTCATTTAGCAATGTTATACAAAATCATACCTCTTTCTTATAAAATTACATTTGTTTCCTTTGTTATGTAATATGTTGTTCTACAAGCCAAAAGCTATCAAGCAAAACAAAAATAAAGAAAATCGGTCAATCAGAGCCAGTATAGCACCATTATTCATCAACGATAATGTAACTGCTACATGTGATTAACTGGACTTCATGTTCCATAGCTTCCTGACTTCGTTGCGGTGGTGTTGGCAGCACTCCTGATTGCTTTCAGCTAGAAATCTATCTCTTACCGGTTGAAAACAATACAAAGCACAAATGAACAATGACGAGATCGCATTCACAAAAGGCAAAGTGTCAGCCTTGCTAGAACTAGGGTTTTCTTTGCGAACTACAAGCAAGCGACTAAATGTCCCTTACACAAATGTGCATCGATGGCATAATGATGATTTTCGACTCTGTCGTAAAGAGGGCTCTGGCCGTCCACGCAAAACATCCAAACGTAGAGACCGCCTAATTTTGAGATTTGTTAAAGTTTATCCAAGTCTCTCGTTAACTGAGATGGCTGCACTAGACTCGTCTATTTCTAAGTCCACTATTCGTAGAAGACTTATTGAGTCGAATTTCAAGAGCTGTAAGAGGCCCTCTCAGATCGAATTATCAGATCAGCATACAAAAAGACGTCTCAGATGGACAATGAGTCATTGTCGCTGGCGAAATCAATGGGATCGGGTTGTCTGGTCTGATGAGGCATCAGTCCGTCTGAAGGATAGTGATGGTCGATTGAGATTATGGATAAAATCTGATCAGGAAATTCCGAGACATTTACATCGTCCCCGTGTACAAGGTGGTGCGACTCTACTGATTTGGGCTGGCATTTGGACCAATGGCCGCTCTGAACTTTACATACAGCAAGGAACCATGAATTCTGAACGCTGTGAATGTTTTACGAATGAACATTGGCCAAATGACAGATCAACTTGGTGATCCATCGACTTGGTTATTTATGGATGATAATGCTATGTGTCACAGGAGTAGTAGAGTCAACTTATGCAAGTCTCAATTAGGGCTTAGGACATTATCTTGGCCAGCTCGTTCTCCTGATCTGAATCCCATAGAAAATGTAAGGAGTATTCTAAAACGTAACGTTCGTCGTTCACTGCTACCTACAGATGGCGTATCACAACTTACGTCTCTGTTAAAAAGAGAGTGGAGAAAGTTAGATCAGTCAAAAATCAACGATATCATCGAATCAATGCCTAGACGAATTGGTAATGTCATTGACAATAAGGGTAGGGCCACAAAATATTAGCTTCTTAAGAACCCTTACTGTATCATAGCTTATCAGATTATATAAGGACATTTAAATATATTAGGGACATGAAATAACATGAAAAATGCTTTCTATATCATACTTGTTTTATTTAGTCAAATTTCAGGATGATCCACTTTTTATGAAACGGACTGTATATCCAAGCGGCTTCGGCATGCCAAGTTACTTGTAATAAGTCATCGTTGTGTCGGTTTGGGTTGTGAGTGGGCAGTCTCTACATTCTGGCACCGGTTATATCCAAGCTGCTTCGTCGAAGCACGTCAGAGTGAATTGACTTGCTGCTTATATCTCAATCGTACTTTAGGGACCAAAGTTCACTTGACTTAAGTCGCGTCCAACGCGCTACTTAGGACCTTAATAACTTTAAATAAAGATAGTATAGTTAAGGACTTAAGGACCTAAGACTAAGGACCCTAAGGCCATAAGGATGTAAGTTAAGGTTTAAGTCCAAATACGTATTAGAAAACTGCCACAATGGATGAAGACCGAAAAGCCGAAAGAATTCATAATTATCATCTTCTTTTTCTCAGCTTGCGTAGAAACAATGGGGTCATGGTGACCGTCAATCATAAAATTTGTGTCTGATGCTTCGAGCAAAGTTAGGTATGATGCTGGATAAGGTCTCGATCTTTCTTGATTCAGCGAATGCGATGCAACGTAGCAATGCTACCTTAGTATTGGGGTCATTGTCATAGGATTAAACCATGTCAGAAGTTCTCACTCGTGTTGTAGTATCACTCAGTGACAGCCGGGGCAGTTTCAGTGCTGCCGCAAAAGCGGTGTGTATAAAATTCATCTTATCGGACTTGCAGAACATTTACAGCCTCAGAATTAGACAACTGCTCGTCATTTGTCTGTTGAGAACAATCACACAAAGTTCATGATCACATTCACAGCTGTACCTTGTATTCCAACTGAGTATCCAAGGTACCAATCCTTCATCCCAGGGTTCTTCTCAGTCGTGTTGTAGTGTCACCCAGTGACAGATCAATTCTATTCTAAATCCAATGTGACTAAGTTTGATGAAATTTGATGAATTTGAAAAACTTGAAAAATGTGTGGGGAATAGAAGTGCCGAAGTTTCTTTATCTGGTTTAATTTGACTCAATATGACTTTGCATTCCTCATCATAGAATTCTTTAACTTGGTTTTTCACATTGCATAGTTAATTCCGTCTGTTTCTTCTTGTTTATTGAAATAAAATTCATAAAATGCCGAAAAATTAAAATGTCAATACAAAGAATTGAGAAATCGTATCAGATGACAATTTGCTACTTCAGCCTTGCATGCTTGAAAGTTACAGTCTGAAAAAATTACTGAAAAGCAAGTAGAAATCAGATATTAGAAACCCAAGCAAATAAAATTATTCGATCGGCTTTCGAAAATAATGATATGATGAATGCGAAAATTTGTCCCAGCGCACTTGAACAGTACGATATCATTACTGACGTTACTTAAAGATATGGACATAACACATATGCAAAAACCAGTGTTTCTGAGCTTAGACGTTTGTCAATTGTACCCTAGCATACCTATTGAACTAGGTATAGCGCACAATATGAAAATGATAATGGAACATTATTCAGAAATTGATAATTTCAACATCAGTCTTCATCATATAGAAAATATGATGAAATTCATGTGTTACAACTATGAGATACAACATAACGGGAATTATTATCGGCAAATAAAAGGAGTTCCGATGGGGTGTAGATTTGCGCCGCCATTCGCTATCATTTTTCTTCATTACATTGAAGAGAGTGTTTTTCAAAAATTGAGAAACAAGCCGATGTTGTACAAACGATATATTGACGATATAATTTTTGGTCCTATTGAATTTGACGATAAAACCGTGAACGAAATAGTGACTACATTTAATGACATTGAGTCCTCTATAAAATTCACAATAGAAGTGAATCCACCGGAGATAAGTCTTGATTTTCTGGATATAAGTATAACTACTCAAGGAAATAAAATTGAGTATACTTGGTTTCAAAAACAAAGACATTCAGGCATTTGTATGAAAAAAAGATTCCTATGTCCCTGCGCATATAAAATAAAATTTTATACAATCCCGCCTGAATGACATTGAGAAAAGATGTTCAACTAATGAAAAGTTTGAAAAGTCTCAAAAGGCATTTGAAAAGCAATTAAAAAACAATGGATATAACAACAAGGACTGCAGGATTAAAAAACATACCAAACAGAAGCGTTCTCAAAACAAGAAGTATCCAAATTTGATTCTGCCCTTCATCAGTGACGGATGTGATAAAAAAATTCGAAAATTTTTACGCAAACATAGGTTGGACAGCAACCTAGTGAGTAAACCTAACAAGTCTCTGGAAAACTTTATGAGGAATAAATCAAAAATAAAAAACACTTGTACGTGCAATGTTTGCAAACAGATCGGCAACAAGTGTACTTGTGCTGATCGCTATGTAGTATACAAGTGTACTTGTGCGATTTGCAACCAGTTTTATATAGGTAAAACATCTCGTCAGTTTAAAATTCGCCACCATGAACACAAAAGCGCTATAAATAAAAGAAACGAAAATAATGCGCTAGCGCTGCATACGTTGTTGCATGGAAATAATACCAGCATTGATAATTTTAAAATTGAGATTCTATCAAAGAAAACTAATTCTCGTGATACTACTATCGACGAATGTAAATATATTGACAGTCTAAAACCTAAGATTAATAGGAAACAAGAAATGACGTCATACCCTCTTGTTAGCCATGTTCACTGCTGATCTATGACCAGTGATGGCCTTATTTAATAGTTGGATATGCACGTAAGGGTGATGCAAACATCAACAGTTGACAAGGGCCAAGAGGCCGAAAATTCCTGTAATTTTGATTTGATTTTATTATTTGACTGCTTGACCAAAATAAAAACACGGAGTTCACACTGAAAAGTGTTCTTGCTTTTACTGTTATGAAAAGCAAGAATTATATGAAAAGGGTTATAAAATAATGTGAATCAGTTCATGAAAATGAAATGTACTGTGATCATCAGAAGTACGAATAAAGAGCGTTTTCTATCGTTGTAAAATCATTCAGATCTCATACATGTACATAGCTCACAGGCTACAAATCACTTAATAAAGGCGTGATCATCTGTACTTGCTTAAAAAATTGTCAATCGGTTAAATCTGTGATTAAATGTGTAGCCCTAATTAAGTCTCTAAAAAATTTCTGTGGTTCTGATCACTTTCAAAAACAATAAATAGTAGTAGTAAGGAAGTGACAAACACCAGATAGCGCAAGATGGCCGCCATCGCTGACGTCCCCCCCCCTCTGGAACGACAGAGGTTGTAGTCTGTCGTGGTGTGCCGGCCAGGTTGGTTCGCAAACTGTTCGCTGACTCCCCCCCCTCTGGAACGACAGAGTGTCGTGGTGGACTTGGGCGGCCGCCAGGATTAGTCTTGAGGCTATAGTGTGTGATGTTTTTCGTGCAATCTGCTGAATGTTGGGTTGTAAAATGGTCTGTTTCGAGTGGAAGGAGTGCTCGGATGGGAAAACGGAGGCCAGATTCGGATTCAGCGTGAAATTCTGCATCCGTATGGTGAATTTGAACGCCATCGGAGAGAAAAAATTTTGCTGACCCCCCCCCTCTGGACAGCTTGCTTCGATTTTGGCTTCCAGTGGACGGATTTTGTCGTGCCATAGCTCGTTTGAAAGCTAAGGGTGAGACAAATTCAGTGAAAGAATCGGCTTGTTCCTATCTGTCTTCGTTTAGATGTGAGACGCCATTTAAGATTTTGGGACATTGGTGAAAAACGACAGAGTTAGAATTTGGGACGTTTTGGGCTCTAGCTTCAAAACGAAGCATCGGATTGGAAAACGGATTTCAGATTCGGATTGAGCGTGAAATTCTGCATCCGTATGGTGAGTTTCAAGTCAATCGGCGACAAAAAATTTTCAACATTTTTCGAAAAAACGACAGAGTTAGAATTTGGGACGTTTTGGTGTGTAGCGCCCAAACGAAGCATCGGATGGGAAAACGGAGGCCAGATTCGGATTCAGCGTGAAATTCTGCATCCGTATGGTGAATTTGAACGCCATCGGAGAGAAAAAATTTTGCTGACGTCCCCCCCCTCTGGACAGCTTGCTTCGATTTTGGCTTCCAGTGGACGGATTTTGTCGTGCCATAGCTCGTTTGAAAGCTAAGGGTGAGACAAATTCAGTGAAAGAATCGGCTTGTTCCTATCTGTCTTCGTTTAGATGTGAGACGCCATTTAAGATTTTGGGACATTGGTGAAAAACGACAGAGTTAGAATTTGGGACGTTTTGGGCTCTAGCTTCAAAACGAAGCATCGGATTGGAAAACGGATTTCAGATTCGGATTGAGCGTGAAATTCTGCATCCGTATGGTGAGTTTCAAGTCAATCGGCGACAAAAAATTTTCAACATTTTTCGAAAAAACGACAGAGTTAGAATTTGGGACGTTTTGGTGTGTAGCGCCCAAACGAAGCATCGGATGGGAAAACGGAGGCCAGATTCGGATTCAGCGTGAAATTCTGCATCCGTATGGTGAATTTGAACGCCATCGGAGAGAAAAAATTTTGCTGACGTCCCCCCCCTCTGGACAGCTTGCTTCGATTTTGGCTTCCAGTGGACGGATTTTGTCGTGCCATAGCTCGTTTGAAAGCTAAGAGTGAGACAAATTCAGTGAAAGAATCGGCTTGTTCCTATCTGTCTTCGTTTAGATGTGAGACGCCATTTAAGATTTTGGGACATTGGTGAAAAACGACAGAGTTAGAATTTGGGACGTTTTGGGCTCTAGCTTCAAAACGAAGCATCGGATTGGAAAACGGATTTCAGATTTGGAATCAGCGTGAAATTCTCTATCTGTATGATGAGTTTCATGTCAATCGGAGAGTTTCAAGTCAATCGGCGAGAAAAATGTTCAACATTTTTCGGAAAAACGACAGAGTTAGAATTTTTGCGATGGCTGCCTACTGTAGAGCCAAAACGAAGCATCGGATGGGAAAACGGACGGAGGCCAGATTCGGATTCAGCGTCAAATTCTACATGGAAATGGTGTATTTCCAGCTCAATCGGAGCGCTAGAACCGGAGATAGACGGGTTTTTTAGTGTTTGGATGATGGGTGTTACGTCATCAGCTGATCGCCACACACTATATAAGCGGGAACCGAGAGAGACTTGTCATTAAGACGAGAGATTGTCAACGGTAAGTCGTCTCTCTGAGCTCCGATGATAGCTTCGGACATTCCAAATCCCGAGTTTCTGTAAGAAACCGACTTAGAAAATTTCATTGCTGATATCAGCTAAGGCGTCAGACTTCGAGGTTAGCCAGGAGATGGCCTTCGTCTCCAGGCCATAAAAGACTCCAAAACTTTAAAGGCTTGTAACTTTGCTTCTACAAGTCCGTTTGACTTGATTCAAAAAAGGTTCGGTCGCTATTGACCTGCCCTAAGTGATAGACTACTTATAAAATTTCATAAGTAGTGCTAAAAAATTGAAAAATTTAAATTCGCTATTTTTGGCAATTTTCGGGGTTTTCAAACCTTCTGAATTCAACTAAGACATTTATAAAGTTGTGGGAGGCAAGCTTCGGCTTGGAATTTGCAACCTTTGTAAACAATCCACTGATTTTCATGTCAAAATCGGGGTCCGGATACCAACACAGTGATATGACGCACGCTCTGTCCGCGGGAGGTTGGATTTGTGGGCCGAGGCCTTGGAGTTGGGATAAGATCCCCTCTGAGTAATGCCTGTAACGGATTCAAAGGTTCGACACTTTCCACCAATCTCACAATTTAGCTGTATGATTATAAGAATGACTGCCAATGTCGCCTGTTAGTAATTCTATTTCATCCTTCCTTTACAGATACATAAGTTACAAAATGGGAGGCAACTCAAAATTTTTATTTAAAAAGTGTTCTTGCGGAGAAATAAAGAGGGGTGGCGAATTCAAACGTCACATTAATAAGTACAAGAATACTCCTCACTTCCACGAGGAAAGAGCCGTTATTTCCGGCTGTACACATTGCCTGAAATTTTTGAAAGGCAAGGAGCATGAGGAATTTTACATCGCCCACGCCGAATGTCCGCTCAAAAAGGCTAACAATTATATAACATCAGATATCGGCAAAGTGATCGCACCCTTCTTCAACGAAGAAACAGTCGATCTAGACGCAGCACTACAAGAGGCTATTGCAACAATTTTGGAACCTGCTGCTTCGGCCACTACCTCATCAACAGCAGAAGAGAAGGCCCCACTAAGCGATTTGGACAGCTCAGATGACTCCGATTCTGAGGAGGTCGTCATCACTAAAAACACGGAAGAGATAGGAAAACCAACAAATCACTCTTCCCCGAAAAAGAAAGTAATCGCACCTTCCCCAGTAAAGAAGGGGATTAAGCAACAGATGAACAGCTGGAATAAGGATGAGCAGATTGCAAAAGTGAGCCAGGAATATGCACTCACGAAATTAAAAGATGAGCTCACTCGTTACAAAAACGAATGTTCGGCCCTTAGGGATGACAATTTCCACCTGAAGGGTCAGGTAGCCGAGATTCGGGCCCTCAAGACCCAAGTCATTAACTTAGAACCTTTCCGACAAAGGGCGCTTGCCAGCGAAAAACGAGTTGAAGAGCAGGCGACGTACATAAAATCACTAAAAGCTCAGGAAGAGGTGTCAAATTTAAAAATTGAGCAATTAAAGACTAGCCTGACTGAGGGTCAGAAGAAAGAAGAGAGACGAACAACGCTCCACATTCCCATCATCAAGAGCAGAATCGTCGACAGCGTCATCCTTGAGAGTGAGGACTTGGATGCCACATTTGAGTGCTACGAGGGAGCAATGGCGGAGATGCGCTGTCTCCATGTCTCTATAAAGCATGATGGCGAAATAAAGGAGCTGCGCCACCGGAAGCGGAAACTGCCGGCCAAATACTTACCTCAACCATCACCATCGAAGGGGTCGCGAACCGGCTAAATTTCTCTTATGGTAAGTTAATATCATCTCTATCACTTGAATATATTTTCATCTATTTTTCCTTCTATTTTCAGATACGACGAGAACGAACCAACGGCTCTCTTAAGGGCCACCATGGGGCAAGACATGATAGAACCTCCACGCGGTTTGCCCTGGGCAGTCTTTAGACTGGCGAATACTATCATTAAGTTGAATCTGCTATCAGTCAACTTGAACGTTACATCACATTAGAGGGGTATATAAACCACTACCTCTCATTTCATTTCATTTCAATCATGGAGACGCCAAACGCTGCAGTCAACTCTCCTCGCGGACCGCAGTTAAGACCGCGAAATTTATTTAATGAATTTGCTAGAATAGAGGAGCAAGACAGAGTTCACAACAATCTTGCTCAGATTGGCAATCCGATGACAGCAACTGCTGTCAATCCAACGGAATGGCGCTACATTCCACTTTTTAGCCATGTGCCAGTTAGTGTGGAAGTCGACAGTGCTACCAAAGAGAGAGTCAAAGACTCTCTCAGCAGAATTGGTAGGGTGTAAGATGACGTTACTCCCGAGAACGAACCATCGGCTCTCTTAAGGGCCACCATGGGGCAAGACATGATAGAACCTCCACGCGGTTTGCCCTTGGCAGTCTTCGGACTGGCGAATACTATCATTAAGTTGAATCTGCTATCAGTCAACTTGAACGTTGCAAATGAAGTTCGGTGTAATACTTCCTTTCGACGGGCGTTCCTGTATAGGACGGCGGTGAAACCCGTAGCTATGTATACCGCAAGGGACATTCGGCAATGGTCAATCTTGTTAAACCTCTCTGCGTCATGTTTGCAAGTGATTGCCTCTGTCTCAACGTAGTATGCATTCGCGCCAGGGCGACATTTAGCCAACTGTCGAAGGTTGCCTAAAACTTTCCATTGCATACGTTATGAGAACCATGAGTTCTATCTGTCTCTATCAATGAGATGAATTGATGAATGGAATGAAATGGGAGGACACTCACGCGCCACACGCAACATAACACACTTCTCTCTTCCGTAGTCTAACAAGTTCTTTACATATGGATCGCAGTCGATTGCTATCCCTGTATCAGAAGTGTAAGCAATCTTAATTTTTATTTAACACTATTTCAACTACCATTATCACCCATATGAAATGTTATAAGATTTGCAAGTTAAACTAAGCGTGCTACTATTTCCAAATGAAAAAGTATACATGGTTAAATTATTCACTAAAGCCCCATTCAAGTAAGTCAGTATGAAAGCAAAGATAATACGAAATAAACATTTATTATGGCATGTATTTCAAAAGGTCTTCATCGTCAATATCGTCCCAGAGTCTGACTTCACATAGATCACAAAAACAGTTGAGCTGCTTTAAACGTTCTTCTGCAGCGTCCCTCACTTTGTCAATATACTCCCACTCCGCCACGGTTCGCGGTTGGGAGTTAGGGGTGTACCACTCCCATATTTGATGCAAGTGCGACTTGCTGGTCATCTCCATCACCCCTTCGGCATCATATTGTAAATATTTCCACCGTATGCCTGTTAGGTCGGGCAACTCCTCTTCATCGTCCTCCGATAATGATAACTTTCGTATATTGTCGAGATTGTATGTCTTCTCCACCTTCGCCTTTCTTGGTGCATTTGGTGTAACGAGCACCTTTGCTGATGTGCATGGAGAGGAGAACTCCAATGCGGTATTTGGTGTTGTTGGAGGACTTGTCATGTTGTCTTTGAAATGCTGACTTTGAATAATGATAACTTTAACATTTTTCTAATTCTTAAGTATACACAAGCAGCCAATCAGAATGAACATCCAATGAAAGAAGAGAATGAAAGTATATAAGCAAAGTGACATTCATGTCATTATATTTAATCTGTGAATCATACAAGTGACGAACGCACGATCTCTCTCTTTGACTATTATTCTGTCTGATCATATTTCATTAAAATGGTAAGTTAAAGATTTCCTCTCTCATCTCCCTCAAACGTGTGACTAATAGCATCTTCCTCAATTTCAGGCATCAACTTCATCACCAACGCCCTCCCTTCTCGAGGAAAGTTTAGAGTTATTGAGTCAAGGTAGGTTGTAACAATACACTGAGGCTTGAACAGAGATGATAGAATGATTTCTCTTTCAGGTGATGTGAGTTCCAGCTCAGAACTGTCGCGACATGGCAACGAGTGGGAATGTGCTGACTGTGGGCACATCTTCACGAGGAAATAGGATCTCACCCGACACATCAAGCGAGGTGTTTGTCGACCTAAGCCGGCATCAATCTCCGGAGGTGGGGATGATTCTGTTAACGTCGTCTCCTTTTCTTGCGACTTGTGCGCTCAGTCTTTCGAGACACGTTTTGAACTATCTTCGCACAGACTTCAACATACACACACGAATGATACCTACACCAACGGTACCTCCTCTATCCGACTCACTGAAGTGTCCATAAATAATTTAGTGAGGAACTACCAGATGGACTCCTCAGAAACCATTGCTAACTTTGAGGAATGGTTTCATCAAAATTCATCATTGATAGAAGCGCTCTTCAACAATTTAGACAATTTTAGGATGAAGGCGCTCATCTATCTTAAAATAAAATATGTAAAAATCGACCACCATACTGGACAAATAATAGAGAGGTTGGAGTTTCACATACCCTCCTCTCCTGCAACCGAGGTTGTAGACTATGAGTCTTGGATAAATTTTCACATCCAAGGATTAAAATTAAACATTGATAAATTTAACGAGCGCGATAGCGGTCTCATTTTTGACGGCATTGAGTCCGCCTTATTTAAAATCAGTTTATTAGGAAATCATAGTGGTCGAGGCTCCTTTAAACTTCCAAAAATTTTAAAAAACAAAACAGCAGTCATTAATGTCGATTGCGAATCGCAATGTTTTAAATATGCTGTCCTCTCCATTCTCCACTATAATGATATCAATGCGAATCGAAATCGCACATATAGCTATAGGCAGTGGGAGAATGAATTAAACTTCGATGACTGTAATAGTGACGATATGAAAATTAAAGATATAGAAAAATTTGAAAAATTGAACAACATTAAAATAGTTCTCCATGTTTGGGAAAAGGGATTGAAGGGTGTGCGCTACAACTCGCGTTCGAGTTGTTATGACCACGTTGTCAACCTTTTATTAGTAAGACAGGATGATAGTGAGGAATGGCACTACTGCGGCATTCCCAAAATTTCTCGCTTATATCACCATTTAGAAAACTCTAGTAGAGAGTTATATTACTGCGACAGATGTATTCGGAACTTTAGGAGTAAAAACAAATTTGAAACTCATTATGAGTGGTGTAAGCGAGGTAAACTGCAAATGGAACGCATGCCCAAAGATAAGGAGTTTTCATATAGAGAGAATGGCGATGAACTAAGTCCTCTTCGTGTCATCTATGCTGACATCGAATGTTATATCGATGATAACATCCATCGACCAGCAGCCATTTCCTGCTATGAAGTATGGCATGATCACTTTAGGAGTAGGCAAAATAAAATGCGCGTCTGGCAAGGTGAGGATTGTATTTACCAATTCCTACAATTCCTCGAACAGGCTGTAAAATTTCAACAAAAACATGATGGTGAACTCTATCGCAGATCATTGCATATGTCAGCAGATGATCAAGCAAAATTTGATAGTTGCAACATTTGCCCCAAATGTAGGAAAACATTTGACGATGATAAGATTAAGAAAGTGCGCGACCATGATCACATCAATGGTAAATTTAGAAACGCACTCTGTTCAAAATGCAATTTTTCACTTAGAATAAAACGGCGTACATTACCCGTCATTTTCCATAATTTCAAGGGCTACGACAGCCATGTGATAATAAAAGGAGGTTTAGGTCAAATGAAAGAGTGGAAGCTTGATGTAATAGCACAAACGAGAGAGAAGTTTATGGCCATGACAGCAAAAGTGCCTGTCGATAAAACTAAAGAAGTTAAGACGGTCTATTTTGATATAAAATTTTTAGATTCCTACCAATTTATGACTGCATCACTGGCCTCTCTCGTGCAAAATCTAAAGTCTCTTCCACTAACACAAAATCTTAAGAAACAATATCCAAATCTAAACGATGAAGTCATCACACGGAAAGGAGTCTTTCCATATGCATATTTTGATGCGATTAGTAAACTCGGCGAGACTTCTCTTCCGCCCATAGATAAATTTAAAAATGATTTGACCGGCGCAGAATGTAAGACCGAAGATTATGATCATGCACAAGATGCATGGATAAAATTTGACTGCCATACATTTGGCGAATATATGATTGCCTACCTTAAGTTAGATGTATTTTTTCTGGCTGATGTATTTCAGGAGTTTCGACGAGTGGCATTAGAAGAAGATAAGTTAGATCCCGTCCACTTTGTCAGTCTACCAGCCATGTCATTTAAGTCTGCTTTTAAAATGACTGGTGAGACCATTCATCTCTTACAAGATCCAGAGATGTATAATTTATTTGAGCGAGGAATTCGCGGTGGTCTCACATTTGTAAATAAACATAGGTTAAAATCTGAAACAGTAGGTAATGATCATACCCATCTTAAGTATTATGACCAAAATAATTTGTATGGTAGTTCATTATCCAAACCGCTACCTCACTCTGAGTTTAGCTGGTTAGATGATAGTGAAATTCAACATTTCTCCAACCCTTCTAACATACTAGCAATTCCAGATGAAGGGGATTGGGGATATTATTTTGAGATAGATCTAATCTATCCAAATAATATTAAACATAAAACCGTAGATTTTCCACTCGCACCCGAATCAGGTGAAGTGAGTAAAGATATGTTTTCCGACTTTATGAAACAATTTCATAAAGATTTAGAATCATGTGGACAACCCGACTATAAGCCTTGCCGCAAACTTTTGCTCACTCAATATGATAAAGAAAACTATCTAGTCCACTTTAGCATCTTAAAATTTTATTTAGAAATGGGCATGATTTTAAAAAGAGTTCACCGCATTATTAAATTTAGACAGAAAGCCTTCCTCAAACCCTACATAGATAGTAACAGCCAGAAACGTGCACTAGCCCAAAATAACTTTAAAAAAGATTTTTATAAATATAAGAACAACAGTCTATTTGGTAAGACGATGGAGGATGTTAGAAAGCGCGTAAACTACAAACTAGTTAATGATGATCAAAAGTATCACAAATTGACCTCATCACCTCTATTCATCGATAGAGACATAATCGATGAGGATCTTGTAGGTATTAAAATGATAAAATCTGAAGTTGAGTTGTGCAAACCCATCTATATTGGTCAAGCTGTTCTAGTTTACTCCAAGCTTGAAATGTATCAACTCTTCTATAAAATACTAAAACCGTGTCCTCTCGTAAAAGAGGTTCGTTTGTTGGGTGGTGACACAGATAGTTTCTTTTTAGGTATTGCCACTCAAAAAGATTTAAATTTTAATGAAGTAGGAAAATCTTTAGAAAGATATTTTGATACATCAAATTATCCTGCTGATCATCCACTATACTCCATCAAAAATAAGGCCAAACTTGGTTGTTTTAAGGATGAAACAGCAGGGAAGGAGATAGCTGAAATGATTCTCCTCCGCCCTAAAATGTATTCTATGAAATTAAAGGATAGTGATGATAGCATTAAGCGCGCTAAAGGCATATCAAAATCCATTGTGCAAAATATGAAACATAAGAATTTCAAGGGAGCCTATAGAAATAAAAATATAACGTTTGTCAATATGACAATCTTAAAATCTAAGTCGCATGAGATCAAAACTTATACTTTTAAGAAACGGGCGCTTTCAGCATGGGAGGATCAGAGGTGTTGGATAGGACATAACATATCTCTTCCACATGGACATCCTGATACAGGCATACCACCACCCAAAAGAATTAAACCCACACTACCACATTCAGGAGACGTCTTAGCATAATCATCCTTAACTTAGTATTTTGATGTTGATTTCTGTAGATAAACATTGTTGTTTTATGTATCGCATGAGATTGTTTTTTCCTTGTGAATATGTGTCCACATCTGTACATTCCCCATGTGATGACTTTTCCACTGAAAGACATTTTTCCTATCCCTGTATATTTCCACCCTTCACGAAGTAAAAAGACTTTTTGTATATAGCAATGTTTATTGAAGTGCGCTCATGTATATATTTTCAGTGGATGTTGAATAAAGTCTATTGCTTCACATTCATGGACATATTTCAATAAATGTTGTATAAAGACTTCACTTTGTTTTCCGAAACACTAAAGTTACGAGGGATTTAGTATCTTTCACATGGATGCACTCTTGTAAACCATTGGTGATTTTGATAGTAATAGAGGGTATAGTTTGTTTGACGACGGGATGATAGAAAATAGATTCAAACATCTTCTCGACTATTCCATATGAAGCGTCTTTATCATGAATGAAATCACGTAAAATGTATTCTTTTTTCTCACCAACAGAAATAGGTAGAATCAAATCACTTTGAATGTAAAGGTGCTGTTCATGTTTATCAAGTGTCATTGGTGTTTCTATACCAATCGTATGCGCAGCAGCAAACACAGTTTGTAGCATTGAAAAACCAAAGAGTTTTTTCAAATTTTTACTCAATTGACATTGAATGTCATCACCCAGTTTCAGAACAACGCGTTGATTTTCAATTGAAAACGAAATGGGTGTGTTTTTACATCATATTTACTTTTCATCACATGCTTCAACTTCTGTTGTATATAAGGATTTACTACATGAATGAAGCTTTCAACTGTATGATATAGACGCGGCATTATATTGATAGCAACTTTAGATTCTTCATAAGACTGGTAAATTTTCTTGATGCGATCGCCATAGATGTCCACCCACCATTCATCATTAACTGAATCAGCTTTAGTGTGATATTCATGAGAACCATACACCACACCGCTTCCAATAATAGGTGTATAATGTCTTACAAAATGACGCAAGGTTGGAGAGAAATAAACTGTAAGTTTGTCATTATATTTCTGAATAACCAACTTATTTTTGTCCGCCATAATTTTCTCTCCATACTTCTTACCCACAGTCTCATTCCATCGTTTTACTAACTCAATAAGTGATAAAGGTTGAACACCACGCTTTTTCAAAATGATGCGTTCTTCACATTCTACAACATCTTCATCAAATATTTTAAATCTATAATGAAATTTGTTGATTCGATTTGAATAAACTTTTCTAACATTTGCAGTAGCAATTGACGTTAGATGTAGTCCATGGCCAAAACCGAGATGCGGATAGAATTCATTATCCAACCTCAGCGTAAGACCTTTAGTAAAAGAATGAAAGCGAAGGAACTGTCTCCCACTCCAATGATAGATAGTAAACTCATAAGCTTTCTGATTTTTATTCTTCATGATGGAAGTATTACCACTGTTGAATGCCTTAATAATTTTCTCATTCCCAAATGGTTCATAATAATCTGATTTTATCTGAATCCATTCATAGTTCCACTTTCCATCTGATGTTAAATTGTATGGGAACTGGAATGCATTATTCATCGTTATTCCATCATGGGTGCGAGGAGTCAATATCATTTCTTCCAAATCATTCACATTCTGAATATTGCTATCATAGCAAATACTAGAAACGCCAACCTCGCATTCACCTTCTAAATGCAGTGGACGATTTAATTCTACTCGATAGTCTGATGGTTTATTTTTGGGAAATTTATTCATAGAAGCATTACTGGGTAAGTAGATTAGAAACGAGTCCTTATTTTCACTTTCCATACTAATTACATTGGAAAAATATATTAGCATACTTTTGCATTAACTCTTCATTCGGAAATGGAGTGTAATACTTGTCACAGCATCTTTATGAAATGGAATCAACGCACCAGCATCGTCATAAATGGCAATATCAATTTGTGGGATGTAGTTTGATTTCAGCTTTGTATAATGCACTTTCTTGAAAGTATGCTCAGATAAAATACTGCAGCTTTTTGGCTGGTATGGTATCATTGCTAGCAATGGAGCTTCAACATCTCCCACACGTACATCTTCACCAATATTGGAATATATCTGAAAATAGTTAATACGACGCGATAGCGACATGTCTGCGCTAGCTTTGGTTACAGTACCACTTTTAAAGATATTTTGATCAAAACCCAAAATGTCCATTAGAGTTTTATCCATAATTAGTTCAATACCTTTTCCACTTATAGTGAGAGACAAAGTACCTTCTTTTTCAGAAAATAAAATATGTTGGTCATTAATCACTTCATTTAAATAATCTACAACCAATTTAATCGAAGTAATAATGCGAGGCATCAACACTCTTGTTTCATGTAAGATACCACCTAAAGGCTCTACACACTTTCTGTATAAAGATACGGTCCATTCTGTATCAAATTGATTTGACCTTTCACATGGTAAATGTTGCATATCAGATTTTCCATGAACAGCTGCAGAACGATGTCGTAAGAACTGATGAAAATCTTTTGAACAAACTAATACTAGATCATCATCATTTAATTTACTTATTGCAATATGATTAGATGATTTGATATAAGTCAATGTTGCCACTTGTTTACCATCAACTCGAAGGAGATAATTAAATTTCTTCAATAATGTTTCAGGAGTCATATTTGTCTTTCTTGGCTTAATCACAATCTTCTTCACCAACGTCTTCTCATTTTTTGGAATAAGATCTACATAATAAGCTTCCTCTCGATATATTAACTGTTTATGACCACTTATGTGGTAATTAACGTTAAAATTATCATAGCTTGTTAAGGCGCTAGCGAGGTAGCCTAAATCATTTCTTAAACTTGGACTTAAACCAACAATCCAATCTTTCTCAACTACATGATGTACATAATTATGATCATCATTGTGCGGAGTAAATTGGACAATATGTTTACACGCTTTATTCAAGAAATCATATATAAACTTTTTACATGATAAGAGATCTTTCTTTGACCACTGTGGAATGTATACTCGGCACCCCTTTTCACATTGGTAAGCAGCTGTACGTCTCATATTAATAGTCATCACCTCATGATCAAAAGTATAGACACAGTTGCTATAAACAAGTTGAGTGACACCCACTTCCCAATTTCCATTTAGCTGTTGTGCATGATCAATGGGAGTAGAAAAGAGTGCGGCTCGATTACTAGCAAATCTATTTGTAGCCACATTGCTAAGCAAAATATGATAAAACGACATTTTTATATTGCTGATCTGCGACTTTGCATAACATCATGAAGACTTGGATTTTGGACTCTCTACAATATATCAGAGTTGATCGTGATGGAAACGTACACTTCAAAAATTCTCATGGTCATACATCAAGAGGTATTACATTAACATGGCGACAATTTGTCAACCTCAATGATATCATGAGGGATTTGGAATATTTTGAAACATTAAGATTCATCTCCTTGGGTGATCAAGTTTGGCTTCAACATTACAGAAATGAAATTCAAATCTACCATTCTCATTCCGCAAACTGTTTCTCATTTCGCAAATACAATTGGGAGAAGTATAGAAGATACATACATCGCTCCATCATGACATTTATTCGTCGTGAGTTCATCGCCCTACTATGCAAATCTTAATCAGACATGACTACCACGCACGATGAGTTGGAAATTAGATTCCCTACAACGTATTGAAACGGATCATGATCGAAACGTCTATTTCAAAGATTCAACTGGAAATGTGAGAAGAGAGTTTGTTTTATCTTATCGTCATTTTCAATCTCTACATCAAATCATGAAGGACTTGAAATACTTCTATATGAAAAGACATTCACGTATTGGAAATCGCATCTGGTTGCGCGTCAACAATCGGCGAATTCAACTCTATCATTCCCAACTTCATACTAACTTCACATTTCATCAAGGTAGTTGGGAGAAGTATAAAAGGAAGGTGCATCGCTCAATTTACTCATTCTTTCATCATGAAGCGCCATCGCTACACCATCGTCAACATTCTCCGTCGCTTCAGACTCTACACCAAAATCGATCTCACAACATTACACCAACAGCTTCCAAACAGCAAGTATTACCCGGGCCGACCTCAAATGTTAGTGGTGAAGATGAACAATTCACGGAATCTTCAACTCTTCCCAAATGGGACTGTACAGATTCTCGGCGCCCTTTCTCATTCATCGGCGCAGTCAATGCGCTTAGAGCTACAAAGACTACTACGTCGGATATGGAAGAGGGAGAGGTGTGTGATGTCGAATCTGACTGTGGACAATATGGTGATCTCTACTCAATTGAGTGAAAGTGTATCATTTTTGAAGATTCGTACCAGCAGTTACAATTTGTGTTATGAACCCGAACTTTTTCCTGCAGCTCTCATTAGTTGTTGGTTACCTGTACATGTGGCAATCTTTCATAATAGTAAAGTGATCATTACTGGACTAAAATCTCATGTACAAGCAAATGTGATCCTAGACTATCTCATTGAGTATGTACGTACCCAGCGGATTGTAAAATAAAAAACAATTTTTCCAACATGATGTTTTTATTTCAAATCATGATAGAACTTACAAATCATTTTTTCATTAGAGGATGGATTACATGAAAAGTTTTGAATAATAGATGCAAATCGAGATACATGTAAACGTTTTAAGATGAAGTACAGTACAAAAGCACCACACGTTGATGAAAGTGGATGTTGTAGTATGCGTTCATTTCGCTGATATTGACGCGTATGTTTTCTCAACCACTGCTGTGTTGGTATATTTGGAGGTTGAGCAAGAGAGTCAAATAGTTCACCAAGTCGGTCTTCTCCAATAAAGATCGCTTTCCAATGCTCACCGCCTAAATTCTGAGAATGAGTGTTTAGCACAATAAAGATGGGATAGTGATTTACTGCAGGTGGTAAGGTATCGAGTGAATAGACATTATCGAAAGCTTTCAACGTCGCTTCGTCTGCATTACGCTGCACTTTAGTCTTAATATCGTCAGCAGTCAACCAACTCATTAACGATTATACTGAAGAATCACGTCACGATACTTTGTAATTTCAATAATTGTAATTTTGAATCGAAGACTGCATAAATTAATACATTGATCGTCTCAGGTAGTGTTCTTTTGAACGTCAAATCCAAAACGAATATTATGAGGCACGTTCGCTTGACGATAGGGTGCACTAATATCGCTGTCAGCAGTCAAATCAAATGCATAAATAGTATATCCACTCTTGAACTCTTTCATAGTCAGTCCGTTGGTATCATCCGTATTGTAAAAGCCAAAGACATCCATAAAATCAACATAACTGCGCATAAATTGATCCGCAGCAAAATCTGGTTTGTAGGGTGGACCAGGATGACTCACACCATTTGCACGTAAAGCAATTTCACTTAACTGATTGTGTTTAAAATTGAAAGGATTCTTCTTTATATTACCATTAAATGCATCATTTTCAACCATTGCCACCATGAGGAGCTTCGGTGCTTCCGATGGAAAGAGGCCATCTTTCATGAAACTCTTTTGATCTTTCGGAATTGTAAAGGTGAGAAGCTTAGTATGCTGAACGGGGTAAATGGCATTTTGGCGGTTAAGGCCTTCAGCATGCCCTCTAATGACACTTGGATTCGGTACTACTCGACGAATGTAAAGTGCAATATCTTCCACATGAATTCTAAAATTGTCAACTTTAGCAAATGCATTCAGCGCAAATTCAGGCTTATTCAATGTCAGCTTGAGTCGCATGCTGGTATTACACAGTAAAAACTTTGACTGTCTAAAGAAGTCTAAATTCAGCGGACCATATAGCTGACATACTCTACTATCTTTAATCATAGCAGATCGCTTTACAAAGCCACTGTTTGTTTCAACATCAAATTTTCCTGCTTCATCTCTGTACCATCCCATGGCTTCCATATGACTTTTTTGTGCTGCTGGATGAAACTGTGATACATGATTGAAATATGATTTATAGGGATAATCGCTTTGACCACTTTCCACCTGCTGCTCTCCAATCGTTAGAGAAACATCGCGAAGTAATGTAGTCAATGGTAAATTGTTCAGTCCAACTTTATGTGCATCGTCAATAGCAGTTCCATCTGCTTGCTGAATTCTAAACCTCAAATCAAGCATCGCATAACTCAAATCTATGTAGTCATCACTACCACCAGGAATAACAAATTCAATGGGGCCAGCATTCTCAGCTGTTCGAGGATGATAATCTACAATACTTGAACTAAGAATATCTGTCTGTATGGCTTGTTGATCGAACAAACAAAAACCGGAAGTTTTACACTCCATGATTAGAAGTTATAGCAGCGTCGTCGTTTAGCGCCTGATGAATGATTAGAGCCTCTACGACGTTTGCGTCAATGCCTTTTGACTGAAGATCGCACCTTACCAGCTCCGCGATGTTTCCTCCTTCCTTTTTTCATTCGTTTAGGTGATTTCTTTCCTTGAGTAACACCAGCAATGGTCTGCTTCAATGTTTTTAAACCGCGTTCCTTCCCACGATTCAACAAACTGCTCTTAAAACTTCTACCTCTGGAAAGATCACTAGCAACATCACCAGCAAAGCCAACGGCATTACTTAAAACATTTCGTTTTAGAGATCTACCGACATTGGATATGAAGGTGCTACAACAGATTTCAGTGCACCAAGTATGCTACCTCCACGTTGGCGGCGAGCGCCGATGTAAATTTGTCCTCCACCACTTACATAGGAGGGTCGTGAATAAAATGAGGCAGTTGGATTCATAGCTCAAACCCTAAACATTGTTAGTTACAACTTTGCATGAATCACTGTCGATCACTTAGATGAAAGATGTCGGCACGACGCATCCAAGAGTTCATACTTGAAGGATAACCAGTCCATTTAACAAGACACCATTCTTCACCTTGCCGTTTTTTACATCGAATGATTTTCTCTACCAAATATGTTTCACTTTCAGTGACTACCTCAATCTCATCGCGGTAAAAGCTACCCTCAATTTCTTCATTATCGTAATCTTTCAACTTGTAGGTGGTCGGAGAGTCTTTTTGATTAATCCTTGATACTGTAAATACCTCCTCTGTCCAATTCGGGAGGTACCTTTTAGCAAAAACACTTTTCACTTTTGAGATACGAACTTTATCGCCAATTTTCACATCACTTTTCACATGAGTGCGTTTACGTTGGAATGATTCGCGCACTTTATCTACATTGTCAGCATTTACATCTACTGGTCTGAGTCCAATAGAACGATGGATAGAGTGATTGTAGGCATGGAATGTATCTTGTAGAACCTTTGTCCAATTTTGTGTCAAGTTGGCAGTAAAATGTCGCCACAAGCGATTTTTTAATGTGCGATTAAAACGTTCAACGAGTGCAGCTTTATAAGCACTCTTTACACTAAACAAGTCAATGTCATGCCTCTCAAATAATCTTCTCACATGCTGATTTTCAAACTCTTTTCCTTGATCACTCTGAATTCTTTTTGGAATCCGACCTTCTCGAAAAATTGTTTGGAATGCTTTTGCTACTCCTTTCCCTTCTTTAGTTTTTAAAGGTTGAGCCCACGCATAACGCGAGAAAATATCAATGACGGTTAAAATAAAATTATTACCCGAGTTATGTTTTGAAATGGAGGCGACATCGCACAAATCTGCTTGCCACTGTTCATCGATGTCATGAACAATATAATGGCGGGTGCGGTACTTCTTTTTCGCTTGTTTGTGGAGTGTATAGGTAGCCTGACCCTTTAACCATCGTTTCACTTGTGATTGTGGAAGACCACTCGCTTTTGATAATTTCTTGATAGATGCAAATCCTGCCGGATGTTTCACATCATAATAGATTGACTTCAAACGTTCAGTCGATGACGACTGACTCTTTTTTCTCCTTCTCATCTTTTTGTTTTCTTGCCTTTCTACATTTACAACAACTGCAGCATTTAGCTTTAGCGGTTTTGCGATCGTGTTCACATTGCTTAGGGGTTTCATTATGAGAGCTGGCGCAGCAAGTGCAAGTGACAACGACATTCACCTCTGGCGGCTCATTACATGGCAAGCAACACATCTGCTTCATATTAATAGTCTGAGAACATGTATTTTCTGGGAGGAACTGTTTTACGTTTTCCTTTTACTAGTTTTAGTGGCGATGTAGATCTACGTCGAGTTCTTCCTCTTGTTTGCTTAGTGAGTGTGGGAGGGGATGTAGCAGGTGACGTCTTAAACCAGTTTGTTGGCATTTTCATCGCCTGAAGCATTGGAGTAGTAGCCACTGTTGAATCAAGTTCTTTCAATGTCTCATTATTCAAAGCAAATTTTGGCACATTATGCTTTTTCAATAGTTTAAGAAAGTATGACCAACCAGGTGGAACATAGCCCTGACGGCGCTTTCTACGTGTCGCATACTGAATCAAGTCTTCATAACGTGAACCATCAATCACTTTATTTTCATCTGTAATGATTTCTCCTCTATCATTTACATTGAGATGGGGCTCAATACTATTGAAAAGAGATATGGCATGTGCGCGAGATGCTAAAGGTGTACCAGTCGATACAGAGTCACGCATCTTATTCTTCAAGTTTTTCAATTGCTCAACAGTTTCCGATTGTAATAATACAGCACGATATGGATCTTTGATGTGAACATTTTGCTGATAATCTATTTCTTTCCTATACATTTGATTTGCAAGAGGTTGCTTTACTTGCTGCATGGCAGTCAATTGTACATATTCATCCTGAGGAATAACAATCATGCGAGAATAAGAACTCATAGTTTGTAGATAATCATGGGAGTTTTCAAAATATCACTTCGAAATCTAAATTCTTCCGGACACTCTTGCGTAAAGTCAATGAATAAGTAACCGTATGGTTTTTCAGTAGCTGCTTGAAAAATTTCAATGAAGGCTTTTGATCCTCTGGGTGCAACTTGTCGCGCCAAAATTTCAAATTGACTTTTATCTCGCGGATTCTTGAAAATAGCATAATAGTGTGTATTCAGGTTTCGTGTACGAGCTTCTTTTCCATCAGGAAACAAATTTTGTGTGATATAGATGATAAAGCACCTTTTATGGTGTGCTGCGCGAGTGAACATATCTGTAACATCTTTGGAATTCTTACTTTCTTTTAATAAATCATCCAATACAACAACATCATTAGACTGAAGTTTATCCACTGCAATAATTCCTTCATGTCGAATAAAGTTGCGACTTTGCAATTCCTGAAACAGCGACGGTTGATAAATACCATAACACCAAATCACTCGATTGATAGGTTCCTTAAACAACTCCCTTCTTTTATCCAATAAATTCAGCGTGAAAACAGTTTTACCTGCATGAGATGGACCTGATACAGTCAGAACTTTATCGCATTGAAGTCTGAAATCCATTTTAATACTTTGAGATTCAACATTTGCATAATTAACGCTTAGAGCCAAAGATATTACCCAATAGGTTGCCCACGGCAGGAGCTATCATTGGAAGTATTGCTGAAAGGAAACCACCCTTTTGTGTTAGAGTTTTCCTCTTTCTTTGAAGGGTGACTTTAGGATTGGAGATGAAACGCAATTTCGTAGCATATCGCTTAAGTAGCTTTCGTTGTTTTGGTGCTAATTTCTTCGTCCTCAACTTCCTCACATGAGAAATAATTTCACAAATGAATTTATCGTTGGCATGTCGTATAGCATTGTATCGCTGATTTGCTTTCATTCGTCGGAGAGCTTGAATAGCTGAAGAAAACTTTGAAGACTTTAGACTTTTACGTTTCGCCATTTTCCGTGTTAGTCTTTGCTAAAACCTATCTTTACCACATTTGCATAGGTACTAACTATTGCGGCATAAGTGACACTCGAAATGAGCAATATCACAGTGGTTACATTTGCAAAGTTGAATGCAATTACGTATGAAACAGCGTTGACAAAAAGCATGCTTACATCTCTTGAAGATGCGCTTTTCATTTCCATCCTTTCGCTTACATACATCACAACACATAGTTTCACCGTTACTGATGTCTATAGCAAGTCTTTTTGAAGATATGAATTTGCTAGCCTTTTCTAAATAATAGACACATGTACAGAAGGAATATACTTCGAGAGTGAGCAGACATAGCTCGAAAACCAGTTGTGCTACAATCAAGTACCACTGCATTTTCAATTTTTCTTTATGGAAAGTTGAATGTGAATATCTGAAATCGCTTCAATCACTAGACTGCTACCATGATGGTTAAATGCGTTAAGACGTTCAGCAATTTTTATCATATGTCTTTTAAAAAATTCTTGGGAGTGATCTACCACTTCCATTGAGTAAGAAGCAAAATGGAAAGAGCGACTTTCCACCTCTTCCTTTCCAAAATGACTAAACTTAATTTTCGCAACTAATCGCGCCATGATAATGCTATCAGAGAATGTATTCATTAATTCTAGAAATAGAGTGCTAGTATCATCGACCACTGCTTCGATGTCGGTCTCATCTTTATGAAATTTTATCACATAATCTTGAACAGCTCCTTTTAAACTTTGCCTATGAAAACGTAATGTTCCGCAGTCGTTTGAGAAAGACATGATCGCCCTTTATCTAACCCATCCATTGCATGAAAACAACAACTCTTCTCATAGTAACATTTATTGAATAACGGTAACAAGCATGCATTATAAATCAATGGTTTGAAAGAGATAAAATAGATACAGCTGATAACTATCATACAGCGAGCAATGATAACCATACAGGACTTTGGCAGTGTTGAGGTAAGGAGGAAAGAAGCATTGGTTATGAACGTAGCTACTACAACGAACAGACAAAATAGGAACACACAAATCCTTAAAACGTTTCGTGACTTCATGATAATGTTGATTCACTCTACTATCCCAAGGCGGGAGCAAAATATCATCAATGATTAGATTGGGAAATACTTTCCTCTCCTTACCAGGATTATTACAAAAGATGCGTATAACATTGAAAGCAGCTAACCATCGTTTAAAGTCAATAAGAAGAGCACTCTCACAAGAAAAGCCATAGTCTTGCAAATATTTCAGATTAAGTCCATGAATGTGTTTTCTCGCCCATTGATCAACATTGGGATCGCAGTTGGCATGTTGATGATAGACACTAACAATCTGATATGTCCAATTGTTCATAGCAATAGCACTGAGCTCCTGTACAGGTTCACCCTCACAATCCATAAAAATGATGATAGAAGCCTAAAACGGAAATTACACATCTAAGGAAACGTTCTATAACATATTACAAAATGAAGAATTACATCGATGCTTTTCACGACAAAATACACAAATGATATGATGGCAACGAAGAAGTAAAATGTATCTAATAAGGCCACGTCTACGACACTCAAAGCACATAAGCGAATTGTCATAGGGTAGAGTTAGGAAAGGACTAGTAATTCTCCTTCTTTGATTTGCGTTTTGATGCAGCATTCTTCTCCGACTTGCGCTTCGTACCACTGCTGTTAAGGATTTGATCAATTATGTCGTCCACGTTGGGTGGTTTTGGAATATATAGGATGGATTCCATATGCATGGAGAGAGAGGCTATTTTATTATCCTTGTGTCGACCATAATATAGCCCATTCACTTTGAAAAGGATATCCCAAGTACCTTCTCCGAGCTCATCACATCTGATGGGCATTGATTGATCTCCCTCCTTCTTATAGTAAGTACACCAATGTGATACCGGTAGGCAAATGTGATTACCATCCCAAATCTTTCTATAGGGAGTATCCTTGTCATCTCTCGCCCTCCACTCTTGAGCAAGAGGAGTAGGAATGTCCATATTTAATGTCACATACTCCTCAATAATATCAAGTTGGCGGCGAATGTACGGACTCACGGGGATCAGTATGTAGTCCCCATACTGATTGCGCATTATCTTGACATCCGTGGAAGGGAGCATTCCCGTTTGGAGTACTACGCTATGATCGTCATAACGCAAGACTTGTTTAAATTTACGCTGTAGCGGTGTAGGATTATGTACCTTGGTTGTTTCTTCCACTGGTCTCAGTTGTAGATGATCTGACCGTAGCGAACCTTGTAACGTTTGACCGCCATTTTGTCCTACTAGTGCAGCAGATGGAGTAGATGCCTGAAAATGAAAAAAGATTGTATTAAGTTTACGTTCAAGGGAGGAGAGGGAGGGAAGTAGCGACTTACCATTTTAGTTGGATAATAGAACAGGGAACTAGAGAGAGAGAGAGAAAATGTGCGTCCGTCACTCGTGTGATTCAACGATGGAATGATTCTCACTGTGGAAGGCTCGCTATTTATAAAGAAATGCTTGATTCTCATTGGATGATGATCCTCATTGGACAAAAACATCACGCTGATTCCAAATCTGAAATCCGTTTTCCAATCCGATGCTTCGTTTTGAAGCTAGAGCCCAAAACGTCCCAAATTCTAACTCTGTCGTTTTTCACCAATGTCCCAAAATCTTAAATGGCGTCTCACATCTAAACGAAGACAGATAGGAACAAGCCGATTCTTTCACTGAATTTGTCTCACTCTTAGCTTTCAAACGAGCTATGGCACGACAAAATCCGTCCACTGGAAGCCAAAATCGAAGCAAGCTGTCCAGAGGGGGGGGACGTCAGCAAAATTTTTTCTCTCCGATGGCGTTCAAATTCACCATACGGATGCAGAATTTCACGCTGAATCCGAATCTGGCCTCCGTTTTCCCATCCGAGCACTCCTTCCACTCGAAACAGCCCATTTTACAACCCAACATTCAGCAGATTGCACGAAAAACATCACACACTATAGCCTCAAGACTAATCCTGGCGGCCGCCCAAGTCCACCACGACACTCTGTCGTTCCAGAGGGGGGGGGAGTCAGCGATGGCGGCCATCTTGCGCTATCTGGTGTTTGTCACTTCCTTACTACTAATAGGAATAGTAGTATAAACGTCATCAAAATTTTAACAGACTGTCAGCAAATTCCGGAGTGGCACTCTCGAAATGATTTATTTGAGCGTCGATTAGTAATGCAGTAAGTGTTAAGAAATCCATACGTGCACATCGCGGTTAACCAGTCAAACACATGCATCTAGGCATTAAACAAATAGGCTTTATTTTTGTAGGCACATGATATAGGATGGTAAAAGTTGCTTGATTTGATGCTTAGAGCTGAATTTATTGATTTGTTTTTCGCGTTTCTGGTATAGTCGTGACCGGCGTAGCAGAGAACAAAATCTTTCCCGCTAGAAGCTCCAGATGATTCCATACACTCCGATATTTGGAAGCGGTGGTCCACACATTAGACCCATTGCTTTGGGTGGCCTTCTTGTCACGATTAACCGTGAGATCGAACTTATCACTTAGTTTAGTCAGACATTTATTCAAAATATCAAATAAAACTCTGATGCACTTTTTTGTCAATGGCAAAGCTAGTACAGTTCTGTTGGCAAGATTTGGACTGATGTCTTTCCTCAACTTGGTATGGGTGAAAGCGTGTAATAAGCAATTCCGTGCGTATCCTGCAATGATGAATTAAGATATTCTTGCTCAGAGTATATATTGCTCAAAAAGTTGTGAACTTGTAAAATATCTTGTAACTTATGCAAATGATAACGTAAAGATACTCGTAAACGATCATCTGGACATGACTTTTTGGTGATCAAGACTCGCAACTTAAATTACATCATTAGAGGCGATTCCCGTGCCCCAACAAAATTCCCGGGCTCGGCCGCCACCCTGTATATGTCAATACAATATATTGATACACAGTATGAAGAAATAGCTTCTTCACTCTTAATATGTCGATTTTCCATTACAAGTCTCCGCACCCTTCTCAAACCTAAACAGGAAATCCGTCTCCGCCTGCGAGCGAAAAGACCGTCCGCGCTCACGGAGCCCTAGGCAGGACAGTGGAAGCGATTTTTTTCGGCAACCACATCCGTCAGCAAATAGGCGGCTTCCGGATCTATAGCCCTGATATATACGATGCCGGGACGGGAGGAGTTTCCTTGATTTCGTAGTTACGGCTCGATAGTACTCCGCCTTTTGTTTGTCAAAACACATCAGCTGTCCTTTTCATCTGTATAATATTGCAGACTCTGTTAGACTATTGAAGATTGACTGGAACAGCTGCTTTTCACTTCTCTATTAGTCGCGTGATGAAACCTGTTGGTGAATCCTTGAATTCAGCATCCCTGAGATCTCTAAATTCTCAAGAGGGGAAGATAGAGATTTAACATGTCTGAGATAAAGCAGAATTTTTTTGCAGAAGTGTTTTCTTTCCTATCTCTACCCTACGTTCGTGCACGCATTGATCTGCGGCCTGGGAAACACAAAAGAGGTAATTTCTTAAGTGCTCTCCCTGAATAATAACATCATGTTCATGCTGCGTGAACAAATCAATAAGCCCGTACCCTAGGTATCCTTTCATGCGTTTGGACCTCAAGTAGTAGCTTATAACCCCTACTAGGGAGGGCCCCATGGACCACGGTTGAGAAGCACTGGTTTATCTTCTTTGTAAGTTTACTGTCGTGTCTTCATTTCGTACTACACATATGTGCCGGAAGCAACTCATTTCTCGGAAGTATTCTACCCCCTTCAGAACTGCCTCTCAGCCAACGTGACCTGTCTAGACACACAATAGGATGACTTTACTAATATGCTCAAACTAAGTGTAAAACCTGAAGGTGCCACAGATGCATCTCATTCCCAATACCCATCAATTTCTGTGATCTGAATAAGATTTTATAAAAAACCATGGCTAAAAAATGTTGCAGGATGTTTAGAAATACAGTTGTAAAAACTACATGTACTCTTTCGTATAATAAAAGTAAGATTCTACCACATTATAACATAGCATGGAATTCATGTGATCAGCGTGATTTTAGACTATTTTTGAGAAACGCTCAAAAGCACAGCTTTAACAACATGTTTTACCAACTTGTTTCAAGCACAGTTTATGATGTTGTTTTACAACTAATTTTTGTCCCTTTGAACACAAAGCTATTGACTTGCTATTGTAAATCTGATTTAATTTAGAAAAATACATGCGCAAAGTGAGGTAGTCGTGTCATGCGTTGATGAATTTTGAGGTATTGAATCGTACTATCAAATCCATGATCAAATCTCAACACCAGTAAAGGACTCTTGCGTGAGCTGGTATTATGACTGGTTTTAAGCTATAAATGCTAGCCATCATTAGTTTGCGCATTCGTTATTTGTACATCACACGAAATTATTTGAAAAAAATAAAAATCCTTGTTCTTCAGCCGTGTCCGAGATGCATGGTCAGTCGAATATCCCCGCAACATTTCGTCGCCAGGGTCGACGCCTCCTTTTGTGGAGTTGTACAATAGAATTGCTTCTGGCTTCCGCTTTTGATCATTTTCAGATATCGAAGGTACTTGATGCATTGATGACAAGAGATAAACAATTTTGTCTCTTTTGGCGTTGTATGAAAGAAGCATAATATTCTCTTCAGAAAAAACGAACTTTGAAGAATAAAGTGCAAAGTCTTTTTTCTTCAATTGCGAAGGACTTTCGCGACGATTTTGTCGAAGGGTCCCAACAATGGTGATACCTTCACTCAGTTGTCTTTTAGCAATTCGAAGGGAGGTAAAAAATTGTCTGTGGTAACATTGATACCAGATCTGTGGCATGGTTCCATGAGATGTTCCACGACATGTTCTCCAAGTCCCAATCCAGCTCGATTATCTTCCCTCCCAACATACATCGTAAGGATAGGCTTGAAGGACATAGGAAGTTTTTGAATCGCACAGTAGCCAAAATTTGATGCCAAATTTTGATGGCTTGCTTGGCATGTACTGTATAAAAGCACAGCGTGACCGACAAGGAAATAGTTGTTCTTCGATTGTCACATATCCATAAGGATAAAAACACTTCTGAGCATTGTCCATCACATTCTGCCACAATTCTCGGATTGGCGCAAATTTGTCCTCCGACTTCCGTCTCTCCCTTGTAAGTTAATTGTCAAATCGAATGCAAAGTATTATAATTATCCTTGCATCTCTTCTGTGACATGGTTTGTCGGAAAATTCTACGTCCGTAATTTTCGGACCAAAAGCTTAACAAAGGTTCATCTCGGCCTTTCAGAACTCCTCAAATGATGGATAAAGCAATAAAGTGTAGGGAAGATATGAAGGCGAATGAATTGTCTGTAGTATTACAAGGCGTTGGTCATGGTGGGAAGCAGATACATACAGCTTCACTACACGGCATCTCCCAATTCGCTCGTCGCCCCAACTGATAATTAAGGCAACAGACTGACGGGACACACGGCCGGAACGAATTGATGCTGGCCCAGGATGAAATGGCGAAGGAGAAATGATTGCGTCATCCTGCAGCGAGTCTGACAAGGGAACGGATAAGGAGGAAGGTTCGGTGCGTAAATATATTGTATAACTTCCAACGGTCGCTTATTCAGTTAACGTTTCCTTATTAAAACATAATAGATGAGCTACCGGTCAATTGACCGGTGTTGGTCTTTCTAGGTATATCGACAAACCGGTCTTTCTAAGGCTAAAAATCAGCTTCGATTAAATGAGGCTCTGTTGTTCAACAATGCTAAAACAGTTAGAATACTGCTTTATTAGGACTGAACATAATTCATTAAAACAGAAAAGCCGATTAGATTAAACTTCGGACAATCTTAAATTTGTTTTGCTGACCAAATCAAGCGTTTTATTGAAACCACTCTACTGAATCTAAATCTGTATTAGGTCAAATATGCACTTTCATTAAACCGATTTAATTTTGGTTTTGTTCGTTATAAAAACGACTTTATATTAAATCTGATCGAAAGTTTGATCTGGCCTAGAAACCGATTTAAATGACTGATTCTTTTGATTTTCATGGGACGCAACTTCCGTGAAACGCAGATTAAATCATAGATTGATTGTACTGTTGTTGAATACTAAAACTTCATTTCTTTGAATTCACTCGGCAATACTCATTTACTGGGAATGATTGAGTGATTATTTTTGTAGAACAAACCCCAGATGTTAAATCACGAGACTTCAGATGGAAAATAGTCGAAATGGTTTCAGTTGACTTAGTAGCAATTCAAATCAGCATCGAAGAGCATGTACGCTATGCTACTGAAACGGACAAATTTTTCAGAGACAATGCGGCTACCTGATGATATGATAGGGCGAAGAGGTTAATGAAGTCGATTCACGAACTTGTTTGATAGAGCAAGCGTATAAATTTCCAGTCGATAGCTCTGTCAAATTCTGAAAGTAGAGCAATAAAATTCCACCAACAAACTGCGAATGGCCAAAATTCATGTCTTGCAACCAAATCTAAATAATCTAAAAATATAAGCGATTTGCTTTAAACATCCTTAAAATACATTTAGATCATGAAAGATAGCTAAACTTTTGCTCTAAATCATTCTATCTTAAAGACCTCTGACTCAAATTGCATGAAACTTTGCTTGTGGAAAAAACCTTTAGCTACGCGAATCAGATGCCGAAGACAGGGCGAGCTAGAGACGAATGTGATGTGGAGCAGTGTTGCCACTCCAACTGCATGGAGTATAAGATAATATTAATATAATCACGTAATAACATTATTATTGCCAGTTGATAAAAATATTGTCAAAAATAGGTTCTTGGGGTTCTTGGGGAAAGCGTCAACAGGTACATGAGCAGTCAGAAAGAAGTGATGAATTACAGGAAAATAATTGTTTGTTACTGTAGATATACGAACTACCAGATACTTTAACAGGTGAACGTGCGAACAGAGAAAACACAGAGAAGCACAAGCGTTTCCAGAATCAACTGACCATGAGCGTGAAAACCCTAACAACTATATCAGGCTATCGCCAGATGCGAATAGGCTTATAGCACAAGCTCATTGTGAATTGAATCACAAAATATTGTTTTTATGGAATCAACTGATAATTTTCAGCAAAAAGAATACTTGTAAAAAGTAGTAATCCCATCCCAGACCGAAGGCCGGTGCGGTGCAGCGATGAGTCATCATGCTGACTCATTCCCCCCTCTGGAGAGAGGAAGGAAGTGCCCGAGGATGTGATGGGAGGAATGGGTCCTAGAGGAGGAAAGCATTCCCTACCCCCCCTCTGGACGAGACTTCCAACTTTGGTTCTAGAGATGGTAGAAAGTCGTGCAATAGCTCGTTTGAAAGCTAAGAGTGAGAAAAATGCAGTGGAAAGCATCCTATGTCGAGGTTTTCCTGGGTTTAGAGGAGAGGAAAATGGCAGGAATCTCTGAAAAACACCAGAGTTAGAGAAAGGCGGTTTTTGGTCATTTTGGGATGAGAAAGGCCGTTTTTCGGCATGAAGGAGTGCTCGGATGGGAAAACGGAGGGCAGATTCGGAATCTACGTGAAATTTTGCGTTAGGGAGGTTGTTTCCAGCTCAATCGGAGAGAAAAAGTTCTGACCCACCCCCTCCTGTCAAACTTCCAACTTTGGTTCTAGAGATGGTACAAAGTCGTGCAATAGCTCATTTGAAAGCTAAGAGTGAGAAAAATGCAGTGGAAAGCATCCTATGTCGAGGTTTTCCTGGGTTTAGAGGAGAGGAAAATGGCAGGAATCTCTGGAAAACACCAGAGTTAGAGAAAGGCGGTTTTTGGTCATTTTGGGATGAGAAAGGCCGTTTTTCGGCATGAAGGAGTGCTCGGATGAGAAAACGGAGACCAGATTTGGAATCAGCGTGCAATTCTGCATCTAAAGAGTGAGTTTCAAGTGAATCGGAGAGAAAAAGTCGAAAATTTTCTTCACACTGGGTCTCCACACGGGATTTTTTTGTGAAAATGCTAAATTGTGGCCTACTTTGGTGACGACTCACTCAGGAATGACAGTGAATGAAGAGCTCGGGTTTCTTTTAGGGGCGCATTTTTTTGCGCATTTTCCAAGATTTTGGACAGTTTGAAAAAACGACAGAATTTTTTCAACTCGGCTTCTGATCATCGTAGAGAGTCGAGGGATGGCTTAAATGAAAGGTGAGAGCGAGAAAACGTGACTGTCAAAATTTGAAGTCAATCGGAGCACTAGAACCGGAGATAGACGTGTTTAAAGTTTTGGATGATGGAGATTACGTCATCAGCTGATCGCCACAAACTATATAAGTGGAGTCTCTACTTGTGGGAATCAGTTCTCCTCCCGACTTGGTTGGGGTAGGTGAACTCCGGAGCTCCGATGATAGCATCGGAAATCTCCAAAACCGGGTTTCCGTAGGAAACCGACTTAGAAAATTTCATTGCTGATATCAGCCAAGGCGTCAAACTTAAGAGGTTAGCCAGGTCTCCAGACCATTAAAGACTCCAAAACTTTAAAGGCTTGCAACTTTGCTTCTACAAGTCCTTTTGACTTGATTCAAAAAAGGTTCGATGGCTATTGATCAGACCTATACTTACAGACTACTTATAAAATTTCATAAGAAGTGCTAAAAAGTTGAAACATTTAAATTTATTATTTTTGGAGGTTTTCTGGGGTTTTCGACCCTGCTGAAGTCAATGAAGGCATGTGTCATGATGTCTGAGCCAGTCTTCTCATTCGACGAGAGTTCTCGCCCATTCTTAATTCATCAAACATCCACTATAAAGAAGAGATGTTGCTTTACGTTTCACATTTGCCTGTCGCAAGTGTCGGATGCATGGCACGGAGAGCTTTGCTGTAATATTCCAATGACAGGGTGTTCCTTCGGGACGGCGGATGATGCCGTAGTGATAAGTGTGGCAAGGGAATGTGTCACATTTTAGACCGTAACCTCTGGGGCAACTCATGTTGGGCATTTGACACAGTTCTCAACGTAGCACTTTGGACGTCAATCGGTTGAGTCTTAGCTATCTTGTCATGGGTGGCTACTAAACATCTCCATTGCAAAACGCTTGTGAATCACGGCTTGCTATCAAGCATGTTTCATGTCTGGCTATCAAGTCATCTCAACGTGAGGTGGCGACCTTCGATATAATGCTTCCTACGGTGAGGCGTTCCTTTTGGACGGCGAGCACTGCCACAGATGGAAGGAGGGCAAGAAACGGTGTCATACTTTAGACCGAAACCGCTGAGCTGTCGCTTATGTTGGGCATGTGACACCGATCTCAACGGACTCTTTTCAATCGCTGGGTCATGAGTGCTTTAGCCATCTCCCTTAGGTTTTCTTTAAGATTCTCCACCAACGCTGTGAGACTGCCTCCGACCGAGGTTAAATGAAATGGAATGAATTGGAAGGGACATTCATGCGCCACACGCAACCACAAGCTCATTTCTCTCTTCGCTAGTGAACAAGCTCTTGTGAACGTAGTCAGAAAGTGTATCATGTTTTGCAAAAGCAAAGTTTAGTGTAGTCAAATAGTTTTTACCACGACACGCGTTTGTGAAAGTAAAGTTTGATCATCGAATATAAATTCGCGAGTGTAGTCAGAAAGTTTACGAAACACAAGTGTCATGAAATGCAAGCGTTAGTGTAGTCAAATAGTTTACCGTGACACACGTTTGTGAAAGTAAAGTTTGATCATCGAAGTTTTATTCGTGAGTGTAGTCAGAAAGTTTATCATGTTGTACTAAAGTTTTACCGCAACACAGGTTGATGTATAGTTAGAAAGTTTTATTCGTGAGTGTAGTCAGAAAGTTTAGCACAACACAAGTGTCATGAAAAAATACTTTATTTGGTCTTTGATTTAACATCATTGAAACCCGCTTTACTAATAGCAATGACAATATAGTTTATTTTATTCAGAAGCATATGATTGGCGTAACCATGAAAGTCGTCCATCCGAGAAATAATCTTCTGCAGATGTCGTGTATAAAACTCAGAAGCATCAGTAACATATTCTTGTCCGTAGGAACGAAACATGTTGGGCAACATGTCGAGCATGTTGGGCGTTTGACTTCATACTCAACGTGACGCTTTCTCTCGCCAGATCAGAGTACTTCAGCCATTCGACAAAGGTTAGTCTTTATGATATGGAGTAGAGTGAAGATTCATTAGATGTATTCATGAAGTATGATTCATAAGATGTATCAGAAGTATTCATTAGATGTCACTTCAATGATTGTTCCCATGATAAACGTTGACTAGGCAAATGAAACGATTCCCATCTTTCCTTTTCAGTGATTGAAGTCTTTTAATTCATTACCTACTATTAACTATCCGTCATGGAGTTTACGAAAATTGAGAATTATCGCATATCTGCTGAGATGGAGAAGGCCACCATCGAGCAATGTAAGTATTTGTGTCAAGGTTGACTCACTCTATTACTAACATCATTAGGGTAGACATCCCATTTAAACGTAAATCACGACCTGCCACCTCCCCTCTTGCGAGGCAGGTCCAAGAACCATCTTTAGTTTCTTTTATTTTAATTAAATCATCAATATTATGTAGTAGATTTTTAAGAACTCCTTTCCCTTCATCAGCTAAATTTAATTTACTAATAAAGTTATCTACTCCTTGTCCCCTTGCTGCTTTCTCCAACTCCCTATTATGTCGTTTTTGTTCTTCTAATGCTGGCCTTCTAACGGCCCAGGTGTGAGGGTTGTGGACTTACGTTCCACAACAGCACCAACTTGCGAGTCCACATCGAAGGCGGTTCCTGTGGCAGGGTAAGACAACCACCCACGACAACAGGTAGGAAGCGTCCCTCACCACCCGTCGGCTTTTCCTGTTCTTCGTGTCAGAAGACCTTTCCCATCGAGTTTGTTCTCTCATCGCACACAGTCACACGCATCCCACTGAGCTTTACACTGACGTCACTCTAAGGCTGAGCAAGTTCTCCCTTGAGAGGCTCGTTCGTGACTATGAGATGGAAAGCTCTGAACCTATACAGGATATTCATCCATTCCTGTCAAATAATGTAAGTTTAATTCATCAAATGTTGAGGAGCTTAGATAGATTTTTACTCAAAGGCATGTTCTATCTCACTGCTCGTTTCAATAGGGTAGACAGCAGCACGGGAGAAGTAGAGTCCACTGTGACTATTAGGATAGCCTCCTGTGCTGCTGATCTCATAAGTGATGTAAACGAGTGGATAGAGAGACATGCGACCTATCTCGTCAGCAACTTAAATAAATTTAATGAAAGAGACAGCGGTTTGGTTTTTGATGGGATCGAGAAAGTAGACATTAAAATCAATCTCTTAGAAAATTTGCAAGGGAGCGGTTGTTTCACCCTTCCCAAAGCACTGGCTGACAAAAAGGCTGTCATCGATGTAGAATGTCAGTCCCAGTGTTTCAAGTATGCCGTCCTCTCCATACTTCACTATGATGATATAAGTGTACATCGTGAACGAATCACTCATTATCGTGAATGGGAGGATGAACTTAAGTTTGATGGGTTAGATGTCAACACAATAGATTTTAAAGGCATCGCCCAATTTGAAAAATTGAATGAAATTAAGATAGTCGTCCATCTCTAGGAAAAAGGTCTGAAAGGCGTTAGGTATAACAACCGCCAAAGTGCCTACGACCGGGTTGTCAATCTTCTCCTAGTCTATAGCGACAACCACCCAGAATGGCATTATTGTGCCATTCCAAAAAATTTCAAAGTTATACCATCATCAAGCAGCCTATAGGGATAATTTTTATTACTGTGATCGCTGCACTCGTGCACACGTCGTTTCACATCTAAACCATTTTTTGAACAGCATTACGAGTGGTGCTCTCGGGGTAAACTTCAAATGGAAGTCATGCCCAAAGATAAATTTTATAGGTATGAGGAAAACGGTAATGCGCTCAGTCCCATATGTACCATCTATGCGGACATTGAATGTTACATTGAACAAGAAGACCTAAGTCATGAGCCAGCAGCCATTGCCTGTTATGAATGCAGAGCAAGCATGGTTAGAATTTAGGTGTCGCACTTTTGGTGACTACATGCTTGCCTACTTAAAATTAGACGTCTATCTGTTGGCTGACGTGTTTGAGACTTTTAGGAAAGTCACATTAGAACAGGACGCCCTAGAACCCGTCCATTTTGTTAGTCTACCGGGTCTGTCCTATCAGTCAGCCTTCAAGATGACGAAAGAGAGAATACATTTGCTGCAAGATGCAGAAATGTACACGTTATTTGAACGTGGTATTAGGGGTAACTTAACATTTGTTAACAAACATGTTGTCAACAGCACCCAAGACATAGGATCGACCACGCAATCAATGTACACAGACCAAAATAATTTACATGGGAGTGCATTATCCAAACCTTTCCCACAGTCTGACTTCCAATCGGTAGAGCCCCATGACATTGAACACTTCTCCAATCCAGCACACATCATGGCGCTGAGAGATGAGGCCGACATAGGTTATTTATTTGAAGTCGACCTCATCTATCCAAAATGTATTAAGAATAAGACAGTTGATTTTCCTCTCGCACCCGAATCTGGCATAGTCAGTCCAGATATGCTCTCTCCCTTTATGGAAGAACACAATAAGCAATATGAGGCGGAAAATGACTTAGAATATAAACCCACTAGGAAGTTGTTGCTCACCCAATTGAACAAGCAGCATTATATCGTGCACTATTCCATCCTCAAATTCTATCTAGGTATGGGGATGCAACTTGACAAAGTCCGACGCGCTATCCAGTTTAGGCAGAAGCCCTTTCTAAAACCGTATATAGAATTTAATAGTAAGAAACGGGCTGAATTCAAGAATCCTTTCGAAAAGGACTTCTTTAAATTTAAGAATAATGCCCTCTTTGGTACAACCATGGAGGATGTAAGAAAGCGCATGGACTATCGTATCGTGACTGATCCGGAAACGAGTATCAAGTTATGCCGCTCACCACTGTTTTGTCACCATGATGTCATTTTCGAAGACATCACTGGTTTTAAAATGTTAAAATCCGAAGTAGAACTTCGCAAGCCCATTTATGTCGGTCAAGCTGTCTTGGATCACTCCAAGTTAGAAATGTACAAGTTGTTTTAGCACACCTTTAAAACTTGCCCATTGATCCAACATGTGGAATTAGTAGAAGGCGATACAGATAGCTTCTTCCTAGCTTTGACAACTACGAGCCAAGTCAAGCAGGAAGACATTTTAAAATTTTTAGCACGAAGTTTGATAGTTCCAACTATCCCACTGACCATCCGCTTTACTCTACCACAAATAAAGCGAAGCTTGGCTGCTTCAAGGATGAGTGTGCCGGCAAACAGATAGAGGAGATGATCTTGCTTCGTCCCAAGATGTACTCCATGAAGCTAAAATCCTCAGAGCTTTCTATTAAACGGGCGAAAGGCATCTCGAAGTCAATCGTTAGGAAAATGACGCATAGGGACTATCAAGATGCTTTAGATTCACTTAAAATTTAAAAAGTAGAAATGACCATTTTAAAATCACAGTCGCATCAAGTCAGAACAACGACATATAGGAAACGAGGTCTCTCAGCTTGGGAAGATAAGCGATACTGGATGAGTCCTAACCACTCATTACCGTACGGCCATGCAGACACTCATCTACCTCCACCCAAGAGACAGAAACTTTCTCCTCCTCCGTCCAGCGATGTATGATGATGAATGCTTCCTCTCTGTTGTGGCTGATGTTTTGTTTTTCACTCCATGGCGTTTTCTATGGGGTGATGTGAGTGAGTCTCTTGTAACATCGTCCATATTATGATCACTTCATATCATGACTTGCATATCAACCGGTTTTCCTGACTTTGTTTTGTCCCTGTACAGTTTCCTTCAATGACTTTGTTTTCTCAGGTGATGTGAGCCATAAAAACTTTGTTTTCTGCTACCATCAGTATTACCTATGTGCTGTGCTATTAACGTCGGCTGTGATGATAAATAACATATCATGTATATACTGTGTCGTTTTCCTTTCACATAAAGTTGCGGTTCAAATAGGTGGAACTGACGTGGTAATAATGTCATAAGCATGTGACTATTTGTAAGATAGGTGAAATATAAAATGAAGTCAGAATCATTTCACTGTTTGTAAAGTTAGAAATAAAGTTGACGTTTGTAAAGTTAGAAATAAAGTTGATGTTTGTAAAGTTTGAAATAAAGTCATAACCATGTCACCGTTTGTAAAGTTAGAGATAAAATTGTTGTTTGTAATGTTGGTAATAATGTCATTCACAAATGGTTAAGTTAATAAATGTACTATACACTAACGGTTAACATTCACTTGTGCTATATAAAACCCTAAATCCCTAAATCCAACCGTAGGTAACCCTATCCCGATAGATGATGGACTTTAGCAATTTATAGATAAAGTATAATATAAAGTAACAAGCATTTCACTGTTTGCAAGATAGGTAAAGTATAAAATAAAGTCATAACCATGTCAGAGTTTGTAAGTTAACATCCTCATCAACGAATGTAACATCATGAAAATTTCTTCGGCCTAGGAAACATCAACCACTTTGCTGACTCATGTCTATAAATAGCTCTGACTCATGAAGTGGTAAAGCACCAGTCAGTTAGATAAGAATCTAATCAGTCTTGTTCAACCCTTTCACCGACACGTGTGTGGGCGTTTCATTCAAGATCGATGGCGCCTCACGTCAGACAGCGTGACCTTTTCACCGACAAGTGTGTGGGCGATAGTTCTTTGCGATGACTCATTAACAATGTCAGCTACTTTACTGATATCACGTAAACCAGTCATGATACAATGTCCGTTGTGAAACACTGCAATATGTACAGGATGCCACTTCCGAATCAGAGCAGCAGGAAAGAGTTCAGTTTCATAAAATATACAATGATTACTGGTTTTAATGTTTGCTAGATTCACTAACATCTTCAATTGAACAGACACTACTATATTCTTCAATGTCAGGGGACTAAGGCATGAGTGTTCGCATTTTCTTGACGACTTCGTAACACATGGACTGCATCACGAAATGAGAAAGCTTTCCTAGGACTTGGATTTTGCCGCAGCGAAAGATTTGAAGATTTCGACCGTTGCTCATGCGAATGACCAACATTTGTGGACGACCGCGATGATATACTGAATCAGGAAGATGGGTATGCAACTGTTCTAAATCGATGTCTCTTCTCAGATTCATTTCGCGCATGGCGGATGGGGAGCATGATTCACAAAAGACATGAGGCTTGAGTGAACTTCCCTTTTATACTTTTCCCATGAGGTTATTGGAATCACGATGTAGCAGTGATCATTATGTAGAATGATCTCTTGAATGCGAATCAATACAATACCTTCTCCTACGTTAATGACACGGCAAGAGTTGGTTAGGATTGCGCGATGTAACCTTCGTAGTTGAAAACGTTCTAGAGTTATCTGAAGTTGACGTTTCATATCATGAAATGTAACACACTGACTTTCCATGATACATGGAGGCAAGCAGATAATTTTTACATGATCATGATTCAAACCTGAGTAAAGAACGTAATGCCTGAACACACTCAGTTGAATCATGATATGTTTAACAACGTATGCATTTCCTTCTATCGTCTCTTCTATTCTCTCCATAATTTTCTCCACATGACGTACATAAAACTGATCACTAAGAGTAATCCATTCTGTGCAATAGGATCCAAAACGAAGTGGTTTTTGCAAATCTTTCAACTCTATGTTCTATTTGCACCCATGCTGTTGACAATAATATAGATACAGTTCATAATCGTCATAGAGACTACAATGCCAGCGTGAAGAGAGTTTTGCAATGTAGGTGGCTTTATTTCTAGTATTACAATGGGATGGTGGTCTGTAAAGGTGATGTCTCTCACCGAAACATACAGCCATATCAAAAATCATTTCATCTCTAAACTTCTTTTGATCACAATGCATATGATAGTCTTGTCTTACACGATCTACCCAACATGGTAAATATAAATTATCAATGTGCAACTGAAGTGTTGCTGCTTCTCGTTCAGAATCATTTCCTACTATTTTAACAATATGAAAACCTGACAGCCATCGTTTGAAATCCCTTATCAAATACGTTTCATTTACAAATCCAATATGAATCAAAATAGAAGGATCAAGTCCATGCACATGACGTCATGACCATTCGTCTTTGTGTGGAGGACAGTAGGCAAATCTATGATATACACTAACAACAGTTTGATCGCTTTCCCTCATTGCAATAGCACTCAACTCCTGCATTGGTATCCCCTCACTGTCTATGAAGATGACAACTTACAATACCAAAAAGACTTAATTACAAGATAATACATTGAGCAGGAACTTTACAAGGATGTCTGTCCTTTACATAACAAAAGATACATACAATATGATGACAATGTTTTAATTGAACACAACGCACAAGACCGCGTTTTCCACATTCACTACATACTAACTGATTACAATACTTAAGATTTCTCTTTGGTGGTAACACCATCTTTCTTTGATGCACGACGACGTTTAGGTTTGGTGACAGGTTCTTGACACTCTTTGACACAAGAATCAATGACTTTCTCAATGTGATCAAGACCTGTTAACTCAGGTTGATGATGAATTTGAGCAACACGCTAATTGAGAGAAATCAAATTACCGTCAGATTGATGAGGTCCCACATAAACAGCAGGTACCTCAATATGAAAGGAATAAAAACCTGCACCTAGCAATGACAATTCTGTTTCAACTGACTGTTCAACTGTCACTCCTGAAGTGACTTTACAATACTTGCTTTGCAAAATATAGCAGCGAGTGCCGCGATACAAACGTTTATAATAAGAAGTTTTCTTTTCAGGCCATAACTGTAACAGTTCAGTGGGAATAAGAGCCTTTTGCCTAACAACGTCTTCTAAAATGTCAAGCTGCTGACGCAACCAATTATCAATAGGTATACTCAGGTTTTGACCGCAACGATTTACTTGCGTATCCACTTTTGGTAAGTATACCGCCGGCGATTGAAGATAGAGTCGAACACCGTTGTAGCGCACTTGTTGTTTGTAGGTGGGATAGCCGTGAATACCTTTTCAATTTTCGGATTTCACAGCTCGAGATGATGAGGATTGAGTGATGCAGCAGTAGGAGTAGGATTCATGGCCATGGCAGTCTGTAACGAAAGACTACCACTAAGTACATTCATGATCATCAGAGGAAAGAAAATCCTTAGCTTAGCAGTGACATATGAGGTGGCCCTTAAGAGGACCTTTTGCTGCGTTCACATGATTTAAAGCTTATCACCAAAGTCTACGTCTTCGTCATCGTCCAGTAAATTAAATGTCTTGGGCTTGGGACCCGAATTAAGTTTCAATTCCCTAAAAGACTTAAAGGTAAAGCGTCTAGGTGGTGGAGGCGGCTGGTGAGGGTTCAACAAAATAGGCTTGTACAATCATCGACCACACACTCTCCTGCGCCTCTCTTCTAAAATGTTGGTAAGGTTTAGGCCACACAGTCATGACACTCACTTGTAAATTTGGAAACAGGATTGAATCAGACAAAATTGAGACGGAGAATGGCTTGAGCAAGTCACACACGCTTTTCAAGTCAAGAGAATGAAATGAAGAGAAAATGGGGAGACGTCTGCTTTTATAGTCTCCTGCAAATCCACATTTGACACTATGAGAGCCAATCAGAGAACTCCGTTTCTCCCCTGACTGCGTTGCGGCAGGGAAAAGGAGGCACGCGGACGACTGACTCATGATTGCTTTTCCCAAATCTTGTAGTCAAATCTAGTTTAGCACATTGAGTTGAATATGAATGTGTTTTATGCGACATAAGAGCAAGTTGGATCCATGCTCTTGAAATGAATCTAGTCGAGATGCAATTTTCGCGATGTGTCGCTGATAGAAATCTTTAGGATCATGTATCGTCTCTGCACAATAGGATGCAAAATGAAACACTACACGTTCACCTGCATGTTCATCAGTCATTTTCTCAAATTCAATCTCTGCAACTAATCGTCCTTTCACATCTTTATTCATCAAACTGTCCATGAGCTGTTGGAAAACGAAGTAACCTTTAGCGATAGCAAATTCTAAGTCTGCCTTTTCATGATGAAATGAGATGATGTAGTCCCGAATCACACCACGAAGACTTTGTCGATGAAAACGTAGTGAACAAAATTCACTCGTAAACTCTATTGCATCTGTCATCTTTCTTCCTATCACTTCGGATACATAGCATAGATGACATTCAGGTGTAAAATGTCACGCTGATTCCAAATCTGGTCTCCGTTTTACCGTCCGAGGCTTCGTTCACCCGCTAGAGCCATTTTCATAAAAATTCTAACTCTTTCGTTTTTCGGTGATGGGCAAAAATCTTAAAGTCACTCACACACCTCAACGCACGAACGGTGAGACACAAAGTTTCTTCCACTGAATTTGTCTCACTCTTAGCTTTCAAATGAGCTATTGCAAGACTTTCTACCATCTCTAGAACCAAAGTTGGAAGTCTGACAGGAGGGGGTGGGTCAGAACTTTTTCTCTCCGATTGAGCTGGAAACAACCTCCCTAACGCAAAATTTCACGTAGACTCCGAATCTGCCCTCCGTTTTCCCATCCGAGCACTCCTTCATGCCGAAAAACGGCCTTTCTCATCCCAAAACGTCCAAAACTCACCTTTTTCTAACTCTGGCGTTTTTCTGAGATTCCTGCCATTTTCCTCTCCTCTAAACCCAGGAAACCTCGACATAGGATGCTTTCCACTGCATTTTTCTCACTCTTAGCTTTCAAACGAGCTATTGCACGACTTTCTACCATCTCTAGAACCAAAGTTGGAAGTCTCGTCCAGAGGGGGGGTAGGGAATGCTTTCCTCCTCTAGGACCCATTCCTCCCATCACATCCTCGGGCACTTCCTTCCTCTCTCCAGAGGGGGGGCTGAGTCAGCATGATGACTCATCGCTGCACCGCACCGGCCTTCGGTCTGGGATGGGATTACTACTATGGAATGAATTACAAAATATATATTTATATATCACAAAAATCAGCAAAAGATATCGTGTGTACTGAATTACAGAAATGCGTGCTTCACGAAAGTCAGTACTGTTTATTTTAGCAGTACTCTCTTTCAGCAGTGTTTTTTTTACTCTAAAGGTGTGTACTGAATTACAAAATCATGTGTAAATGCACATATACCACAGTGCTTCAAATTTTATAACTTCAATAAGAACTTGGGACTTAAATCTCCAAAAGAATACATACATATATGCATTTATTAATGCGTATCAAGGGCTTCAAACAGTCACTTCTTGGAAAATTTGGACAATGAAAAGAAAAATTGCGCCTTTGCACGGTGTTTCAAAGCGACAGCTGTTTCCGAAGCTTTTAAAATCGTCCTCGAGCGTTCAACAACTTCCTTCTTTGACATTCGATTCTTGTATCCTTCGCCAATTGTTCCTTCACGAGAGCAACTTGTTCCAGTTCCGCAACATCCAGCCTCTTGTAGTTTCAATTCACCTGCTGTTTGTCTAGCATCAGCTTCTTCCTTTTCCTCCTTCGCAGACAACTACTCCTTTCTCATGTCTTCCAATCTGTCCCTACGCTATGAATCATTTTCAGGGTGTACACCGTATATGAGAAAAAAATTCACGTACAATTCACGTACATGACAAAAAATTCACGTACCACTATTTCAGGCCTACCGACAGTTGGTTGAGTCAAAATCATTCAAAAACACTACCCGCAGCAACTGCTCAAACAAATGCAGTAATGAGATCTCTACAGTAGAAAGATAGTTTTTCAGAACTATCTTGTATACACACTGCACACATAATAATGTAAGTGCATTCGATGCTGTTTTGAAGCCATCATTTCACAAATAAATGCTATTTTTGGTCACTCGATAATCTCTAAATACAACATATTTCACGGTCATTAAAAAAGCAAGGGTAATAATAATAGGGTTTGTGTTTTTAGATTTCTAAAAGCAGATTAAAACTAAGAATATTAGTGTGCATATTCAAGGAGGTAACTTTTTATTTCTTTTAAAAACATCAGGATAGAAACAATAGACTGAGTCCAAAACGGACCCATAGTCCAATAGACTGAGTCTAAAAGTCTTCCAATAGTCGGCGCTTCCGTTGTGCACATAAGTATGAGATTTCCGCTTCCTTCTCCTTCTCCCTTGCCTCATCCAATTCAATAGCTTTCCTTTTTCGGATGGACTTCGGAGCAATATTAAATCAATGAAGGGATCAGTTCAATGAAACGTTTTCCAACGTAAAGATTTTCACACCACCTGATTCGGCAAAACTTTTTCGGGAACTGTTTGGACCCAGCGATTTCAATAAATTGTGCTTGTCTAAGAGGCGAATTTTGAAAACCATCATAAGAGGAGGACAGAATCTCGTCAATTTTCCAACCACATTTTGTATGACCTAATGAAGATGCTCCATGAACAATGTGCAGGCCGCACGAGCCTAATTCCAACAAAGCAGGAAAGCCCTCAACTTTTCTACGACTACTCAGCATTCGAAAAAAGTGACCAATTAACATTTGGCCCATTAATGGACACAGATGACCGATCAAATGTCTGTTCTAATTTCAAATGTGACTGCGGATGCAGTTATATTGGTCGGACAACGAGATGTCTTGGTATCCGTATCAAGGATCACTATCCTAAGTAAGCAGCATCAAGATCTAGAGTCCCAAAAGATCAAAACAGCTCAATATGTAAGCATCTCTGGGATTGCCATCTATTTGCCGGACACAAAATCAAATCATATTTTTCTGTTGCTGCGTATTGCAGAAATGAGTAGTATAGGGTATGACATCCGGCGCTTAGCTTCGCTCGCACCGGATGTCACACCTTCCGAGATTTCAAAAATTTACGTAGTCTAAAAATATCAAAATTTCACGTTGTCGAAAATTTAAGTAGTCTAAAAATTTACGTAGTCTGAAGATTTCTAAAAAAATTCATTAAAAAATGGAAACCTCAGAAATGGAAGGAACTTCAAAAATGGAAGGAACTTCGAAAATGGAAGAAACTTCGAAAATACATCCTTCGTTATCACAATTAAAAACAAGTGAAATGGACATTGAAAAAATGAACATTGAAAAACATGAAGATAGAGTACGTTATATGAAAAATAAGGAAACGCAATTATTATTAAGATTAGAACATTATGATAAATTAAGAAAAAGATGGACGAAAGTTAAGAATGTAACACAAGGTATTGGAGTATTTTTAACAGTAAGTTTAGGTGCTTTAACAATTGTTATATCTTCTGGCGCTCTTTCAATTCCTGTTATTGCTACTGCTTTGCACTCTGATGATCGCCCAATTGTAGGGAACAGCTGCTTCCCGCATTCATGAAACATTGTATTCATGAAACATTGCATTTCAGAACAAGCAGCTGTTACCCGCACTTATACACTTGCCAAATGCGCTGCCAGTTCTCCGACCGGAACCGTGACCAAAACCGTTTTTGAATCCACAAGTGCTCAGAAAATGGCAGCGATTCATTGGTTTACTTGAACTCTATTGTTTTAGAAAGTTACAATTGTCACGTCAACGTTGTCATAGCAATTTCATTGATGCTTATAAAATGTATCTCATTTAATAAATTTTAAATTTATCTCAGTTCGTTTTGAAAGGGAGTACTTGCGTAAAGCGTTGACTTTATCACAATATCATGGTTGGATCTATTGAACGCCGACTTCGTCTTCAAGTAAAACGTCAGAGAATAGAGGGACTAACAAGACAAATCATACAGCTTCAATCGAGGAGCAATTTATTTCGTGATCATAACATTGGTGTCTTGTTTCAAAATCTTTGTGAAAGAAGAGTCAATTTTAGTATTGACAAAAAAATACTACCCCTTATTGAACAGAGACAGAAATTATTTTATAATATGAATGGACAAATCAGAAGTGGAGGAAGAAAATATTATACAGCAAACAAGTCAACCTATTAATATTGAAGTATCAAACCCACCAACATATGAACAAATACAAGAACAAATGCGAATAGAAGAGCAACCTCGGCAACAGCATGCTCAAAGAGAAGAAGATAATCAACAACACCAATAGTTGTAACGTTTAGATTGAAGTTTGACGCTTCGTGGGAATCTGCGATTCTTTATTCTTTTGTCCTGCAGGCTAATGTATTCTTTTTTGTTCTGAAGAATAAAGATTTATCAACTGTCAACGTCGTTGTCACTTTTCATTCTTCACGTAATTAACTAACAAAGAAAATGACAAACATAAAAGAAAAACAAAAAGAAATTAAACATAAACGACTTCCTAAAACAATACGATAAATAAACAACTATAAACTTCGATCTCAAGAAAATAGCTAAACAATTAGGAATATAAAAACTTTCATGTATTTATGAGAGATGAATTGTGAGAACTAAAAGATCATAAGCCTGAGGTAAATTTAATGATAGAATTTATTTCATTTAAAATGAATGATAAAAATCCGACAGTTTACTGAGTAATATAAGCGACATACGTCCTCAGGTTAATAACATGTCTGAGTTCTTGAAATTATATGGGAGGCAAACAACTACGAATCTGAAGAAAATCGCTAATCAGTTAGGAATAAAGAATTTCCACGTATCGATGAGAGATGAATTACAATTGATAAAAGATGTGCGAAACACTAGCTCTGCTAATGTGCCTGAAGTGAATTTTGTAACAAATCTCCACACATCAGAACAAAAAGGAGTACATTGGTCAGCAATGCAAAAGAATACTAATGTAGAAAACTATTGGTTCGACTCATGTTTTAAGTACTGGATCTGTTATATTTACTCGTTTATCCTGATTAGCAAGTTCTTTTTCAAGAGTTTTAAATGGCTCCATAGTTTTTTCAAAATCAGTTTTTACTTGCTCGGTTTGCTGCATTTTTTCAAACATATCAGATTGAATACCAGCTTTCATCATTCTATGCTGAGTATGATTTTCTTTCATAATATTTTTTTTTATGAACTCATCTAATTGTTGAATTCTTTTTTGATTGTCAGCTTCAATTTCATCCATTTCATATATTATATTTTCATATTATTTTTATATTTTATTTATTTTTCCAAATATAATATTTGAATTTTGTGGTAACATTGGAATACAACAAAAACATTTTACTGAAATATTATTTTTTATTGCTTTGTCGTCTAAAATTTTTTCGTCTAAAGTTTTGTTAAATAAAGTTTTTAGTTCTTCTAAAAAAATTTTATCATTTTCTTCATTAGAAATTTTACCATCAGTAAAATTTTACCATCCTGTTTATTCTTGTCATTAACTTGTGTCTGTAATTGAATTGATAATTTATTACCTTCATTAGCTATTTTATCATATTTTTCAATTTCATCTAACGTAATAACATTATCATCACAGACTCTTTGAAAGTAATGATGTAGTTTATCATAAACTTTTTTAATATGTAAATGTTTATTTTTTAATGATTTTCGTTTCTTAGTTGTTAAAGATTTATCCAACATTGTAACACGTGAAGTTTTAAAAACACCCGTACCTCTTAAAGCAGTAGCAATAACAGGAATTGAAAGAGCGCCAGAAGATATAACAATTGTTAAAGCACCTAAACTTACTGTTAAAAATACTCCAATACCTTGTGTTACATTCTTAACTTTCGTCCATCTTTTTCTTAATTTATCATAATGTTCTAATCTTAATAATAATTGCGTTTCCTTATTTTTCATATAACGTACTCTATCTTCATGTTTTTCAATGTTCATTTTTTTCAATGTCCATTTCACTTGTTTTTAATTGTGATAACGAAGGATGTATTTTCGAAGTTTCTTCCATTTTCGAAGTTCCTTCCATTTTTGAAGTTCCTTCCATTTCTGAGGTTTCCATTTTTTAATGAATTTTTTTAGAAATCTTCAGACTACGTAAATTTTTGGACTACTTAAATTTTGAAATTTTGAATTTTTCGAAATTTTGAGACTACCTAAATTTTTAGACTACTTAAATTTTCGACAACGTGAAATTTTGATATTTTTAGACTACGTAAATTTTTGAAATCTCGGAAGGTGTGACATCCGGTGCGAGCGAAGCTAAGCGCCGGATGTCATACCCTATACTACTGAAATGTGCCCCATGGCCATGTTAAGATCACTGAGGCCATTTTGTTGAAGCGGTTCAGGCCCTCGCTGTGTGTTATGAAAGAATATGTAAGTGACTTGCTCTTGCCATGGTCTTGGTCCTTTTTGCTTTCATCTTATCTATGTTATTTTCTGATAGTCTAATATCTCGATTTTAGTCTCTACCTATGCATAATTTTTTACTTAATCTCTTTTCATAGCTATGTAATTTGAATGTTTATAACTTTCAGTGCAAGATTGTTTAGAATCCTCTTATAAATGACGTATCTTATGATTAGAGTCATCGAAAGCGCTCAAGATAAAATTTATTAGTATGAGTTTAGTTTTATTTTCCTTGCTAAAATTCAGGGGAAGAAAAGGCTGTTTTAAGTTTTTGAAGACGCTACTTACCAGAATTTCACAAATTTTCATTGTCTGAACCCAGACCCGTTGTTAGTAGCGGCTATATTATATGAACATATCTACATGTTTATGACTTTCTTTCTTGTAAGAACCAAGTCAGAGTTGGTGCAACAACGGAAGAAAAAAAATTAGCTTATGTAACAAGAATCAGTGGATATCAAGTAGGAGTAAATAGCAGTAAATACCACTATCTGCGCAACTGAGCTGAAATTCACGTACACCTTCGCATTTTCCCAAAATTCACGTGCAATTCACGTACAGTGGACACCCTGCATTTTGTACCGCCTTCCTTAATTCATCAGCTTCTTAAGCAGTCAGTTTTGCAATTTTCTCACTCTCTGATGCTCTTTTCTGTTTTGTCAAAAACGCATATTCCGCATGAGGTCTAAAACATCTTTGATTAATCATATAATTATCCAATTTGAATGACGCAGTGATTTCTTTTCTGCAACGCAGGAGGGAACGACATTGTAAAAGACTTTTTCTGTTGTCATCGGACAACCGAGCACGCCTCTCATTGTCATCGATGTCGTGCGACTTTCCGATGTCTCTTTCACAATCTGCATTTCCATGGAAAAGGGTGGAACAGGCTGTCGCCAAATTTGACAGGTGTGCAAATTTCAATTCCTCATATTGTGTTCCATATACTATATATATATATATATATATATATATATATATATATCATATTCCGCCTCGTTGTCTTCCCATGCTTCAGATTTGGGCTTATCCTCTCATAGGTCTAAACGTCGTGTTTCTGTCCGAAAATGGCCGACATCATCATGAGAAACAACATTTGGAAGTTCATTTGCCAAATAACTGAATGAATCCTCCTTCAACTTAAAGGTTGTGTCAAGGAAGCTCAGGCAACGAAGAATCTTCTATCTAAGAGGGAGATTATCGCGCAGATAGATCAAAAGCTTTATATAGTAATTCTTGCACCTGTACATCGCAAACTTTGTTCGTGGGACTAATGAGGATCTCACCAACAGGAAGTTAATTATCGACGTCACTGATATTTACTTCCATAACAGTTTTGCTGTCGCAATTTTCTGGTTTCAAAAATTGTACTGCGATATTCAGAATAATTCTTCATCATGCTCATGAGCTGATACCTCAAACGATGAGTTAAGATGCCTGAAGACTGTTGAAACAACTATTCAAACGGTTCCGCCATCTGCGTAGCATAGATAAGGAATCGGATTTTATTCCTAGTTTCCGTATCTTTCAAAGCGAGACATGATCTCTTTGAACGATCTCAGCCATCGTTCTGAGCGATCAACTGAAAAAGGATTAACTTCGCTAAGAGGATGTCTTTGAAAAGCCGGTGATATAGAACTATGCACGAATATAAAGAAAATAGCCGCTGGCCTTTTTTTATCATATTTTATCTAACACATTTGGTAAAAATTAGCTCATGATTCTACTAGAACCGTGGTTGAAAAGTTCATGAAATACACTGATTTTCTTCCTCTCATATCTAGCAGTTCTCACAGCCAAAATAGGGGAATGTTGGACTCGAGTGTCAATGCCATTAGTTCATCAACACGCAAGGGTGAAACAGGAGTGAACCTTAAACATGCGTTTTAGGTCATGAGGCACTCCGAAAAATGGAGCAAAAAAGTATCTATCGTTAGCGGTCAGCATACGTAGTGTTGTGGCACAGACTCAGAGACTAGCGATCAAGTATTGCGAAAATTAGGTTTTATCTATTCTCTGTTGGAGTAACTCGTGTAATTATTTTCAACAGACCTATTTAATTATCTCAAAAACATGCCCATCAAATCAAAAAATTATTTTCACAGTATCGTCATCGTTTTAAATCTGAAAAATGTTGCCAAATATCTGCTTATTATTGCATATTGCCACAAATTATGAATACATTGTCAGGCAATAATTATTGCCACGGGTGGCAACACTGATGTGGAGCTACCGGTGATCTACAGAAGCGAGGAAGAGCGGCCGTAAAGCGGGGTGAGCAAGTGAATGAGCTACGCACAATTGAAGTTTTTTGTAGCGATTGGTTAACATTAGCAGAAAGTATTATTCAATGATCGAAATGCAAAACAAATGAAATCTTACTTGCGTGCTGGTCAAAATATCCGACAATTCTGATACTTGAATGCCCTCAGAATACAGCACAGGATTCAAATTGCAAATCGTAACCGCAGGAAAAGCTAGAGTCTTATGGTTTGTCATCTCCAGCTTCGTGTTTGTTTTGTAGCTGAGGAAGTTGTCAGCAAGAATGTAAATTTGCCAAATCACGCAGCCTGAAATGAAAATTTCGTAATTTAGATTTGCTTCATTCACAGAATGCAACTTTCAACAAAACTTTTGGTGATGAATTCATATCTAAAAATTAACGTTCAAGATCAAATGAACACCTCTAGTAACATTTATAGAATGTTCAAACAATTTAAAGAAATTATAAATAAGGTTGAAACATTGATGTTTGTAGTCATTTTCTGTGCACTCAAAATGCTAGATACAGTATTTATTAGATGTTGGTGTCAGAAATATAAAAAATATAAAAATATAGGAAACTAGTAAAGAAATATGAGTCTTGGAGGCAACGAATTGACTTCTAGGCACCGGGCAAATTTTTTTGTCCTACAATTTTGTAGGTGAACGAACATAACAGTAGAATTGTAATATAACATTGGTCTTTCTCTTGAAATTAAATGGCATCAATCAAAGTCACATTGTTAGCATAGAACGCGGGATGGAAATATTCCTTTACGTCGCTTAACATTTTATGGAAGAAAGCAACCATAAATATGATTTATCATACCACGTCTGGTTCTGGAACGTTGGGTCTTGTTGGCTGAAGCTTTTCAAAACTGACGCCACATCAAATGCAGGTATGCATGTTTAAACCTTCAACTAAAACATCATGATGCGACTTTGACAGCGTCTACTTTCTTTAATGAGACATGCAGCGAAGCTGTTCGACTTGTTGAAAAAACAAAGTAAAGTGAATGGAAAGTTGTCTGATAATACCTTTGCAGCAAAATCAGGCATACCCCAGGGTTCTCGATGGGGGCCACTCATCTGGAATGTATTTCTGAACGATCTTCTTCCCTTGATCCAAGATCATGGTGCTAATGTTATTGCATACGCTGATGACATTACGGTTTGGGTTACCGGCAGAGATAGCACATTCGTTCAGAAAACTCTTGATGAATTATTACCTGCCGTCTTCAGTTGGCTTCGAAAGAATGGACTTAAGCCAAACCCGGACAAGTTTCAATGTCTTGGACTTGGTCCTTCTGGAGAAAGTCTCAAGTTCAAGTTTGAGAGTAATGGGCAAAAGACCGTTCCAGGACACCATAAAATTCAAAAAAATGGTATCTTTAAAAACGACATAAATTCATGAATTTAGACCCTTTTTCAGGTTTTTAAGACCTAAATACATGAATTTAGTCCATTCAAAAAGTACCATTTTTTCAAAAATGGTACTTTTTAAAAACGACATAAATTCATGAATTTTGGTCATTTTTCAGGTTATGAAGACCTAAATTCACAAATTTGGGCGTTTTTAAAAATACCCAATTTTCAAATTTTTCAAAATCTCAAATTTGAGAATTACAATTTTCACCCCCGCTTAAATCATGACCGTTGCAGGACACCGAAAAAATCAGAAAAGTTAAGAATCTCAAATTTGAGAATTACAATTTTCTCGCTTAAATCATGACCGTTCCAGGACACCGAAAAAATCAGAAAAGTTAAGAATCTCAAATTCATGAATTTTATCCATCTTTCAGGTTTTCAAAATATATCATGTGACTAAAAATATTTCTTTAAAAATGGATGAAACAAAAGTGGAAGAAACCGCAAGAATATATCCTTCGTTATCATATGAACGTAGTTCTACTTTAATGGACATTGAAAAAATGAATAAAGAAAAACACAAAGATAGAGTTAGGTATATGAAAGATAAGGAATCTCAATTATTATTAAGATTAGAGCATTATAAAAAATTAAGAAAGAGATGGACTAAAGTTAAGAATGTAGCACAGGGAATTGGTATATTCTTAACAATAAGTTTAGGTACTTTAACAATTGTTATATCTTCAGGTGTTTTAGTAATTCCAGTAGTTGCTACAGCTTTAACAGGTACGGGTGTTTTTGCAACTTCACTTGTTACAATGTTAGATAAATCTTTAATAACTAAGAAACGAAAATCATTAAAAACTAAGCATTTACATATTAAAGAAGTTTATGACAAATTGCACTACTACTTTCAAAGAGTATGTGATGATAATGTTATTACGTTAGATGAGATTGAAAAATTTGATCAAATAGCTAATGAAGTAAATCAAACCCTTCAATTACAGTCCGAAAAAGTTGATGATAAAAATAAAAAGGATGGCAAAATTTCTAGTGATGCTAAAATTTCTAATGAAGAAAATGACAAATTTTTTTTAGAAGAGCTAAAAACTTTAAGCGAAAATTTAAGCAAAACTTTATTAAACAAAACTTAAAACGAGAAAACTTTAAACGAAAAGATATCAGACAACAAAGCAATAAAAAAATAATTTGTTCAGTAAAATGTTTTTGCTGTATTCCAATGTTACCACAAAATTCAAATATTATATTTTAAAAATGGATAAAATTAGAGCTGATAATTTTAAAAGAATAAAACAATTAGAAGAGTTAATAAAACAAAGAAATGTTATGAAAGAAAATCATCTTCAACATAGAATGATAAAAGCTGGTATTCAATCTGATATGTTTGAAAAAATGCAGCAAACCGAACAAGTAAAAACTGATTTTGAAAAAACTATGAAACCATTTAAAAGTCTTGAAAAAGAAAGTACAAATAATGATAAACAAATTGATATAACAGATCCAGAGCACAAAACTATATTAGATGACTATGGATTACTAGAATCAAACATTAATAAGAAATTACCAAAATCTATGCAATTTGAACATTCTATTTCATTTATAGATGGAAAAACAATACCTAGATTTTATCTCGGTCAAAAAGAAATATTTCCACGACCTTTTCGAGGTTTAATTTTTTCACCAGATAAATCTCCTTTTAATTTAGACAGAAATTTTGTTAATCTTTTAAGAGGAGCAGATTTAAATAATTATGCTGTAGAAGATCTCATAAAATATAAAGCTATGTTAGATAGAGTTGGTGCAGTAAAATCTCTAAGACGTTATAAACAATTAGAAAATTTATTATCAACGGGGGTTAAAGTAGGAAAAGGTTTATCTGAAAAACAGAAAACTGAAACAACTGTATTTTTACCAGATGATCCACAAGAATTACTAAATAGATTAAATATTTTAATATCTGCAATAAAAGAAGGACATAATTCTAGTTTCAATGAAATTCATGCTATATTGAAAAGACAGTTAGAAAAGAAGATTCTAAATGAAGAGGATTATAAAAGTATAACGAACCGAATGTTCTAGGGCTTCGCCCGTATCTGAAATATGTTGTTTCTAATTTTTTATAAAAAAGTATTTCATAAAAAAATATTTATTTAAAATTTTAACTAAAAAATGTGTTCAGCAGATTTAGACAAAATTAATAATCATTTAGAAAATTTAACAGAGATTTTGGGTTCATCAAAATTTAGTACGACGTTAAAAATTATAACAACTACTTCATCACACACTTGTAATTTAGAACCCATTCTACATTTGGAACAAAATAAAAATTATCAAATTGCATTGACTAGTTTCTCTACATTTAACACTATTCAAAACGTTATCAAAGATGTGAATGATCAATTTAGATATTCTACTGATAAAGGCAAAACGTGGAAAGTACTAACTTTTCTTCCTGGTTCTTACGAAGTTGAATCAATATCAAATGAAATTAAGAGACATTTAGGTATACCATTTAAAGATAAGAAACAATTACATTTTACAGTTGAACCGGCAGTTAATAAATTTTCTCTTACTTTAGACGAAAATCATCAAGTTGATTTTAATCATGATAGATCATTGTCAAAGCTATTAGGATTTAATAAACAAACCTATAGTCAAGGTTATCATTTAGGTGAGAAGATTCCAAAAATAACTGAAATAAATTCAATTGTTGTACATTGTGACATTATTGAAGGAGGATATATAAATGGTAAATTATCAAATTTAATATTCAGTTTTCTAGCTTTTACTGTACCAATTGGTTATAGATTAAATGTAATTCCACGAACATTAATATATTTTCCTATTACAAGAAAAACTATTAACAACATTGGCATTAGAATCACTGATGAAAAAGGACAAGAAATAAATTTTGGAGGTGAAGAGATTATGATAGATCTTTTGGTTCGGGAGGTATAAACTCCTACGCGAAGCTAGAGAAGTTTAATTTTCTTCTTCTTCTTTAGAAACAAAAAAAAAATAAAAATAAATTTTTTTATTAAAAAATGAGTGAACTACCTCCATTAAATAAAAAAAAACTTAAATTTAATCATCATCCAAATTTATCTAATAAAGTTTTGTCAGTTATTTGTGGAAGATCAGGATGTGGAAAAACATATCTATTATTTAAAATTTTAACGACTCCAAACTTTTTGGATTATAACAATCTTATAATTTATACAACAACGGCAGAACAACCCGTCTATCAATTTTTAAAATATGGATTTGAAAATAATCTTAAAAAAACAGCAATTGCTTCATTATTCAAAGAATATGAAAAATCTGAAGATGAAGAAGAAATAAGTTCGTGGTGTGAAGAAGCAACAAAAAATAATCAGTTAGTAGAATCTAATAAAAATAACCATATAAAAATACAATTAATAGATGATAGTGGTAATATGCAAGATCCTAGTAAACTAGATAAAAGAATGAAACATTGTGTAATTTTTGATGATTGTGTTAATGATAGAAATCAGTCAGTTCAGAGAAATTATTTCACAAGAGGTAGACATAATAACTGTAGTGTTTTTTATTTAACACAAAGTATGTATTCATTAGACGGAAGTGTTATTAGAAAGAATGCAAATATATTTATACTATTTGAAATAAATGCAAGAAACTTAAGTGATTTGTTAAGAGATTTATGTGTAAGAAATAAAGATGAATTTAAACAATCGTGTAACAATGCTTGGTCAAAAGATTATGGCTTCATTACAATTAATATTGATAAAAAAATTCATGAAAGAGTTATCGAACAATTGTTCTCTGACTGAAAGTCGATAGAAAATATTTTCGCGGAGTGATAAAAATATACAAATATAGTGTTATAATATTTTTTTATTTTATGTATATATCAAATTTGTCTATCTTAGAAATTAGAAAATTAAAAAGGTTCAGTAGTTATTCCATCAGGTAAAATTTTTCTTTTATCATCAAATGGATCTAATGCTAATTTATGTTCTTCTTTTAAATACATGTTATGTTTTTTTGAATTAAGTCTATAATTACATGCTGTTTTTATTTCATTATTAAATAATACATTTTTATAATCTTGAAATGTTATTTGATTAGCCACTGATGCCTTTGAAATTCCTTTTAATGTTTTATGTGTTTTAATATTATTAGTTGTATCATAACAGTAACATTTAGATTTTAAAAATATAGCTTCTGTTATGAAATCTTCATTTCCTTCTAATTCATCTTTTACTTTACATAAATCAGAAGGATGAATGATATCTTTTATTTCATCTATTTCTTCATCAAGTGTAGAATTATACGGTATTGTTAATTCTAAGAAAACAGAATCGGTATCTGTAAAGTGTAATTTATAGTTTTTGCCATAAGCAGGTGCTAAATAATCATATATAAATTTATACATAAATAGTTTAGCTAATTCTAATATAGTGAATCCAATGAAATTAAACTTATCATGTTTTACGCTAATTCGACGTAAATGTACAGCACATAGTTCATCACTAAATCTAGTAGTTCTTTTATATGTAGGTTTCCTTGTTAAATTTTGAAACCTATCTTTATCATAAACTATTTCAATATTTTGTCTATTACGCACATTTTCTAAAGTCTTACCATAAAATGCATTATTCATTAATTTGAAGAACACGTTTCCAAAATCATCTTTATTTCTTTTAGCTATTTTACGTTTTTCAATATTGAACTCTATATAATTTTTTAACCACCTAGATTTTTGATAAAATAGTTTTCGATGTATTTTGGTGAGAATCATTCCATGATCTAAATACCAATCTAGCATTCTTCCTTCAACAACATACTTTCCTTTATTGCTTTGTGTTAACATAAGTTTTTTTGTTGGTCTGTATTTCTTAGGAATTATAGATTTTTGATAATCTGAAAAATCTTCTATATTGGGAATTTTGTTTTCGGGACAGAAAGGAAAATATTTTGTTTTATCTTTTAGTTCATCAGGGTATACTAAATCAACTTCATATATATAACCATGATTATAATTTCCATCATATGTTTTTTGATAATCTAGAATATTACACCATGACATTTCACCTGTTGGTAATTCTTGTATCATGCAAGAAGAATATAAGCTATTAAAATCATAATATAACAAATAGTTTTCTCTCATGATTTCATCAACTGCTTCTTGACTATCTTCATTTGATATAAGTCCTTCTATATTTTGATTAAACAATTTTATAAACTGATCACTTTCTTCTGGAGATAAAGGTTTCATTATTCCATAATCATCAGGATTTACTTTCTTATTATAACATTTAACATATCTATTACCTAAAACTGATGAAACTCCACCTCTAATTCCAGATTCAAAAAATAATAATTTATCATATGTATTTTCTTTATAATGTTTAAGTTTAACATTTGTATGTTTTAATCCTGCTAACCATGTTAAACCTGGTGTAGAATAACAATAACATGGATCTATTCCGTAATATTCTAAACACATATCACGAAAGTTTTCAAAAATATCAGCTAGTATTAATACATCTATCTGTAGATATTTCATTGTATAATCATACATTGTTTTACAATTTAACTCTCTCCAATTCTTTTCAGCTTCTGCATAGTCTTCGTCAGATAATTGTGATTGTTTTAATGTTGATTTAAATTTATTCATTGGAGGAAGTCGTTCTTCTTCCATAATTTTATTCACAGAATTAAAATCTCCAGTTATATACTCATACGGAATATTCCTTTTAAAGGTTTTAAATTATATTTATTTAATATTTTACATTGTTCAGATTTCAAAGTTTTTCCCATAACATCTAATGAATAAGGAGTAAAAAATCTAAATGCATCTAAAATTCTAATGCCACCTAATTGCATTGAAAAATATTCTTCTTCTGTTTTACATAGTACATTTATTTGTTGTTGTTGTAATTTTTCAGATGAAAATAAATCTTTCATTACTAGATGGAAATCATATTTAGAACCATTATAGAAATATAGAGGAACAAAGTTATATTTAAATTTATTAGCATTAAGATTACAAGAATTATGTGCTGCACCTCTATATAATCCATTTAGATGATCATGATCTTTTACCTTGATGGCAGAGCCGTCGCTTCGCTTGTCAAGATATCTACCTTTGCCATTTTTATAATTTTTTGTAAATTCTCTTCCACAGTAATAACATTTTGTTTCATTAATAAAATTTCATTTTTCTTTTTCTGTTAATGGCATCATTGGAATATTTGTTTCAAGCAATTGTGAAAAGCGACCTTGTAATTCTTCTACTTTCTTTGTAAACATTTCTGAACTATCTTCACCATATTATTGAAAATATTCTGATTTAAATAATTCAGGATAATTTGAATGAATGTACATTCCCCAACATAATGGTTTTTGTTCAAATAAATATTTTTCTTTACTTTTTTCAGCTGCATTTTTTTCATAATTACAAACCGAAGGTTCTAGGGCTTGGCCCGTACCATTTTCAGAATTATCATTTTTAGAATCGGGTGAAGCCCTGGAACTTTCCGTTCGATTTTGTGTCATATTAACATTATATGCTTCAAAATCACAATAAATAGTAAAGGGTACTTTATTTTTAAAATACCATTTATTATATTCTAAATAATCATCTTTTGGAAATGTGTTTCTGACTGCTTCATTTTGTTGACAATTCTCCAAATGTCTATTCATTTCTTCTTTAGTTCTAAAACTTGTCATACATTGAAGACAAGGAAAATTTGTATTATCTGAAGTTTTTGTAAATATAGAAATATCTTTACACAATATAAAATGACCCTGATAATATAATATATTCGCTTGTGCTGGTTGTTTTGACTGTTCTAGTTTTTCAAATTTATCTTGATATATTTCATGTGTTTCATCAATTTCTTTTGCAAGATTAAATGTATTTCGATGAAAATTTTGATTTAATATTTGTAGCTGATAACTATATTCTTTATCATATTGTTCTTTATATTGTTGTAGACATTTTTTTAAAGATTCATTTATTTTTTGATTGGTTTCATTTTCTTCATTATTTAATTCTTTATTGTCTTCATTTAATTTTTGAATCGTTTCTATCTTATTTTCATATTTATGGTCATATTCTTGTACTAATATTTTTGTTTGTTGTTGATAATCTGTTTTACATTTTTGTAAACTTTCATTTAAATTTTGTAATTTTTGTTGATATTCTAAAGATAAAGATAAATAATCGGAATCATAATCATAATTATAATTACGTCCTTTATAATTATTATGACTAATCATTATTGGTGATAGTGTTTTTATAATTTCAAATTTTTCAGTACATATTATATTTCCTTGGTAAAAAATATTATGATGCATGTAATTTCCCCTATCATTATATACTATTTCTGATTGACATAAATTTTTATTATTCAAATAAAATTTTTTTGAATCTGAGTAAAGTGGAGTAATTTTACCAATAGAAACATAATTCACATTTAATTCAAAAACATTTCTATTAAATTTTTATTCTTTTTATGAAACTTTTTTAACCTATTATAATCATATGGAAATTCATCTAAGCCATCAGAAAGATCAAATTCATTTGTGTATTCTTCTTTATTGTAATGACTTAGTCTTTCTTTGTGATATTTTGCAGGATGTAAATGTGCTATAATACTCCACAGAAAACAATAATCATCTTCATTTTTTATGTTGATTATTTGTGGTGAACTGAAAGGTAAAGGAACATAACTACCACCAGTATTATTTTTATATTTATCAATTACTATTTTCTTAGATAGTATTTTAACAAATCTCCAACCAGATTCACGTAACTGGGCTTCAATTATACAATTTTCTAATTTAAGTATCATCGATTCAAATATGGGTTGTATATCATTTACATTATGAATTTCTTGTGAATTTGTAAAATGTCCTTGTATTATTTCTTCAGGAATTCCATCAGGTCCATTTTTTGTATAAAGTACTTCTACATTCATATAACATTTGAAAGATTTCTTAAATATATTATAAAAGTTTTTTAATACATTATAAAAAGTTTCATCGGTTTCATTATGTTCAACGAGCGAAGCCCTGCAACCTTCGGTTCGAACAGACTGATTAAATAAATATTTTATATTTGTTAATGGCGAAGCCCTAGAACCTTCGGTTCGTTCGGCTTCATCAAATTCATCTATTTCGTTAAATTCATCAGTATCTTTAAATAAATATCTTCCATCTGGTACGGGCGAAGCCCTAGAACCTTCGGTTTGTAGGGTCTCATCTTCACTATTAAAAACTTTTTTATATTCCGAATGTGAATAATCATCAAACATTTTTTTAACTTTTATATCAGTAGGCAATGTTTCTAGATAGTTTTTATAACTATTTAATTTTAATATATTTCCTTCATCAACTCGATCTACATTTTGTAAATGCAATTTACTATTTAAATGAGATTGATAACTTCTTTTTGTTTGCAACTTTTTTTTACATAAGACACAATAAAACTTGGTATTTTCCATTTTTTTTATTTTTTTAGAGAAAATTTAAGAAAAAATTTGTGTTTTAATTTTAGATATAAACATTCTAATATCAAGGACTTGAGTGTTATTTTATATTATTATATATTTCACGTTCTTTAGTTATTTTTTCTTTATCACATTAAGTTTCATCACATTAAGTTTTATCATATTAAGTTTTATCATATTAAGTTTCATCATATAATGTTTTATCAAAAGATAATTTAAATTTTTTTTCACTAACTATTGATTCTTCATCATCATCATCATCAATTGATTCTTCATCATCATCATAAATTGTTTCTTCATCATCATAAATTACACTTTTTGGTATAGGATGCCATTCCCTGATAGGATACCATTCTCTTATTGGAATATCTAATTCTAAATTACATCTTTCATCTGATAATAATATAATAGAGAAAAATATTGGTCTTTGATCTCTTTTGGAAAATTTAATAACACCACCATAATCTGAATCACTTTTAGTTTTTATTAAAGATGATAAAATTTTTAATTGATTAGATGTAAATCCTAATTTAAATTTTGTAGACCCGACACATAGTTGTCTAACAGTATCTTCAACTATGCCATCATTATTTTTTTCAATTGTAAGAAAATGAAATTTAGATAAATTTTTATAATTACTAATATTTTTATAATCTTTTTTACCATTTACACCTTTTTCAGATGTTACAGAATCATCATTATTATCATAAGATTCTTTAAGATCGGGCAAAGCCCTAGAACCTTCAGTTCGTTTATTATGAATATGATTATGGTCATTGTTAATAGTATAAGGTGTTGTCCACATATAAATTTTCTCTTGTTGAGCTAAACCATTTATATAAGATTTTAATAAATTAATATTTAAGTTGGAATATAATCCTATATACGTATCATCATCATATCTTTGCGGCATTTCTAATGTTTCTTGTTTATAAATTGTATCTCTATAATAAACTTGACATAATAATTCTTCATTATGTTTTTTACTCTCTATGTGAATGTAATATTGATTTTGATCGTCAACAAATAATCTAATTTTTTCCTTCGAAAAAGATTTTAATTTTTTAACTAATTCTTTAATATTGATATAATTAATAATTTTATTTTCTATCCAATCAGTATTACTAATCGGCAAAACTGCTCTAATGAATCCATAAACATTATTATGACCTATTATAACCATATTTTCTTTATTTAATTCTACATAAGCTACATCATTATATTTACTAACAATATCCATAAATTTAATAAATGGATCCCCCGGAAATAAACAATAATTAGTTTATATAGAAGGTAAACCTTTAGTCTGTTCTCTAAATATTTCGGCTTGTAATTGAAATAAAATATTAACATCTATACATGGATTATTATTATTATTATTATCAAAACATTTATTTTCAAATCCCGTTGATCTCGTCGAATAAGAAGAACAGGATGATGCCGACGAATATAATTTTTTTAAATTTGCTTTATCCATTTTTTTATTTTTATTAGAAAAAATTTTATTTTTTTATTTTTATTAGAAAAAATTTTATTTTTTTATTGTTAAAAAATGATGTTACCAAATGTTGGTGGAGGTGCATATATCCCGAATAATCGTGAATTAGAAATAGAAATAGAAAATTATATTACGAAAACTGGAGACGTTTTATCTGGTCCATTGCATCTTTCTATTCTTCCGCAACAAAATACAGAGTTAACAAATAAACAATATGTTGATACACAAATCAATGATTTAAAGGAAAAATATATAAACGATGTTTTGGTTCCACTGATGAATGAATTAAAGTTGCTCAAACTTAATGACAAATCATTAAACGAAAAATTATTAAAACTTGATAAAAAGGATAGAGAGCTAGAAGCAGATATAGCAAAACTTTTTAAAAAGATTTCAGAACAATCAAAAATTTTAATATTACTTTCTATAAAGTTAAAATCTGCAGTCATTAAAAATAAACATCAGATACAACTATTGAAAAAACAATTAGAAGATGAAATAGAAAAACTACCTGAAAGAATTAAAAAAAATTTAAAGCAGTTACAAACTACATTCCAAAAAAGTGTTGATGAATTAAGTTCTAAAATTACTCAACAAATGAAAAAGATGAATAGAATAATAAATGAAGTAAACTCGCTTAATCAAAAAGTTGATAAAATGAAAACTCTTAAAATCAATTTAGAAAATGAATTAAAGAAAAATTTACAAGAAAACTCTAAAGAAAATAAAGAACAGTTAGATGCTGTTAAAAGACAATTAGATGTTCTTAAAATTAAGTTAAATGCACTTAAAAGGGCGTTGAAGATGAATCAGGAGAAAATGGAAGTTAATAGAAAAGAAATTAAAGTACATCACACGCTGCTTGACGCAATAGATAAAGTGCAACAATCAATTAATAAAGTTATCTCGAAGTTGTTGTCCATTCACAAACGTAAATCTTACCACGTAGATATTTTTCCCAAAAGTCAAATTTAATCCTAAAAAATGCCTATAATTTATAAACACAATCTTAAACATTTTGCTTCAAATCAAAAAATTTCTCATGAACCATCTATGAAATCTGTTTACCATTATGACAGTGTAGAAACAATCGGAACACAAAAGTTCCTAGGCACCGCAGGTGCCGTTCACACGGAAGGAGCCGGTATCTTCTCTGGTATTGGAAGTATCGTTAACTTAATTAAAAATAATAAAGATTTGATTACATCTGCTGCAAAAGGAGCAGCTGCTATAGGTAGTACAGCTAGTGCAATATCAAATGCTGTCAAGTCTCAAAACGAATTAAAACAACTAGAAGCTATTCGTAAACTTAAGAATGATTCTGAAGAACTAAAAAATTTAAAAAAACTTTCAGAGGAAACAAAAAATAAAATTGCTAACATAGCTGTAGGGGGTGAAACCTTGAGGAGCGGAGCTCCGTCTGATAGTAAACATAAGAAGAAATCAGGCGTTGCCATAAAACGTTCAATTGAACCTACGGTTCGTTCAATTGAAGAAATAAGAGGTAATGGTATTAATAGCAACCTTCGGTCTAACCAGCAAAGCTGTAGCGGAGCTGGTCTAGCAAAATTCTAAAATTATGTTTTTAGTAAAATTATTTTAGCAGAATTTTTTCTGTCTGTGAGAAAAACAAAAAGTCAAATTATTTTAGTAAAATTATTTTAGTAAAATTTTTTTAGTAAAATTATTTTAGTAAAATTATTTTAGCAGAATTTTTTCTGTCTGTGAGAAAAACAAAAAGTCAAATTATTTTTTATAAAATTGTCTTCGCTTATCGAAAATAAATTTAGATTAGACGATCCTCCGTTCGTCAGTAATAATCAAAAAAGAATGACTATATAAGAATTGCTATGAATCCCGGATCTTCCAGTAGAGTAAATACTGGAGGTGACTTAATTTTTGAAGTTGATAATCAGCAGAGTTATATATATTTACCTGATTCATTTTTACATTGTGAATCTTTATATAGTGATGCCAATTTTACAACACCATTACCAGAAACCGATAATATTGCACTAGAGAATAATTTTTTTCCAAGATTATTTACACAAATGCGTTTAGATGTTGCAACTCAAAATATAGAAACAATAAGTGATTCTCCAGGTGTAATTGATACAATGCTTAGATTTGTAACAATTGGTGAAAATAATAAAAAGTATGAAATCGAAGGTTGGTTTCCTGATACTAATGATGGTATAATTGTTGATGATTTAACTCACGCTGGAACAGATGCAGCAGGAATTGCGAAAGATGTAGAAAATATTGCAAAACATTTAAATAAAACAAACAATAGTGCATATAAAGAAAGACGTGAATTTAACAAGAAAAGTAAACAGACAGTTAATTGGTCATTGTCTCCATTATTCGGATATTTAGATTATGATAAAATATCATATCAATTAAAATTTAAATTAATAATTCATCGCACAGCAAATAATGAATTAATCTTTTTTGGTAAGACTGGAAAAAAAGCATATTTAAAAATTGATAGACTTGAATGGTGGATTAAGCATATTACTCCTAGTTTAGAGATTGAAACAGCTATTGCAAAAAGATTAAATACTAACAAACCAATTCCAGTAAATTTTCTAAAGCGTACTGCTAGTTCAGTAACTTTTTCCGAACAAAGATTTAACTGGCATTTTACTAGAACTGCGAATACACCAAGATATTTATTGCTAACTTTTCAAAGAAATAATTCTCCAAGTTTTGATAAGAACAATAATCTCTTCCATATTAATACAATTCGAAGTTTACAAGTTTCATTAAATCAAACCCGGTATCCAATTGATCCATTAAGATTCGATGATACCAATAATCAATTTATGGAAGGATATGATGCTTATAGAAATCTTTGTATAGAATTTGGAGTTGAACCACAATTATCTCCTGGAGATTGGAGACATTTATATCCTGTTTTCTGTTTCGATTTAAGTGCACAATCTGAAGATATTATTAAAAATGGTTGTGATGTAACAATTAATATTGAAAAAAAAGATTCCACAACTTCATTGATGGCTTATGGTTTATTGCTTGAAGATACAAAATATTCTATTGAAGTTCTTAATGGGAAGATGACTAGAATAAATTAATTTAACTTTTTTTTTGATAACTTAAAATTTATTCATAACTAGAATAGATTAAAAATTTTGATAACTTAAAATTTTTTTATTAAAAATGTCGCAAGCGAAAAGTAATAATAAAACTGTTGAATAAAAATTACGTAATATTGTTGACAAAAATACCCCTAAAACTATTACGATTAACAAAAAAAAGTATTACATAAGTAAACCAATGATAGAGAATATTCAATTACAAGAAGAAAAGAATGGCGGGATTCTCCCATTAATTCCACTAATAATAGGAGGCATAGCAGCAGCAGGAAGTGTTGCAGGTGGGACAGCTGGTATTGTCCAAGCAGTAAATAAAAATAAATCAGAGAAGGCAGCATTAGAAGAACAAAAACGTCATAATAAAGAGTTGGAGGCAGTTGCTAGGGGTGAAGGAGTAGTAGATAATTTTATTAGTAAATTAAAATTAGTTGATGAAGGAAAACGAGTTCTTAAAAATATTCTCCACAATGTTGATGATTTAATTGAAATAAAAGAAACTAAAGATGGTTCTGGAATATATCTAAGTCCTAGTATGATTAGGTAAAACATTTATTTTATTTTATCTTTTTAATTTTTTTTATCTTTTAAAATGAATTCTACAAATTCCGAAAATTTAACTAAATTAAAAATTTCTAATTTAGATTCATTGAATTATCTATTAAACAGAAATAAAAACTCAAATTGTAAAATTTATGAAGGTAACGACGACAAACAAAGTTTGGCTACTACCTACGGTGGTGACATACAAAAAACATTAGAAAACTTTCCTGGACTTATTTGGAGTAAATATTCAAAAGAAAAACATCTTCCTGGGCATTCATATACGGGTCCAGGAACTCGATTAGATATAAGACTAGATGATAATAATAATCCGAAACCAGGTGAAGAACCGATAAATAGAGTAGATGCCGCAGCTTACAGGCATGATTTAGCTTATCGAAATCATGATCTAAGTTCTCGACATGCAGCTGATAAGAAGATGATTCAAGAATTAGATAGTATTCAAAATCCTACATTTAGAGAAAAAATTGAAAGAATGTTTGTTAAGAAAGCTTTACAAGCTAAAATATTATTCGGTCAGGGTTTAAATGAAACATCAGCAAATGAAACGACAGCTAAACTGTCTGAGAGCAACGCTCGAACCTACGCGTCTGAAATGTCGAATGACCTAGGACGCTATGCCTCTGAAATTCATAAAGAATACAGAAAGCCGAAATATCTATTGAAAGTAAAAGTATTTAATAAAGATGATATTTGGAGTGCTGATCTTATTCATATGCCGAATGAAAAAGATTATAAATACGCATTGACTGTTATAGATTTATATACACGATACGCTTGGGTAAAGCCTTTAAAAAATAAAAGTGGTCTATCAGTTAAATATGCGTTTGAAGAAATCTTTAAAGAAAGTAAGAGAAAGCCAAGGAAATTGTTTGTTGATAAAGGGTCGGAATTTTATAACCGAAACGTTCAGCCACTATTTGAAACTGTTTATTCAACTGAAAATGCAGGGAAGGCCGTAGTGATAGAAAGATTCAATCGGACGTTAAAAAATAAATTATTCAAGAAATTTACTGAGCAAAGAAATCAGAAATGGTTGAAGATATTACCAGGAATTGTGGAAGAGTACAATAATAAAGTTCATTCTGGTATTGAAGAAACTCCAAAGAATGCTTCTGACGACCCTGATTTGATAAGAAAAAAAATATTCGAGAATAATTATTCGAATGAGAGTAATCCGAATTTGCAGAAACTTAAGCCGAAATTTAAAATTGGAGATAGAGTTAGAATATTTAAATATAAGAATAAATTTGAAAAAGGCTTTGTTGGCTATTGGACTAAAGAAATATTTGAAGTTTGCAAAATAAATCAAACTTATCCGATTACTTACGAAATCAAAGATTTAGATGATGAAGATATCAGAGGCCGATTTTATCAAAATGAATTACAGAAAACAGAGCTTTAGCTTCGCTTGAATTATAGATTGTTCAACTCTAACATTATATCTAGAAATGGTACTCCTTTTTGTAATTTGTACAAAACGTATAAACATAATTGTCCACAATAGGTAGTGCCTGGTGTTTGAATTTGAAACGTATTGTATGTTCCCGTTCCAAGTAATTCTTTTACTTCATTTGTAGGGCGCAAACCGTATGAATCAAAATAATAGTTCTGCTGATGATTTTTAACGCCTGCTGACCAATGTACACCTTTTTCATCTGACGTATGAAGATTTGTTATGAAATTTACAGTTATTGATGGAACATTGTTCCGGGAACTGAAGGTTCCTGTTGGCCTATTTTTTAGGAATTGTAATTCGTCTCTCATTAGAACATGAAAATTCTTTATTCCTAATCGATTAGCGATTTTCTTTAGGTCGAAATTTGTTGTCGTTTGTGTTCCATATAATTTCAAAAACTCATTTATGTTGCTCATTTTATAATAAAAAAATTTCTTAAGGGACCCCTAGAAGTCAGAAGGGGGGTATTGATTTAAAACTGTTCTCTAATGATGTCCTTCCTTACTACTTAGTCAGAAGGGGGTATTGATTTAAAACATTTTTATAATGATGACTTTCCTTACTACTTGGGGGGGTATTGATTTAAAACTGGTCTCTAATGATGTCTTTCTTTACTACTTATTCAATTTTGAAATGATTTAATTCAATCTAAATTTAAACGTTACATTGTTGCATTGTATTAGTAGAGTTAGTGTTTCGCACATCTTTTATCAATAGTAATTCATTACTCATCAATATGTGAAAATTCTTTATTCCCAATTGCTTAGCAATCTCATTTAAATCGAAATTTGATGTGGTTTTGTTTGCCGTATATTTTTAGAAAGTCTCTAATGTTTCTCATTTTTATAGAAGATACAATGTTTCTATTATATTCCCGTAAATGAGAAATTAAAAACAACACATGGATATTTCAATTTCGTTACATCCACTTTGCATACATTCAATTTGCATACATTGAAATACATGTAAATTTGTCCACGCTGTGGACGCATTCTAATTGGTTGAAACACTCTATTGCATTTACATGTGCAACAGGAAATAACATTGCATATAAAACAGGAAATAGCATTGCATGTAAAACAGGAAATAGCATTGCATATAAAACAGGAAATAGCATTGCATATAAAACAGGAAATAACATTGCATATAAAACAGGAAATAGCATTGCATATAAAACAGGAAATAGCATTGCATATAAAACAGGAAATAGCATTGCATATAAAACAGACAGATACAAGTTTTCTAAACAATAGGATTTCTGTCCACGAGTGGACAAGGTTTCATTGGTTGAAACACTCTATTGTATTTACATTGCATATAAAACAGAGGGGATTCAAGAATGATAAATTTTCTTCACAGCGCGTCTAATGTTAACGCGTTCATTTGATTAGTTGAATGGCGCAGTATTTTAGCTGAATGGCGCACCATTGTTCAGAAAATTAAAAATGAAATAGCATTGGTCTAACATTGAAAATAAAGTGTCTTGCGGCCGTATCGCAATAACAATAGCGGAGTTTAACATCCAAATTCCATTGAATATGTCAGCGCTGTATTGACGCTAAATGACGCACCATTGTTTGGGAGAAGAATGGAATCATTTGGAATGTCACATAATTGCTTTACACAATGAAGTCAATCTTCCGTTAACATTAGGTCGTGACTTTTAAAGTACAAGAGAAACAGACACCCAACAAAGCGTAGGAAATTTGTCTGCTAATTTACCTAATTTCATAACAAATGAAACTTCGGTGCGTGAATAATTGATATGATTTGTCTTCAAGAGACTATAAAAATAAGACTTGTCATTATCACAAAGAGATAGAAGATAGTTCATGTGCTTACCGATAAAAATTTTACACATAACACTGAGTGAATTGTTTCTTTTTTCATGCAACAAGAATTTGTGTAAGTTTACAATTGTATTATTCTCTCCACCATTTGGCTCTATGAAATCACTCAAAGTATCTGTAAATTCATACCTCTCAAAATATATTCCTCTTGAATTCCTCCCGTAATTTTTTCATCCTCCCTGGCAACGATTGTTTTCTTCTATCTTCAAATTGATCTTGTCTCATTTTGAGAAATATATGACGAGAGCGTTTTGACACAACCTTCACTGACAAGAAACACTGTTAAATTAAATAAGTCTTCAGCACAATTGTTTGAAATAGCCATATCGATTATTGTTGTTGTGTATTGTTTCACGGCATTGCAGCCGGAGTACGATTTGCTGGTTATATATTCCACGTCTTACAAATGTCTAAGTGGGTGTAGCAGCTGTTTGTTCTTTCATACATTGTTTCCTTTCAAATGTTTGAGTTGGAGGACACAGCTCCTTACACTGAAATGCCTTTTATTCATAAATGCGAGAAGCAGATGTTCTCTACAATTGAATGACAATTGTAAAAGTACCTAAACTTATTGTTAAGAATATGTCAATTACTTCAAATATTTTTAGTCACATGATATATTTTAAAAACCTGAAAAATGGATTTAAAAGACGTTTTTAAAAATACTAATTTTCGGTGTCCTGTAACGGTCATGATTTTGGCGGCGGGTGAAAATTGTAATTCTCAAATTTTGAGATTCTCAACTTTTATGATTTTTTCGGTGTCCTGTAACGGTCATGATTTTAAGGGTGAAAATTGTAATTCACAAATTTGAGATTTTGAAAAATTTGAAAATTAGGTATTTTTAAAAACGCTTAAATTTTCGCCCTTTGGCCTTCGGCCACGTGAAATTTGAAGTCTACCTAAATTTTTGAAATTTTGATTTTTTGAAAAAACCCGCAAAAGTGTGACATCCGGCGCAAGCGAAGCGAAGCAAAGCGAAGCGAAGCGAAGCAAAGCGAAGCGATGCGTCGCGCCGGATGTCACACTATATACTACTTTTGAGTCTCAAGAATTTCCCAGACTACATTGCATCAAGCTATTGGGAACATGGATCGACAGCAAATTCACTTTTGATGCTCAAGTCAAACATATGGCAAAGAGGATTGCATGGAAAATAACAAGCATCAAACGTCTGAAGAAATCAGTCAGCAAAAGTGTAAGATGGCGCATTGTTCAAACATATGTGCTTCCGCATTTCGATTATTCGTCGTCGCTATGTGTTTTTATGTCAAATCGTTGCAAAATGAAACTGCATACTATGTACAATCGGTGCTTATATTTATCGACAAGTATGAGCACAGCAATTTACCGACTCATACACTATTAGCCTTAAATGACTATGATCTGAACGTACGATGGCACATCAAGCTCTTTAGGATAATGCAGTCTATATGTAGAACTTTATATGCCCAGAGACAATTGTATGATATCGGAAAATTCATCACGGCATTCCAGTTTGAACCTGGCTACGCTCCCATCGTGTTTCGTGAGCTATTTGAACTTTCAGAGAATCCCAGACGGAATGTATTGGTGCAACCACGAGTGAAGACTGTAAAACACGGGCAGTGTTCACTCAGATACTATGGAGCAAGTTTTTGGAATAAAATCCCCCCTGTGATACGGGGCTTGCGAGCAAATTCAGAAAGTGCTATCAGCAACATCAAGGTGTATCTACGAAAGCAAAGTGGTATACCACAGTGACATTTCATGGTTTATGTAGTTAGACTTTCCTTTTTCTTTTACCTTCTTTTCTGTTATAATTATGTTGCCATGTAAAAGTACTGTATCATAGATTAGTCACATGCACGCTACGTGTCGTGAATAAATATATAATTGAATTAATTGAATTGTTTCCTGCTGTCCGACAGCGATGCAGCATAACCGGCCGCTTCTGGGTCGTCCCGACCTAGATCTTAGATGTCGTCAGAATAAAGGAACCCAAGTGCGTCTTGATAAAGCCTAGTGAGAGAAGGGGCACGAATACTGGAGTAATGGACAAAAGACCGTTCCAGGACACCATAAAATTCAAAAAAATAGTATCTTTAAAAACGACATAAATTCATGAATTTGAACCCTTTTTCAGGTTTTTAAGACCTAAATACATGAATTTAGTCCATTCAAAAAGTACCATTTTTTCAAAAAATGGTATTTTTAAAAACGACATAAATTCATGAATTTGAACCCTTTTTCAGGTTATGAAGACCTAAATTCATAAATTTGGGCGTTTTTAAAAATACCCAATTTTTCAAATTTTTCAAAATCTCAAAATTTGAGAATTACAATTTTTACTCCCAAAATCATGACCGTTCCAGGACACCGAAAATCATAAAAGTTGAGAATTTCAAATTCATGAGTTTAGACGTTTTTCAGGTTTTTAAAATATATCATGTGTCTAATAATATTTGAAGGAATTGAAATATTCTTAACAATAAGTTTAGGAGTATTTACAATTGTCATTTCATCAGGCGTTCTTACAATTCCTGTAGTTGCTACTGCTTTGCACTCAGATGGACACTCAATTGTAGAGAACATCTGCTTCTCGCATTTATGAAGAAAAGGCATTTCAGTGTAAAGAGCTGTGACTTCCCACTCAAACATTTGAAAGGAAACAATGTATGAAAGAACAAACAGCTGCTACACCCACTTAGACATTTGTAAGACGTGGAATATATAACCAGCAAATCGTACTCCGGCTGCAATGCCGTGAAACAATACACAACAACAATAATCGATATGGCTATTTCAAACAATTGTGCTGAAGACTTATTTAATTTAACAGTGTTTCTTGTCAGTGAAGGTTGTGTCAAAACGCTCTCGTCATATATTTCTCAAAATGAGACAAGATCAATTTGAAGATAGAAGAAAACAATCGTTGCCAGGGAGGATGAAAAAATTACGAGAGGAATTCAAGAGGAATATATTTTGAGAGGCATGAATTTACAGATTCTTTGAGTGATTTCATAGAGCCAAATGGTGGAGAGAATAATACAATTGTAAACTTACACAAATTCTTGTTGCATGAAAAAAGAAACAATTCACTCAGTGTTATGTGTACAATTTTTATCGGTAAGCACATGAACTATCTTCTATCTCTTTGTGATAATGACAAGACATATTTTCATAGTGATCAATTACCGAAGTTTCATTTCAATTAGGTAAAATTAGCAGACAATTTTCCTATGCTTTGTAGGGTGTCTGTTTCTATTGTACTTTTAAAAACGCGACCTAACTATATTGGAAGATTGACTACAAAGGGATAGATTTTGCTGCGGCAACCAAATTCATTGTGTAAAGCAATTGTGTGACATTCTAAATGATTCCATTCTTCTCCCAAACAATGGTGCGTCATTTAGCGTCAATACAGCGCTGACATATTCAATGGAATTTGGATGTTAAACTCCGCTATTGTTATTGCGATACGGCCGCAAGACACTTTATTTTCAATGTTTAGACCAATGCTATTTCATTTTAATTTTCTTAACAATGGTGCGCCATTCAGCTAAAATACTGCGCTTCAACCAATTAGAACGCGTCCACAGCGTGGACAGAAATCCCATTGTTTAGAAAACTTGTATCTGTCTGTTTTATAACCAATGCTATTTCCTGTTTTATATGCAATGTTATTTCCTGTTGCACATGTAAATACAATAGAGTGTTTCAACCAATTAAAACGTGTCCACAGCGTGGACAGAAATCCTATTGTTTAGAAAACTTGTATCTGTCTGTTTTATATGCAATGCTATTTCCTGTTTTATATGCAATGTTATTTCCTGTTGCACATGTAAATACAATAGAGTGTTTCAACCAATTAAAACGTGTCCACCCGTGGACAAATTTACATGTATTTTAATGTAACCAAATTGAATGTATGCAAAGTGGTTGTAACCAAATTGAAATATCCATGTGTTGTTTTTAATTACACATTTACGGGAATATAATAGAAACATTTTGTCTTCTATAAAAATGAGAATGAAAATGAAAATGATATCTACGAAATTCTATTTAAATCGAAATTCAGAAGATTGTATTCAAAATATTTATTCAAAATATTTCTTTAAAAATGGAAGAAACAAAAATGGAAGAAACCGCAAGAATATATCCTTCGTTATCATATGAACGTAGTTCTACTTTAATGGACATTGAAAAAATGAATAAAGAAAAACACAAAGATAGAGTACGTTATATGAAAGATAAGGAATCTCAATTATTATTAAGATTAGAGCATTATAAAAAATTAAGAAAGAGATGGACGATAGCTAAGAATGTAACACAAGGCGTTGGAGCATGTTTAACAATAAGTTTGGGTGCTTTAACAATTGTTATATCTTCTGGTGTTTTAGTAATTCCAGTAGTTGCTACTGCTTTAACAGGTACGGGTGTTTTTGCAACTTCACTTATTACAATGTTAGATAAATCTTTAATAACTAAGAAACGAAAATCATTAAAAACTAAGCATTTACATATTAAAGAAGTCTATGATAAACTACATTACTACTTTCAAAGAGTATGTGATGATAATGTTATTACGTTAGATGAGATTGAAAAATTTGATCAAATAGCTAATGAAGCTAATAAAACGCCATTTCATTTAAAGTCCGAAAAAGTTGATGATAAGAATAAACAGGATGGCAAAATTTCTAGTGATGGTAAAACTTTTACTGATGGTAAAATTTCTAATGAGGAAAATGACAAAATTTTATTAGAAGAGCTAAAAACTTTAAGCGAAAATTTAAGCAAAACTCTATTAAACAAAACTTTATTAAACAAAACTTAAAACGAGAAAACTTTAAACGAAAAGATGTCAGACAACAAAGCAATAAAAAAATAATTTGTTCAGTAAAATGTTTTTGCTGTATTCCAATGTTACCACAAAATTCAAATATTATATTTTAAAAATGGATAAAATTAGAGCTGATAATTTTAAAAGAATAAAACAATTAGAAGAGTTAATAAAACAAAGAAATATTATGAAAGAAAATCATCTTCAACATAGAATGATAAAAGCTGGTATTCAATCTGATATGTTTGAAAAAATGCAGCAAACCGAACAAGTAAAAACTGATTTTGAAAAAACTATGAAACCATTTAAAACTCTTGAAAAAGAACTTACAAATAATGATAAACAAATTGATATAACAGATCCAGAGCATAAAACTATATTAGATGACTATGGATTACTAGAATCAAACATTAATAAGAAATTACCAAAATCTATGCAATTTGAACATTCTATTTCATTTATAGATGGAAAAACAATACCTAGATTTTATCTCGGACAAAAAGAAATATTTCCACAACCTTTTCGAGGTTTAATTTTTTCACCAGATAAATCTCCTTTTAATTTAGATAGAAATTTTGTTGATCTTTTAAGAGGAGCAGATTTAAATAATTATGCTGTAGAAGATCTTATAAAATATAAAGCTATGTTAGATAGAGTTGGTGCAGTAAAATCTCTTAGACGTTATAGAGAATTAGAAAATTTATTATCAACGGGAGTTAAAGTAGGAAAAGGTTTTAAAACAGAAACAACTGTATTTTTATCAGATGATCCACAAGAATTACTAAATAGATTAAATATTTTAATATCTGCAATAAAAGAAGGACATAATTCTAGTTTCAATGAAATTCATGCTATATTGAAAAGACTGTTAGAAAAGAAGATTCTAAATGAAGAGGATTATAAAAGTGTAGCTGAAATATGTTGTTTCTAATTTTTATCTATGATTTTTATTTATGATTTTTATCTATGATTTTTATCTATGATTTTTATCTACGATTTTTATCTATAATATTTATTTAAATTTTTTAGTTAAAAAATGTCTTCGAGAGAATTATCATCAGTAGATTTTGACAAAATTAATAATCATTTAGAAAATTTGACAGAGATTTTGGGTTCATCAAAATTTAGTACGACGTTAAAAATTATAACAACTACTTCATCACACACTTGTAATTTAGAACCCATTCTACATTTGGAACAAAATAAAAATTATCAAATTGCATTGACTAGTTTCTCTACATTTAACACTATTCAAAACGTTATCAAAGATGTGAATGATCAATTTAGATATTCTACTGATAAAGGCAAAACGTGGAAAATACTAACTTTTCTTCCTGGTTCTTACGAAGTTGAATCAATATCAAATGAAATTAAGAGACATTTAGGTATACCATTTAAAGATAAGAAACAATTACATTTTGCAGTTGAACCGGCAGTTAACAAATTTTCTCTTACTTTAGACGAAAATCATCAAGTTGATTTTAATCATGATAGATCATTGTCAAAGCTATTAGGATTTGATAAACAAACCTATAGTCAAGGTTATCATTTAGGTGAGAAGATTCCAAAAATAACTGAAATAAATTCAATTGTTGTACATTGTGACATTATTGAAGGAGGATATATAAATGGTAAATTATCAAATTTAATATTCAGTTTTCTAGCTTTTACTGTACCAATTGGTTATAGATTAAATGTAATTCCACGAACATTAATATATTTTCCTATTACAAGAAAAACTATTAACAACATTGGCATTAGAATCACTGATGAAAAAGGTCAAGAAATAAATTTTGGAGGTGAAGTGATTATGATAGATCTTTTGGTTCGGGAGGTATAAACTCCCACGCGAAGCTAGAGAAGTTTAATTTTTTTCTTCTTGTTTAGAAACAAAAAATAAAAAAAATAAAAATAAAATTTTTTTATTAAAAAATGAGTGAAGTACTACCATTAAATAAAAAAAAACTTAAATTTAATCATCATTCAAATTTATCTAATAAAGTTTTGTCAGTTATTTGCGGAAGATCAGGTTGTGGAAAAACGTATCTATTATTTAAAATTTTAACGACTCCAAATTTTTTGGATTATAACAATCTTATAATTTATACAACAACAGCAGAACAACCCGTCTATCAATTTTTAAAATATGGATTTGAAAATAATCTTAAAAAACAGCAATTGCTTCATTATTCAAAGAATATGAAAAATCTGAAGATGAAGAAGAAATAAGTAGTAGTAAGTAAAACTCCACTTCTGGATAGCGCAAGATGGCCGCCGTCGCTGACGTCCCCCCCCTCTGGAACGGCAGAGTGTCGTGGTCGGCCGCCGTGGTGCTTTCAGTCTGACGTCGTCCCCCCCTCTGGATGGAACGACAGAGTGTCGTGGTGTGCCGGCCAAGTGCGTCCGCCAGGTTCGCTGACGTCCCCCCCCTCTGACCGGCCGTCGTATAGCGCGCGGTGATGTGCTGTCGAGGTTGGCGTGGTGTGCCGGCCAGGTTGGCGTGGTGTGCCGGCCAGGTTGGGAGGGTGGACTGTCGTAGCTCACCTGAAAAAATCCTAAGTGTCGGAGTGGCTTTGTATGGGTAAAATTTTGAAAATTTTCCAAAGTGTGGAATTTCGACCTGGGACCTTCACCAAAACATTTTTCATCAAATTTCTCGGACCCCCCCCCGACAGCAATCTTCTAACTTTGGTTCTAGTGAACTGATTTTGTCTTACAGCTACTCGTTTGAAAGAGGAGAAAAAACTGCTCGACGCCATTTTTGCCGCGAGTCAATCGGACCAGCCGTTCAAAAGTTAGAGCTGTTACAGGATTTTAGGTTGGAGCTCGCTCACCTGAAAGTCCCTATTCTATTATCCAACTAAAACGGTAAGTCGCTACTTTCCTCCCTCCCCTCCCTTGAACGTAAACTTAATACAATTTTTTTTTCATTTTCAGGCATCTACTCCATCTGCTGCACTAGTAGGACAAAATGGCGGTCAAACGTTACAAGGTTCGCTACGATCAGATCATCTACAACTGAGGCCAGTGGAAGAAACAACCAAGGTACATAATCCTACACCGCTACAGCGTAAATTTAAACAAGTCTTACGTTATGACGATCATGGCGTAGTACTCCAAACGGGAATGCTCCCTTCCACGGATGTCAAGATAATGCACAATCAGTATGGGGACTACATACTGATCCCCGTGAGTCCGTACATTCGCCGCCAACTTGATATTATTGAGGAGTATGTGACATTAAATATGGACATTCCTACTACTCCTGCTCAAGAGTGGAAGGCGAGAGATGACAAGGATACTCCCTATAGAAAGATTTGGGATGGTAATCACATTTGCCTACCGGTATCACATTGGTGTACTTACTATAAGAAGGAGGGAGATCATTCAATACCCATCAGATGTGATGAGCTCGGAGAAGGTACTTGGGATATCCTTTTCAAAGTGAATGGACTATATTATGGTCGGCACAAGGATAATAAAATAGCCTCTCTCTCCATGCATATGGAATTCATCCTATATATTCCAAAACCACCCAATGTGGACGACATAATTGATCAAATCCTTAACAGCAGTGGTACGAAGCGCAAGTCGGAGAAGAATGCTGCCTCAAAACGCAAATCAAAGAAGGAGAATTACTAGTCCTTTCCTAACTCTACCCTATGACAATTCGCTTATGTGCTTTGAGTGTCGTAGACGTGGTCTTATTAGATACATTTTACTTCTTCGTTGCCATCATATCATTTGTGTATTTTGTCGTGAAAAGCATCGATGTAATTCTTCATTTTGTAATATGTTATAGAACGTTTCCTTAGATGTGTAAATTTCCGTTTTAGGCTTCTATCATCATTTTTATGGATTGTGAGGGTGAACCTGTACAGGAGCTCAGTGCTATTGCTATGAACAATTGGACATATCAGATTGTTAGTGTCTATCATCAACATGCCAACTGCGATCCCAATGTTGATCAATGGGCGAGAGAACACATTCATGGACTTAATCTGAAATATTTGCAAGACTATGGCTTTTCTTGTGAGACTGCTCTTCTTATTGACTTTAAACGATGGTTAGCTGCTTTCAATGTTATACGCATCTTTTGTAATAATCCTGGGAAGGAGAGGAAAGTATTTCCCAATCTAATCATTGATGACATTTTGCTCCCACCTTGGGATAGTAGAGTGAATCAACATTATCATGAAGTCACGAAACGTTTTAAGGATTTGTCTGTTCCTATTTTGTCTGTTCGTTGTAGTAGCTACGTTCATAACCAATGCTTCTTTCCTCCTTACCTCAACACTGCCAAAGTCCTGTATGGTTATCATTGCTCGCTGTATGATAGTTACCAGCTGCATCTATTTTATCTCTTTCAAACCATTGATTTATAATGCATGCTTGTTACTATTATTCAATAAATGTTACTATGAGAAGAGTTGTTTTCATGCAATGGATGGGTTAGATAAAGGGCGATCATGTCTTTCTCAAACGACTGCGGAACATTACATTTTCATAGGCAAAGTTTAAAAGGAGCTGTTCAAGATTATGTAATAAATTTTCATAAACATGAGACCGACATCGAAGCAGTGGTCGATGATGCTAGCACTCTATTTCTAGAGTTAATGAATACATTCTCTGATAGCATTATCATGGCGCGATTAGTTGCGAAAATTAAGTTTAGTCATTTTTGAAAGGAAGAGGTGGAAAGTCGCTCTTTCCATTTTGCTTCTTATTCAGTGGAAGTGGTAGATCACCCCCAAGAATTTTTTAAAATACATATGATAAAAATTGCTGAACGTCTTAACGCATTTAACCATCATGGTAGTAGTCTAGTGATTGAAGCGATTTCAGATATTCACATTCAACTTTCCATAAAGAAAAATTGAAAATGCAGTGGTACTTGATTGTAGCACAACTGGTTTTCGAGCTATGTCTGCTCACTCTCGAAGTATATTCCTTCTGCACATGCGTCTATTATTTAGAAAAGGCTATCAAATTCATATCTTCAAGAAGAAGACTTGCTATAGACATCAGTAACGGTGAAACTATGTGTTGTGATGTATGTAAGCGAAAGGATGGAAATGAAAAGCGCATCTTCAAGAGATGTAAGCATGCTTTTTGTCAACGCTGTTTCATACGTAATTGCATTCAACTTTGCAAATGTAACCACTGTTATATTGCTCATTTCGAGTGTCACTTATGCCGCAATAGTTAGTACCTATGCAAATGTGGTAAAGACAGGTTTTAGCAAAGACTAACACGGAAAATGACGAAACGTAAAAGTCAAAAGTTTTCTTCAGCCATTCAAGCTCTCCAACGAATGAAAGCAAATCAGCGATACAATGCTATACGACATGCTAACGATAAATTCATTCGTGAAATTATTTCTCATGTGAGGAAGTTGAGGACGAAGAAATTAGCACCAAAACAACAAAAGTTACTTAAGCGATATGCCACAAAATTGCGTTTCATCTCCAATCCTAAAGTCACCCTTCAAAGAAAGAGGAAAACTCTAACACAAAAGGGTGGTTTCCTTTCAGCAATACTTCCAATGTTAGCTCCTGTCGTGGGTAACCTATTGGGTAATATCGTTGGCTCTAAGCGTTAATTATGCAAACGTTGAATCTCAAAGTATTAAAATTGATTTCAGACTTCAATGCGATAAAGTTCTGACTGTATCAGGTCCATCTCATGCAGGTAAAACTGTTTTCACGCTGAATTTATTGGATAAAAGAAGGGAGTTGTTTAAGGAACCTAGCAATCGAGTGATTTGGTGTTATGGTATTTATCAACCGTCGCTGTTTCAGGAATTGCAAAGTCGCAACTTTATTCGACATGAAGGAATTATTGCGGTGGATAAACTTCAGTCTAATGATGTTGTTGTATTGGATGATTTATTAAAAGAAAGTAAGAATTCCAAAGATGTTACAGATATGTTCACTCGCGCAGCACACCATAAAAGGTGCTTTATCATCTATATCACACAAAATTTGTTTCCTGATGGAAAAGAAGCTCGTACACGAAACCTGAATACACACTATTATGCTATTTTCAAGAATCCGCGAGATAAAAGTCAATTTGAAATTTTAGCGCGACAAGTTGCACCCAGAGGATCAAAACCTTAATTGAAATTTTTCAAGCAGCTACTGAAAAACCATACGGTTACTTATTCATTGACTTTACGCAAGAGTGTCCGGAAGAATTTAGATTTCGAAGTGATATTTTGAAAACTCCCATGATTATCTACAAACTATGAGTTCTTATTCTCGCATGATTGTTATTCCTCAGGATGAATATGTACAATTGACTGCCATGCAGCAAGTAAAGCAACCTCTTGCAAATCAAATGTATAGGAAATAAATAGATTATCAGCAAAATGTTCACATCAAAGATCCATATCGTGCTGTATTATTACAATCGGAAACTGTTGAGCAATTGAAAAACTTGAAGAATAAGATGCGTGACTCTGTATCGACTGCTACACCTTTAGCATCTCGCGCACATGCCATATCTCTTTTCAATAGTATTGAACCCCATCTCAATGTAAATGATAAGAGGAGAAGTCATTACAGATGAAAATAAATGGATTGATGCTTCACGTTATGAAGACTTGATTCAGTATGCGACACGTAGAAAGCGCCGTCAGGGCTATGTTCCACCTGGTTGGTCATACTTTCTTAAACTATTGAAAAAGCATAATGTACCAAAATTTGCTTTGAATAATGAGACATTGGAAGAACTTGATTCAACAGTGGCTACTGCTCCAATGCTTCAGACGATGAAAATGCCAACAAATTGGTTTAAGACGTCACCTGCTACATCCCCTCCCACACTCACTAAGCAAACAAGAGGAAGAACTCGACGTAGATCTACATCGCCACTAAAACTAGTAAAAGGAAAACGTAAAACAGCTCCTCCCAAGAAATACATGTTCTCAGACTATTAATATGAAGCAGATGTGTTGCTTGCCATGTAATGAGCCGCCAGAGGTGAATGTCGTTGTCACTTGCACTTGCTGCGCCAGCTCTCACAATGAAACCCCTAAGCAATGTGAACACGATCGCAAAACCGCTAAAGCTAAATGCTGCAGTTGTTGTAAATGTAGAAAGGCAAGAAAACAAAAAGATGAGAAGGAGAAAAAAGAGTCAGTCGTCATCGACTGAACGTTTGAAGTCAATCTATTATGATGTAAAACATCCAGCAGGATTTGCATCGATCAAGAAATTATCAAAAGCGAGTGGTCTTCCACAATCACAAGTGAAACGATGGTTAAAGGGTCAGGCTACCTATACACTCCACAAACAAGCGAAAAAGAAGTACCGCACCCGCCATTATATTGTTCATGACATCGATGAACAGTGGCAAGCAGATTTGTGCGATGTCGCCTCCATTTCAAAACATAACTCGGGCAATAATTTTATTTTAACCGTCATTGATATTTTCTCGCGTTATGCGTGGGCTCAACCTTTAAAAACTAAAGAAGGGAAAGGAGTAGCAAAAGCATTCCAAACAATTTTTCGAGGTCGGATTCCAAAAAGAATTCAGAGTGATCGAGGAAAAGAGTTTGAAAATCAGCATGTGAGAAGATTATTTGAGAGGCATGACATTGAGTTGTTTAGTGTAAAGAGTGCTTATAAAGCTGCACTCGTTGAACGTTTTAATCGCACATTAAAAAATCGCTTGTGGCGACATTTTACTGCCAACTTGACACAAAATTGGACAAAGGTTCTACAAGATACACTCCATGCCTACAATCACTCTATCCATCGTTCTATTGGACTCAGACCAGTAGATGTAAATGCTGACAATGTAGATAAAGTGCGTGAATCATTCCAACGTAAACGCACTCATGTGAAAAGTGATGTGAAAATTGGCGATAAAGTTCGTATCTCAAAAGTGAAAAGTGTTTTTGCTAAAAGGTACCTCCCGAATTGGACAGAGGAGGTATTTACAGTATCAAGGATTAATCAAAAAGACTCTCCGACCACCTACAAGTTGAAAGATTACGATAATGAAGAAATTGAGGGTAGCTTTTACCGCGATGAGATTGAGGTAGTCACTGAAAGTGAAACATATTTGGTAGAGAAAATCATTCGATGTAAAAAACGGCAAGTTGAAGAATAGTGTCTTGTTAAATGGACTGGTTATCCTTCAAGTATGAACTCTTGGATGCGTCGTGCCGACATCTTTCATCTAAGTGATCGACAGTGATTCATGCAAAGTTGTAACTAACAATGTTTAGGGTTTGAGCTATGAATCCAACTGCCTCATTTTATTCACGACCCTCCTATGTAAGTGGTGGAGGACAAATTTACATCGGCGCTCGCCGCCAACGTGGAGGTAGCATACTTGGTGCACTGAAATCTGTTGTAGCACCTTCATATCCAATGTCGGTAGATCTCTAAAACGAAATGTTTTAAGTAATGCCGTTGGCTTTGCTGGTGATGTTGCTAGTGATCTTTCCAGAGGTAGAAGTTTTAAGAGCAGTTTGTTGAATCGTGGGAAGGAACGCGGTTTAAAAACATTGAAGCAGACCTTTGCTGGTGTTACTCAAGGAAAGAAATCACCTAAACGAATGAATAAAGGAAGGAGGAAACATCGCGGAGCTGGTAAGGTGCGATCTTCAGTCAAAAGGCATTCACGCAAACGTCGCAGAGGCTCTAATCATTCATCAGGCGCTAAACGACGACGCTGCCATAACTTCTAATCATGGAGTGTAAAACTTCCGGTTTTTGTTTGTATGATCAACAAGCCATACAGACAGATATTCTTAGTTCAAGTATTGTAGATTATCATCCTCGAACAGCTGAGAATGCTGGCCCCATTGAATTTGTTATTCCTGGTGGTAGTGATGACTACATAGATTTGAGTTATGCGATGCTTGATTTGAGGTTTAGAATTCAGCAAGCAGATGGAACTGCTGTTGACGATACACATAAAGTTGGACTGAACAATTTACCATTGACTACATTACTTCGTGATGTTTCTCTAACGATTGGAGAGCAGCAGGTGGAAGGTGGTCAAAGCGATTATCCCTATAAATCATATTTCAATCATGTATCACAGTTTCATCCAGCAGCACAAAAAAGTCATATGGAAGCCATGGGATGGTACAGAGATGAAGCAGGAAAATTTGATGTTGAAACAAACAGTGGCTTTGTAAAGCGATCTGCTATGATTAAAGATAGTAGAGTATGTCAGCTATATGGTCCGGTGAATTTAGACTTCTTTAGACAGCCAAAGTTTTTACTCTGTAATACCAGCATGCGACTCAAGCTGACATTGAATAAGCCTGAATTTGCGCTGAATGCATTTGCTAAAGTTGACAATTTTAGAATTCATGTGGAAGATATTGCACTTTACATTCGTCGAGTAGTACCGAATCCAAGTATCATTAGAGGACATGCTGAAGGTCTTAACCGCCAAAATGCCATTTACCCCGTTCAGCATACAAAGCTTCTTACCTTTACAATTCCAAAAGATCAAAAGAGTTTCATGAAAGATGGCCTCTTTCCATCGGAAGCACCGAAGCTCCTCATGGTGGCAATGGTTGAAAATGATGCATTTAATGGTAATATAAAGAAGAATCCTTTCAATTTTAAACACAATCAGTTAAGTGAAATTGCTTTACGTGTAAATGGTGTGAGTCATCCTGGTCCACCCTACAAACCAGATTTTGCTGCGGATCAATTTATGCGCAGTTATGTTGATTTTATGGATGTCTTTGGCTTTTACAATCCGGATGATACCAACGGACTCACTATGAAAGAGTTTAAGAGTGGATATACTATTTATGCATTTGATTTGACTGCTGACAGCGATATTAGTGCCCCTATCGTCAAGCGAACGTGCCTCATAATATTCGTTTGGATTTGACGTTCAAAAGAACACTACCTGAGACGATCAATGTATTAATTTATGCAGTCTTCGATTCAAATATTGAAATTACAAAGTATCGTGACGTGATTCTTCAGTATAATCGTTAATGAGTTGGTTGACTGCTGACGATATTAAGACTAAAGTGCAGCGTAATGCAGACGAAGCGACGTTGAAAGCTTTCGATAATGTCTATTCACTCGATACCTTACCACCTGCAGTAAATCACTATCCCATCTTTATTGTGCTAAACACTCATTCGCAGAATTTAGGCGGTGAGCATTGGAAAGCGATCTTTATTGGAGAAGACCGACGTGGTGAACTATTTGACTCTCTTGCTCAACCTCCAAATATACCAACACAGCAGTGGTTGAGAAAACATACGCGTCAATATCAGCGAAATGAACGCATACTACAACATCCACTTTCATCAACGTGTGGTGCTTTTGTACTGTACTTCATCTTAAAACGTTTACATGTATCTCGATTTGTATCTGTTATTCAAAACTTTTCATGTAATCCATCCTCTAATGAAAAAATGATTTGTAAGTTCTATCATGATTTGAAATAAAAACATCATGTTGGAAAAATTGTTTTTTATTTTACAATCCGCTGGGTACGTACATACTCGATGAGATAGTCTAGGATCGCATTTGCTTGTACATGAGATTTTAATCCAGTAATGATCACTTTACTATTATGAAAGATTGCCACATGCACAGGTAACCAACAACTAATGAGAGCTGCAGGAAAAAGTTCGGGTTCATAACACAAATTGTAACTGCTGGTACGAATCTTCAAAAATGATACACTTTCACTCAATTGAGTAGAGATCACCATATTGTCCACAGTCAGATTCGACATCACACACCTCTCCCTCTTCCATATCCGACGTAGTAGTCTTTGTAGCTCTAAGCGCATTGACTGCGCCGATGAATGAGAAAGGGCGCCGAGAATCTGTACAGTCCCATTTGGGAAGAGTTGAAGATTCCGTGAATTGTTCATCTTCACCACTAACATTTGAGGTCGGCCCTGGTAATACTTGCTGTTTGGAAGGTGTTGGTGTAATGTTGTGAGATCGATTTTGGTGTAGAGTCTGAAGCGACGGAGAATGTTCGCGATGGTGTAGCGATGGCGCTTCATGATGAAAGAATGAGTAAATTGAGCGATGTACCTTCCTTTTATACTTCTCCCAACTACCTTGATGAAATGTGAAGTTAGTATGAAGTTGGGAATGATAGAGTTGAATTCGCCGATTGTTGACGCGCAGCCAGATGCGATTTCCAATACGTGAATGTCTTTTCATATAGAAGTATTTCAAATCCTTCATGATATGATGTAGAGATTGAAAATGACGATAAGATAAAGCAAACTCTCTTCTCACACTTCCAGTTGAATCTTTGAAATAGACGTTTTGATCATGATCCGTTTCAATACGTTGTAGGGAATCTAATTTCCAACTCATCGTGCGTGGTAGTCATGTCTGATTAAGATTTGCATAGTAGGGCGATGAACTCACGACGAATAAATGTCATGATGGAGCGATGTATGTATCTTCTATACTTCTCCCAATTGTATTTGCGAAATGAGAAACAGTTTGCGGAATGAGAATGGTAGATTTGAATTTCATTTCTGTAATGTTGAAGCCAAACTTGATCACCCAAGGAGATGAATCTTAATGTTTCAAAATATTCCAAATCCCTCATGATATCATTGAGGTTGACAAATTGTCGCCATGTTAATGTAATACCTCTTGATGTATGACCATGAGAATTTTTGAAATGTACGTTTCCATCACGATCAACTCTGATATATTGTAGAGAGTCCAAAATCCAAGTCTTCATGATGTTATGCAAAGTCGCAGATCAGCAATATAAAAATGTCGTTTTATCATATTTTGCTTAGCAATGCGGCCGCAAATAGATTTGCTAGTAATCGAATCGCACTCTTTTCTACTCCCATTGATCATACACAACAGCTAAATGGAAATTGGGAAGTGGGTGTCACTCAACTTGTTTATAGCAACTGTGTCTATACTTTTGATCATGAGGTGATGACTATTAATATGAGACGTACAGCTGCTTACCAATGTGAAAAGGGCTGCCGAGTATACATTCCACAGTGGCCAAAGAAAGATCTCTTATTATGTAAAAAGTTTATATATGATTTCCTGAATAAAGCGTGTAAACATATTGTCCAATTTACTCCGCACAATGATGATTATACTTATGTACATCATGTAGTTGAGAAAGATTGGATTGTTGGTTTAAGTCCAAGTTTAAGAAATGATTTAGGTTACCTCGCTAGCGCCTTAACAAGCTATGATAATTTTAACGTTAATTACCACATAAGTGGTTATAAACAGTTAATATATCGAGAGGAAGCTTATTATGTAGATCTTATTCCAAAAAATGAGAAGACGTTGGTGAAGAAGATTGTGATTAAGCCAAGAAAGACAAACATGACTCCTGAAACATTATTGAAGAAATTTAATTATCTCCTTCGAGTTGATGGTAAACAAGTGGCAACATTGACTTATATCAAATCATCTAATCATATTGCAATAAGTAAATTAAATGATGATGATCTAGTATTAGTTTGTTCAAAAGATTTTCATCAGTTCTTACGACATCATTCTGCAGCTGTTCATGGAAAATTTAATATGCAACATTTACCATGTGAAAGGTCAAATCAATTTGATACAGAATGGAGCGTATCTTTATACAAAAAGTGTGTAGAGCCTTTAGGTGGTATCTTACATGAAACAAGAGTGTTGATGCCTCGCATCATTACTTGAGTTAAATTGGTTGTAGATTATTTAAATGAAGTGATTAATGAGCAACATATTTTATTTTCTGAAAAAGAAGGTACTTTGTCTCTCACTATAAGTGGAAAAGGTATTGAACTAATTATGGATAAAACTCTAATGGACATTTTAGGTTTTGATCAAAATATCTTTAAAAGTGGTACTGTAACCAAAGCTAGCGCAGACATGTCGCTATCGCGTCGTATTAACTATTTTCAGATATATTCCAATATTGGTGAAGATGTACGTGTGGGAGATGTTGAAGCTCCATTGCTAGCAATGATACCATACCAGCCAAAAAGCTGCAGTATTTTATCTGAGCATACTTTCAAGAAAGTGCATTATACAAAGCTGAAATCAAACTACATCCTACAAATTGATATTGCAATTTATGACGATGCTGGTGCGTTGATTCCATTTCATAAAGATGCTGTGACAAGTATCACACTCCATTTCCGAATGAAGAGTTAATGCAAAAGTATGCTAATATATTTTTTCCAATGTGAATAATATGGAAAGTGAAAATAAGGACTCGTTTCTAATCTACTTACCCAGTAATGCTTCTATGAATAAATTTCCCAAAAATAAACCATCAGACTATCGAGTAGAATTAAATCGCCACTGCATTTAGAAGGTGAATGCGAGGTTGGCGTTTCTAGTATTTGCTATGATAGCAATATTCAGAATGTGAATGATTTGGAAGAAATGATATTGACTCCTCGCACCCATGATGGAATAACGATGAATAATACATTCCAGTTACCATACAATTTAACATATGTTGGAAAGTGGAACTATGAATGGATTCAGATAAAATCAGATTATTATGAACCATTTGGGAATGAGAAAATTATTAAGGCGTTCAATAGTGGTAATACTTCCATCATGAAGAATAAAAATCAGAAAGCTTATGAGTTTACTATCTATCATTGGAGTGGGAGACAGTTCCTTCGCTTTCATTCTTTTACTAGAGGTCTTACACTGAGGTTGGATAATGAATTCTATCCACATCTCGGTTTTGGTCATGGACTGCATCTAACGTCAATTGCTACTGCAAATGTTAAAAAAGTTTATTCAAATCGAATCAACAAATTTCATTATAGATTTAAAATATTTGATGAAGATGTTGTAGAATGTGAAGAACGCATCATTTTGAAAAAGCGTGGTGTTCAACCTTTATCACTTATTGAGTTAGTAAAACGATGGAATGAGACTGTGGGTAAGAAGTATGGAGAGAAAATTATGGCGGACAAAAATAAGTTGGTTATTCAGAAATATAATGACAAACTCACAGTTTATTTCTCTCCAACCTTGCGTCATTTTATAAGACATTATACACCTATTATTGGAAGCGGTGTGGTGTATGGTTCTCATGAATATCACACTAAAGCTGATTCAGTTAATGATGAATGGTGGGTGGACATCTATGGCGATCGCATCAAGAAAATTTACCAGTCTTATGAAGAATCTAAAGTTGCTATCAATATAATGCCGCGTCTATATCATACGGTTGAAAGCTTCATTCATGTAGTAAATCCTTATATACAACAGAAGTTGAAGCATGTGATGAAAAGTAAATATGATGCAAAGACACACCACATTTCGTTTTCAATTGAAAATCAACGCGTTGTTCTGAAACTGGGTGATGACATTCAATGTCAATTGAGTAAAAATTTGAAAAAACTCTTTGGTTTTTCAATGCTACAAACTGTGTTTACTGCTGCGCATACGATTGGCATAGAAACACCAATGACACTTGATAAACATGAACAGCACCTTTACATTCAAAGTGATTTGATTTTACCTATTTCTGTTGGTGAGAAAAAAGAATACATTTTACGTTATTTCATTCATGATAAAGACGCTTCATATGGAATAGTCGAGAAGATGTTTGAATCTATTTTTTATCATCCCGTCGTCAAACAAACTATACCCTCTATTGCTATCAAAATTACCAATGGTTTACAAGAGTGCATCCATGTGAAAGATACTAAATCCCTCGTAACTTAGTGTTTCGGAAAACAAAGTGAAGTCATTGTGATATGTTTATTGAAATAAAAATATGTGTATGAAAAAGTCTTTTCACAGATAAAGGGGAATGGGCTGACTGTAGGCATATATTCACAAGGAAGAAACGATCTCATGCGATACATAAAACAACCATGCATATCTACAAAAAGCAACATCAAAATACTAAGTTAAAGTTGATTATGTCAATACATCTCCTGAATGTGGTAGCGTGAGTTTTATTCTTTTGGGCGGAGGTATGTTTGTGTCAGGATGTCCATGTGGAAGAGATGTGTTATGTCCTATCCAACACCTCTTATCCTCCCATGCTGAAAGCGCTCGTTTCTTGAACGTTTGCGTTTTCACAGTATGAACTTGTGATTTTCATATTGTCATATTGACAAACGTTATAGTTTTATTTTTATAGGCCTTCTTATAGGACCGATGTTTCATTTTATGAACAATGGATTTTGATATACCTTTAGCACGCTTAATACTATCTGCACATTCTTTTAATTTCATGGAATACATTTTAGGACGGAGGAGAGTCATTTCATCTATTTCCTTTCCTGCTGTTTCATCCTTAAAACAACCAAGTTTGGCTTTATTCTGTATGGAATAGAGTGGATGAGTGGGATTGTAGTTAGATGTGTCGAAATATTTTTCTAATGACTTGCCTACTTCATTAAAATTTAAATCTTTTTGAGTGGTAATTCCTAAAAAGAAACTATCTGTATCACCACCCAACAAGCGAACCTCTTTTATGAGAGGGCATGGTTTTAATATTTTGTAGAAGAGTTGATACATTTCAAGCTTGGAATAATCTAAAACGGCTTGCCCAATATAGATGGGTTTGCACAACTCAACTTCTGATTTTATCATTTTAACACCTACAAGATCCTCATCGATGATGTCTCTATCAATGAAAAGAGGTGATGAGGTCAACTTGTGATATTTTTGTTCATCAACGACTAGTTTGTAGTTCATACGTTTTCTAACATCCTCCATGGTCTTTCCGAAAAGACTGTTATTCTTATATTTATAAAAATCCTTTTCAAAATTATTTTGGGCGAGTACACGTTTTTGACTGTTACTATCTATGTAGGGTTTGAGGAAGGCTTTCTGTCTAAATTTGATAATGCGGTGAACTGACTTTAGAAGCATGCCCATTTCTAAATAGAATTTTAATATGCAGAAGTGTACGAGATAATTTTTCTTATCATATTGGGTGAGTAAAAGTTTGCGGCATGGTTTGTACCTTGGATGTCCACACTCTGTTAAGTTATTATGAAATTGTGACATGAATGGTGAAAGCATATCTTCAGTCACTTCACCAGATTCAGGTGCGAGTGGGAAATCAGCAGTTTTATTTTTAATGCTATTTGGATAAATCAAATCCACTTCAAAATAATATCCCCAATCACCTTCATCTGGAATCTTCAGTATGTTTGAAGGGTTGGAGTAATACTCAAGCTCATCTTGATTTAACCAACTAAACTCGGAATGAGGTAGTGGTTTAGACAGTGAACTGCCATATAAATTATTTTGGTCATAGTACTTTAGGTGGATATGATCATCACCTACTGTTTCAGATTTTATATGATGTTTATTTACAAATGTGAGACCACCGCGTATTCCGCGCTCAAATATATTATACATCTCCGGGTCTTGTAAGAGATGAATGGTCTCACCAGTCATTTTAAAGGCTGATTTAAAGGACATGGCTGGTAGACTGACAAAGTGGACAGGATCTAACTTGTCTTCTTCTAATGCCACTCGTCGAAATTCCTGAAAGACATCAACCAGCAAAATGACATCTAATTCTAAGTAAGCGATCATATAATCGCCAAACGTTTTACAATCAAATTTTAACCATGCCTCTTGAGCATGTTCATAATCTTCTACTGGACAATCTTCACCCGTCAAATCGTTTTGGAATTTGTCAATGGAAGGAAGGGTTGTTTCATTTAGTTTAGACATTGAGCTAAAATACACATAAGGAAAGACTCCTTTGCGAGTGATTATTTCATCCGCTAAGTTTGGATAGTGTTTCTTCAAAGTTTGACTATGGGGAAGAAACTTGAGATTACGAACGAGAGAAGCTAGTGACGCTGACATGAATTGGAATGAATCTAAAAATTTTATTTCGAAGAAGACTGTCTTATTTTCTTTAGTTTTATCTACTGGTACTTTTGCTGTCATTGCCATGAATTTTTCTCTCGTTTGTGCTATAACATTGAACTGCCACGATTTCATCTGGCTCAACCCTCCTTTTATGAGCATATGACTGTCATAGCCCTTAAAGTTATGAAAAATGACGGGTAGTACACGACGTCTCAACCTAAGTGAAAAGTTACATTTGGAGCAGAGTGCGTTTCTAGATTTACCAGTGATGTGATCATGATCACGCACTTTCTTAATTTTATCGTCATCAAACGTTTTATGACATTTAGAGCACGATGTGCAACTTTCAAATTTCTGTTTGTCTTCATCTGACATATGTAGTGACTTACGCTGCAATTGGGAATCATATGATTGTTGAAATTTAGCAGCTTTATCGAGAAATTCTAGAAATTTTGAAATGCAATCTTCACCTTGCCAAGTATGCATTTTGTTTTGTCTATTCCTAAAGTGATCATGCCATACTTCATAGCAGGATATGGCTGCTGGCTTGTGAATGATATCATCAATGTAGCATTCTATGTCTGCGTAAATGACACGCAGGGGACTTAATTCGTCACCATTATCCCTATGTGAAAATATTTTATCTTTGGGCATGCGTTCCATTTGTAATTTACCTCGCTTGCACCATTCATAGTGAGTTTCAAATTTATCTTTACTCCAAAAGGAGCGGATGCAGCGGTCGCATACAAAATGTTCACCTCTTTTAGAGTGCCCCAAGTGAGTGTACGAGCGAGAGATTTTGGGAATACCACAGTAGTGCCATTCCTCGCTATCATCTTGTTTTACTAATAAGAGGTTGACTACACGTTCATAACAAGTTGAACGTGAATTATAGCGGGCACCCTTCAACCCCTTCTCCCACACGTGAACGACAATTTTAATCTTATTATGTTTTTCGAACGTTTCTACATCTTTGATTTTCATGTTGTTACTATCACAACCTTCAAAGTCTAGTTCATCCTCCGACTGTCTATAGCTATAGGTATGATTTCGATTCGCGTTGATATCATTATTGTGAAGGATGGATAGGACTGCATATTTGAAACACTGTGATTTACAATCGACATTGATGACAGCTTTCTTATTATACAACGTTTTTGGTAGTTTAAATGTGCCTCGAGCTGCATGACTTTCTAATAGGGAAATTTTGAATATGGCTGAGTCCACACCATCAAAAATGAGAGCGCTGTCGCGCTGATTGAATTTATCTACATTTGATTTTAAACATTGAATGTGAAAATTTAGCCAAGACTCGCAGTCTACAACTTCGGTTGCGGAAGAGGAAGGAACATGAAACTGTATTCTCTCCGTCACTTGACCCGTTTGAAAATCTATCTTAATATATTTTAGTTTGAAGTAGATGAGCGCCTTCATTCTAAAATTGTCTAAATTGTTGAAGAGCGCTTCGATAATGTTAGAATTTTGAAGGAGCCACTCAGGAAAATCTACTATTTGAGTATTGGACTCCATGCAGTAGTCGCGTACTAAATTATTGTGTGAAACATTAATGAGGGAGATGGTAGAGGTACCGTTGGTGTAGTGATCATTTGCATGCGTGTGTTGAAGTCTGTGCGAAGATCGCTGAAATTGACTATCAAAGGAAGGGGGCACAAATCGCAAGGAAAGGAGATGTCATCGTCAGAATCAACTTCACCTCCGGAGATTGACGCCGCTTTGCGTTGACACACACGTTGTTTGATGTGTCGAAGGAGACTGTGCTTCCTTGTAAACATATGTCCGCAGTCGGCACATTCCCACTCGTTGCCTTGTCGCGAGAGTCCTGAGCTGGAACTCACATCACCTGAAAGAGAAATCATTCTATCATCTCTGTTCAAGTCTCAGTGCATTGTTACAACCTACTTTGACTCAACAACTCTAAACTTTCCTCGAGAAGGGAGGGCGTTGGTGATGAAGTTGAGGCCTGAAATTGAGGAAGATGCTATTAGCCACACGTTTGAGGGAGATGAGTGAAGAAATTTTCAACTTATCATTTCAACGAAATCGAGTTTAAGGTTGATACTTCAACAAGATAGAGACTTCACGAGAGAGCAGTTCACTTGTACGCCAGAGAACACTTCACTTATATCTCACAAAGACAGAGTGAAATGACACGAATGTCACTTTACATATATACTTTCGTATTCATCATTCATTGGCTGTTCATTCTGATTGGTTGCTTGTTGATACTTAAGAATTAGAAAACATTTCAAAGTTATTATTCACAGTCAACATGACAAGCCCTCCGACAACACCAAACACAAAATTCTCTTCTCCATGCTCAACACCAAAGGCGCTCGTTGCACCAAACGCCCCAACGAAGGGGAAGGTAGAGAAGGTGTACCGACTGGACAATATCAGAAAGTTGTCATTACCAGCGGACAACGAAGAGAGTGTATGTGAGAAGGAGTGTCCCGACTTAACAGGCGTGAGGTGGAAGTATCTCCAGTACGATACTGACGATGTGATGGAGATCACCAGCACGAAATTCCTCCACCAATTATGGGAGTGGTACACCCCTAACTCCCAGCCACGAACTATGGCGGAGTGGGAGTATATTGACAAAGTGAGGCTCACAGTGGAAGAACGATTAAAGCAACTGAACTGTTTTTGTTATCTATGTGAAGCCAGACTCTGGGACGATATTGACGATGAAGACCTTTTGAAATACATGCCATAATAAATTTTTATTTCGTATTATCTTTTCTTTCATACTTACTTACTTGAATGGGGCTTCAGTGGATGATTTAACCATGTATACATTTTCATTTGGAAATAGTAGCACGCTTAGTCTAACTTGTAAATCTTAAAACATTTCATATGGGTGATGATAGATGAAATAGTGTTAAATAAAATTAAGATAGCTTACACTTCTGATACAGGGATAGCAATCGACTGCGATCCATGTGTAAAGAGCTTGTTAGACTACGGAAGAGAGAAGTGTGTTATGTTGCGTGTGGCGCGTGAGTGTCCTCCCATTTCATTCCATTCATCAATTCGTCTCATTGATAGAGACAGGTAGAACTCATGGTTCTCATAACGTATGCAATGGAAAGTTTTAGGCAACCTTCGACAGTTGGCTAAATGTCGCCCTGACGCGAATGCATACTACGTTGAGACAGAGGCAATCACTTGCAAACATGACGCAGAGAGGTTAAACAAGATTGACCATTGCCGAATGTCCCTTGCGGTATACATAGCTACGGGCTTCACCGCCGCCCTTTACAGGAACGCCCGTCGAAAGGAAGTATTACACCGAACTTCATTTGCAACGTTCAAGTTGACTGATAGCAGATTCAACTTAATGATAGTATTCGCCAGTCCGAAGACTGCCCAGGGCAAACCGCGTGGAGGTTCTATCATGTCTTGCCCCATGGTGGCCCTTAAGACAGCCGATGGTTCGTTCTCGGGGTGTGAGTTAAGTTGACTATTGGCTGGAATAGTCAATGGGTATGACGGTTAGGTTGTCATAGACACTATACCGCCTAAGCCGTGCTGGTGCATCTGGCACCTTTCGGATGCGAGTGGTATTCGGAGTCCATACCTCATCCGTCCAAACGATCTTCTTGATCTTCCCCTTCTTCTCATCCTCTTCATCCCACTCGTCGAGGATGATGAACTCGGGAATGGCGTTGTCTTCATCGATGAAGACGGGAATGCTGTTGGCAGATGTCGCTTCCATCGTGACTTGAAATTGAATGAGAAGCGCTACAATCTTCTGGCTTATATAGGGTTTTCAACAATGAATTGCTCAACGGCGAATCAGAATGCTTCAGGGATAGCAATCGACTGCATAACGTTCAAGTTGACTGATAGCAGATTCAACGTAATGATAGCATTCGCCGTTCTGAAGACTGCCCAGGGCAAACCGCGTGGAGGTTCTATCAAATCTTGCCCCATGGTGGCCCTTAAGAGAGCCGGTGGTTCGTTCTCGGGAGTAACGTCATCTTACACCCTACCAATTCTGCTGAGAGAGTCTTTGACTCTCTCTTTGGTAGCAGTGTCGACTTCCACGCTAATTGGCACGTGGCTAAAAAGTGGAATGTAGCGCCATTCCGTTGGATTGACAACACTTGCTGTCATCGGATTGCCAATCCGAGCAAGATTGTTGTGGACTCTGTCTTGCTCCTCTAGCCTGACAAATTCCTCAAATAAATTTCGCGGCCTTAACTGCGGTCCGCGAGGAGAGCTGACTTGACTGTTCGGCGTCTGCATGATTGAAATGAAATGAAATGAGAGGCAGTGGTTTATATACCCCTCTAACGCGACGAAACGTTCAAGTTGACTGATAGGAGATTCAACTTAATGATAGTATTCGCCAGTCCGAAGACTGCCCAGGGCAAACCGCGTGGAGGTTCTATCATGTCTTGCCCCTAGGTGGCCCTTAAGAGAGCCGATGGTTCGTTCTCGGGAGTGACGTGATGGGGTGGTGAAGGCGGGCAAAGATCTGCAATGAAAATGATATGTATTAGAATAGGATATACTATCTTATTTACTTTTCACTTACCAAGTTAGCCATCCTTTGGCAGTCTCGCGCGCTTTCTGACAGAGAATTTGTGCAGATGACCGCGCATTCTCAGGCTGGTATGTAGGCATTTCTTGGTCGGATGGCCGTTATAGCAAATTATAGACTCGTCCAGAGTACGGTTGACGAGTACTTCACCGTCCAAATGATTATCCCGAATAGGGATGTGAAACTCAAACAACCTATCCTCATTCACACGATTCCACTCATCCCTCATGCGCTCCAACTTCTCAAACGCCTGCCTCTCATCACCCCGCCGAGCCACAGTCCTCTCCAACTCAACATTCCTCGCTCTCAACACACTCATCTCCTTCACCATCTCCTCAAACTTCGCTTCTGCATCTCTCATTCTTCTCTCCGCAGCACTCGCCCTCTTCTCACACTCATCATTCTTCTCTTCCAACTCTCGCGTCTTATTCTTCAAATCAGTCACACTACGCCTCATTCGAATATTCTCATCCACTACCTCCTTCGACTTCAGTTCCTTCTTTTTCAACTCATCCAACTCCTTCACAACTTCATCCTTCACCTTCTTCAAACTCTCATACTTATTCACCAACAAATCATGCGCCATCTGCTGCGACACATGCCTCTTCTCTTCATCCTTCAACCACCTCGCCGACTGCTTACGTATCCCATCACTCTTCACTTTTGGGGGAGATGAGCTCTGCGGGGGGTCGGTGATGACAATGTTTGACACCTCCGACGACGAAGAGCTCAACTTCCTCACACGCTTCCTCACACGCTCCCTATCTAAATCCACATCATCCTCATCATCACTCTCAAGCACTCTCTTTCGCCCAATCTCAGCCTCCAATGACGCAACCGCTCTCGTCAACTCATCATTCTCAACAACATTCTCAACCTTACCCTCTCGCTCTATCGCCAACATTCGCTCCCTCTCTTCAACAATCAACTGCGTGAGTCGCAAGTCATTCACCAAACCTCCACTACAGTCAGCATGCACTCTGTAAAAACGCGCCTCATCCTCATCACCCTTCAACACTCTACACTTCACACACGCAACCCTATTCAGGATAATCATGTGGTCGGTGCCCGCCTTCTTGACATGCGCCTTGGCGTCCGCACTGCGATTTATTCGCCCACAGGTACACATTTTAATATGGAATTTGCGGTTCTTATCGTTAGCCATGCCTGAGATTTTTTGTTAACTGTAAGATAATGAAATTTGTATAAGTTTGGAATCATGTAGTACAGTCATATTCCTAAAGCATTACACTTAGTCAGGAATGATAGATTTGAGTATAGTGAGTGGCACTCGATCCCGTCGACAGCCCGAAGGCCTTGTACTGATCACTAGGGATGTGAGAGATCTTCCCCGATACCCGCTATTTACAGCTGAAGACATCATTGTCACTGCCCCGAAGTGGTAACAGCAACGCCGAGTCAAAGGTAGTGATCAGTAGCTGGGATCTAACCCCTCAAAGCTGCCTTAGACTTAGTTAAATTTCAAATCTGATAGCAGATTTGAACTCAGCATACTTGAAAACCTTAGTCTACATGTTAAAACTTTGAAAAAACTGAAAATTAAGAATTTTTAAAAAATTTCGCATTTTACTACTCATACTATTTTTAAAAAATTTTATCAGTAGTAGAGACACTATCAAACTCTATCATACAAACTTTGAAGTAAGAAGATAGCTTGCCTACTTCAAAAGATAGAGTCCTTTGAAACACCCGATATCGGGAGCTCAGAGCGACGACCGTCGCTTACCTCGTCTTTCGATGAAGTGATGAGACTTACGTTGTCGGGGGTTTATATATGCTCGGAAGAAAACTTAAAATGGCTCTATCTCCGAAAGTATTCATCGTAGCGACATGCGGTTTGCTGCAAACGATTCGTCTCATCATTCTCTATCATATGACACCTGAATCATTCTCATATGACCACGGGAAGTCGGTCCGTCAGCATATGTCCATGTAACATGCCACAAGTGAAAAAATTCCTAAGTGTGAGAGCTCCAGTGTGGTGAAAATTTTGAAAAATTTAAAACTTCCGAATTTCGACCTGGGACTTTTACCAAAACATTTTTCATCAAATTTCACGGACCCCCCTCCCCCCCTCGTTCAGAGAAATTTGATGAAAAATGTTTTGGTGAAGGTCCCAGGTCGAAATTCCACACTTTGGAAAATTTTCAAAATTTTACCCATACAAAGGCACTCTGACACTTAGGATTTTTTCAGGTGAGCTCCGACCTAAAATCTTGTAACAGCTCTAACTTTTGAACGAAGACAGATATGAACAAGCCTTTTCTTTCACTGAATTTGTCTCACTCTTAGCTTTCAAACGAGCTATTGCACGACAAAATCCGTCCACTAGAAGCCAAGATCGAAGCGAGCTCTCCCGAGGGGGGGGTCAATGAAATTTGATGAAAAATGTTTTGGTGACGCTCCCAGGTCGAAATTCCACACTTTGGAAAATTTTCAAAATTTTACCCATACAAAGCCACTCTGACACTTAGGATTTTTTCAGGTGAGCTCCAACCTAAAATCTTGTAACAGCTCTAACTTTTGAACGGCTGGTCCGATTGACTCGCGGCAAAAATTACGTCGAGCAGTTTTTTCTCCTCTTTCAAACGAGTAGCTGTAAGACAAAATCCGTTCACTAGAACCAAAGTTAGAAGATTGCTGTCGGGGGGGGGTCAGTGAAATTTGATGAAAAATGTTTTGGTAAAGGTCCCAGGTCGAAATTCCGCACTTTGGAAAATTTTCAAAATTTCACCCATACAAAGCCACTCAGACACTTAGAATTTTTTCAGGTGAGCGAGCTCCGACCTAAAATCTTGTAACAGCTCTAACTTTTGAACGGCTGGTCCGATTGACTCGCGGCAAAAATTACGTCGAGCAGTTTTTTCTCCTCTTTCAAACGAGTAGCTGTAAGACAAAATCAGTTCACTAGAACCAAAGTTAGAAGATTGCTGTCGGGGGGGGGGGGTCCGAGAAATTTGATGAAAAATGTTTTGGTGAAGGTCCCAGGTCGAAATTCCACACTTTGGAAAATTTTCAAAATTTTACCCATACAAAGCCACTCTGACACTTAGGATTTTTTCAGGTGAGCTACGACAGTCCACCCTCCCAACCTGGCCGGCACACCACGCCAACCTCGACAGCACATCACCGCGCGCTATACGACGGCCGGTCAGAGGAGGGGACGTCAGCGAACCTGGCGGACGCACTTGGCCGGCACACCACGACACTCTGTCGTTCCATCCAGAGGGGGGGACGACGTCAGACTCAAAGCACCACGGTGGCAGACCACGACACTCTGCCGTTCCAGAGGGGGGGGGACGTCAGCGACGGCGGCCATCTTGCGCTATCCAGAAGTGGAGTTTTACTTACTACTATAAGTTCGTGGTGTGAAGAAGCAGCAAAAAATAATCAATTAGTTGAAACCAATAAAAGTAAGCATATAAAGATACAATTAATAGATGATAGTGGTAATATGCAAGATCCTAGTAAACTAGATAAAACAATGAAACATTGTGTAATTTTTTATGATTGTGTTAATGATAGAAATCAGTCAGTTCAGAGAAATTATTTCACAAGAGGTAGACATAATAACTGTAGTGTTTTTTATTTAACACAAAGTATGTATTCATTAGACGGAAGTGTTATTCGAAAGAATGCAAATATATTTATAATATTTGAAATAAATGCAAGAAACTTAAGTGATTTGTTAAGAGATTTATGTGTAAGAAATAAAGATGAATTTAAACAATCGTGTAACAATGCTTGGTCAAAAGATTATGGATTTATCACAATTAATATTGATAAAAAATTTCATGATAGAGTTATCGAACAATTGTTCTCTGACTGAAAGTCGATAGAAAATTTGTTTGTCGAGTGATAAAAGATATACAAATATAGTGTTATAATATTTTATTTTTTTTTATTTTATGTATATATCAAATTTGTCTATCTTAGAAATTAGAAAATTAAAAAGGTAAAGTAGTTATTCCATCAGGTAAAATTTTTCTTTTATCATCAAATGGATCTAATGCTAATTTATGTTCTTCTTTTAAATACATTTTATGTTTCTTTGAATTAAGTCTATAATTACATGCTGTTTTTATTTCATTATTAAATAATGCATTTTTATAATCTTGAAATGTTATTTGATTAGCCACTGATGCCTTTGAAATTCCTTTTAATATTTTATGTGTTTTAATATTATTAGTTGTATCATAACAGTAACATTTAGATTTTAAAAATATAGCTTCTGTTATGAAATCTTCATTTCCTTCTAGTTCATCTTTTACTTTACATAAATCAGAAGGATGAATGATATCTTTTATTTTATTAATTTCTTCATCAAGTGAAGAATTATACGGTATTGTTAATTCTAAGAAAACAGAATCGGTATCTGTAAAGTGTAATTTATAGTTTTTGCCATAAGCAGGTGCTAAATAATCATATATAAATCTATACATAAATAGTTTAGCTAATTCTAATATAGTGAATCCTATAAAATTAAACTTATCATGTTTTACGCTGATTCGACGTAAGTGTACAGCACATAGTTCATCACTAAATCTAGTAGTTCTTTTATATGTAGGTTTCCTTGTTAAATTTTGAAACCTATCTTTATCATAAACTATTTCAATATTTTGTCTATTACGCACATTTTCTAAAGTCTTACCATAAAATGTATTATTCATTAATTTGAAGAACACGTTTCCAAAATCATCTTTATTTCTTTTAGCTATTTTACGTTTTTCAATATTGAACTCTATATAATTTTTTAACCACCTAGATTTTTGATAAAATAGTTTTCGATGTATTTTGGTGAGAATCATTCCATGTTCTAAATACCAATCTAGCATTCTTCCTTCAACAACATACTTTCCTTTATTGCTTTGTGTTAACATAAGTTTTTTTGTTGGTCTGTATTTTTTAGGAATTAAAGATTTTTGATAATCTGAAAAATCTTCTATATTGGGAATTTTGTTTTCGGGACCGAAAGGAAAATATTTTGTTTTATCTTTTATTTCATCAGGGTATACTAAATCAACTTCATATATATATAACCATGATTATAATTTCCATCATATGTTTTTTGATAATCAAGAACGGGCGAGGTCCTAGTAGACATCTCTGATGTCGTACGAATATTACACCATTCCATCTCACCTGTTGGTAATTCTTGTATCATGCAAGAAGAATATAAGCTATTAAAATCATAATATAACAAATAGTTTTCTCTCATGATTTCATCAACTGCTGCTTGACTAACTTCATTTGATATAAGTCCTTCTATATTTTGATTAAACAATTTTATAAACTGATCGCTTTCTTCTGGAGATAAAGGTTTCATTATTCCATAATCATCAGGATTTACTTTTTTATTGTAACACTGTACATAACGATTACCTAAAACTGATGAAACTCCACCTCTAATTCCAGATTCAAAAAATAATAATTTATCATATGTATTTTCTTTATAATGTTTAAGTTTAACATTTGTATGTTTTAATCCTGCTAGCCATGTTAAACCTGGTGTAGAATAACAATAACATGGATCTATTCCGTAATATTCTAAACACATATCACGAAAGTTTTCAAAAAGATCAGCTAGTATTAATACATCTATCTGAAGATATTTCATTGTATAATCATACATTGTTCTACAATTTAACTCTCTCCAATTCTTTTCAGCTTCTGCATAATCTTCTTCAGATAATTGTGATTGTTTTAATGTTGATTTAAATTTATTTATTGGAGGGAGTTGTTTTTCTTCCATAATTTTATTCACAGAATTAAAATCAGTCTTCGACTGTGAACCACAGGTTTTATCTCCAGTTATATATTCATACGGAAATATGCCTTTTAAAGGTTTTAAATTATATTTATTTAATATTTTACATTGTTCAGATTTCAAAGTTTTTCCCATAACATCTAATGAATAAGGAGTAAAAAATCTAAATGCATCTAAAATTCTAATACAACCTAATTGCATTGAAAAATATTCTTCTTCTGTTTTACATAGTACATTTATTTGTTGTAGTTGTAATTTTTCAGATGAAAATAAATCTTTCATTACTGGATGGAAATCATATTTAGAACCATTGTAGAAATATAAAGGAACAAAGTTATATTTAAATTTATTAGCATTCAGATTACAAGAATTATGTGCTGCACCTCTATATAATCCATTTAGATGATCATGATCTTTTACTTTGACGACAGAGCCGTCGATTCGCTTGTCGAGATATCTACCTTTGCCATTTTTATAATTTTTTGTAAATTCTTTTCCACAGTAATAACAATTTGTTTCATTAACAAAATTTAATTTTTCTTTTTCTGTTAATGGAATCATTGGTATATTTGTTTCAAGCAATTGTGAAAAGCGACCTTGTAATTCTTCTACTTTCTTTGTAAACATTTCTGAACTATCTTCACCATAGTATTGATAATATTCTGATTTAAATAATTCAGGATAATTTGAATGAATGTACATTCCCCAACATAATGGTTTTTGTTCAAATAAATATTTTTCTTTACTTTGTTCAGATGCACTTTTTTCATATTTATAAACCGCAGGTTCTAGGGCTTGGCCCGTACAATTATCAGAATCGGACGAAGCCCTATAAGACATCTCCGATGTCCCGTGATTTTGTGTCATATTAACATTATATGCTTCGAAATCACAATAAATAGTAAAGGGTACTTTATTTTTAAAATACCGTTTATTATATTCTAAATAATCATCTTTAGGAAAAGTATTTTGAACTGCTTCGTTTTGTTGACAATTCTCCAAATGTCTATTCATTTCTTCTAAAGTTCTAAAACTTGTCATACATAGGAGACAAGGAAAATTAGCATTATCTGAAGTTTTTGTAAATATAGAAACATCTTTACACAATATAAAATGACCCTGATAATATAATATATTCACTTGTGCTGGTTGTTTTGACTGTTCTAATTTTTCTAATTTATCTTGATATATTTCATGTGTTAAGTCAATTTGTCTTTGTAAATCTTTTTCAGTCTGTTGATAATTTTGATTTAATATTTGTAACTGATAACTATATTCTTTATCATATTGTTCTTTATATTGTTGTAGACATTTTTTTAAAGATTCATTTATTTTTTGATTGGTTTCATTTTCTTCATTATTTAATTCTTTATTGTCTTCATTTAATTTTTGAATCGTTTCTATCTTATTTTGATATTTATGGCCATATTCTTGTACTAATATTTTTGTTTGTTGTTGATAATCTGTTTTACATTTTTGTAAACTTTCATTTAAATTTTGTAATTTTTGTTGATATTCTAAAGATAAAGATAAATAATCGGTATCATAATCATAATTACGTCCTTTATAACTATTATGATTAATCATTATTGGTGATAATGTTTTAACAATTTGAAATTTTTCAGTTCATATTATATTTCCTTGGTAAAAAATATTATGATGCATGTAATTTCCTCTATCATTATATACTATTTCTGATTGACATAAATTTTTATTATTCAAATAAAAAATTTTTGAATCTGAGTAAAGTGGAGTAATTTTACCAATAGAAACATAATTCACATTTAATTCAAAAACATTTACTTCTATTAAATTTTTATTCTTTTTATGAAACTTTATTAACCTATTATAATCATATGGAAATTCATCTAAGCCATCAGAGAGATCAAATTCATTTATGTATTCTTCTTTATTATAATGACTTAGTCTTTCTTTATGATATTCTGCAGGATGTAAATGTGCTATAATACTCCACAGAAAACAATAATCATCTTCATTTTTTATGTTGATTATTTGTGGTGAACTGAAAGGTAAAGGAACATAACTACCACCAGTATTATTTTTATATTTATCAATTACTATTTTCTTAGATAGTATTTTAACAAATCTCCAACCAGATTCACGTAACTGGGCTTCAATTATACAATTTTCTAATTTAAGTATCATCGATTCAAATATGGGTTGTATATCATTTACATTATGAATTTCTTGCGAATTTGTAAAATGTCCTTGTATTATTTCTTCAGGAATTCCATCAGGTCCATTTTTTGTATAAAGTACTTCTACATTCTATAACATTTGAAAGATTTCTTAAATATATTATAAAAGTTTGTTAATACATTATAAAAAGTTTCATCGGTTTCATTATGTTCAACGGACTGATTAAATAAATATTTTATATCTGTTACGGCTTCATCAAATTCATCTATTTCGTTAAATTCATCAGTATCGCTAAATAAATATCTTCCATCTGGTACGGTCTCATCTTCACTATTAAAAACTTTTTTATATTCCGAATGTGAATAATCATCAAACATTTTTTTAACTTTTATATCAGTAGGTAATGTTTCTAGATAGTTTATATAATTATTTAATTTTAATATATTTCCTTCATCAACTCGATCTACATTTTGTAAATGCAATTTACTATTTAAATGAGATTGATAACTTCTTTTTGTTTGCAACTTTTTTTTACATAAGTTACAATAAAACTTGGTATTTTCCATTTTTTTATTTTTTAAAGAAAAAATTGTGTTTTAATTTTAGATATAAACATTCTAATATCAAGGGCTTGAGTGTTATTTTATATTATTATATATTTCACGTTCCTAAGTTAATTTATTTTCTTTATCACATTAAGTTTTATCACATTAAGTTTTATCATATTAAGTTTTATCATATAACGTTTTATCAAAAGACAATTTAAATTTTTTTTCACTAACTATTGATTCTTCATCATCATCATAAATTGATTCTTCAACATCATAAATTACACTTTTGGTATAGGATGCCATTCCCTGATAGGAATATCTAATTCCAAATTATATTTATTATTTGATAATAATATAATAGAGAAAAATATTGGTCTTTGATCTCTTTTGGAAAATTTAATAACACCACCATAATCTGAATCACTTTTAGTTTTTATTAAAGATGATAAAATTTTAAATTGATTAGATGTAAATCCTAATTTAAATTTTGTAGACCCGACACATAGTTGTCTAACAGTATCTTCAACTATACCATCATTATTATTATCAATTGTAAGAAAATGAAATTTAGATAAATTTTGATTATATGTAGTATTAATATCATGTACATCAGTATCAGATATAAATTTTTCTTCACTTAAATTTTTATAATTACTAATATTTTTATAATCTTGTTTACCATTTACACCTTTTTCAGATGTTTCAGAACCATCATTATTATCATAAGATTCTTTAAGATCGGGCAAAGCCCTAGAACCTTCAGTTCGTTTATTATGATTATGATTATGGTCATTGTTAATAGTATAAGGTGTTGTCCACATATAAATTTTTTCTTGTTGAGCTAAACCATTGATGTAAGATTTTAATAAATTAATATTTAAGTTTGAATATAATCCTATATAAGTATCATCATCATATCTTTGGGGCATTTCTAATGTTTCTTGTTTATAAATTGTGTCTCTATAATATACTTGACATAATAATTCTTCATTATGTTTTTTACTATCTATATGAATGTTATATTGATTTTGTTCATCAACAAATAATCTAATTTTTTCTTTGGAAAAAGATTTTAATTTTTTAACTAATTCTCTAATATTGATATAATTAATAATTTTATTTTCTATCCAATCAGTATTGCTAATTGGTAACACTGCTCTAATAAAACCATAAACGTTATTATGACCTATTATAACCATATTTTCTTTATTTAATTCCACATAAGCTACATCATTATATCTACTTACAATATCCATAAATTTAATAAATGGATCACCTGGAAAAATACAATAATTAGTTTCTATAGAAGGTAAACCTTTAGTCTGTTCTCTAAATATTTCAGCTTGTAATTGAAATAAAATATTAACATCTATACATGGATTATTATTATTATTATTATTATCAAAACATTTATTTTCAAATCCCGTTGATCTCGTCGAATAAGAAGAACAGGATGATGCCGACGAATATAATTTTTTTAAATTTGATTTTTCCATTTTTTTTATTTTTATTAGAAAAAATTTTATTTTCTTATTTTTATTAGAAAAAACATTTTTTTTATTTTTATTAGAAAAAAAATTTTTTTTCTCATTATATAAAAAAATTACTTTTTTATTGTTTAAAACAGATGTCACCAAATGTTGGTGGAGGTGCATATATCCCGAATAATCGTGAATTAGAAATAGAGATAGAAAATTATATCATGAAAACCGGAGACTTTTTATCTGGTCCATTGCATCTTTCTATTCTTCCGCAACAAAATACAGAGTTAACAAATAAACAATATGTTGATACACAAATCAATGACTTACTAGAAAAATATATAAACGATGTTTTGGTTCCACTGATGAATGAATTAAAGTTGCTTAAACTTAATGACAAATCATTAAACGAAAAATTATTAAAACTTGATAAAAAGGATAGAGAGCTAGAAGCAGATATAGCAAAACTTTTTAAAAAGATTTCTGAACAATCAAAAATTTTAATATTACTTTCTATAAAGTTAAAATCTGCAGTCATTAAAAATAAACATCAGATACAACTATTGAAAGAACAATTAGAAGATGAAATAGAAAAACTACCTGAAAGAATTAAAAAAAATTTAAAGCACTTACAAGCTACATTCCAAAAAAGTGTTGATGAATTGAGTTCTAAAATTACTCAACAAATGAAAAAGATGAATAGAATAATAAATGAAGTAAACTCACTTAATCAAAAAGTTGATAAAATGAAAACTCTTAAAATCAATTTAGAAAATGAATTAAAGAAAAATTTACAAGAAAACTCTAAAGAAAATAAAGAACAGTTAGATGCTGTTAAAAGACAATTAGATGTTCTTAAAATTAAGTTAAATGCTCTTAAAACGGCGTTGAAGATGAATCAGGAGAAAATGCAAGTTAATAGAAAAGAAATTAAAGTACATCACACGCTACTTGACGCAATAGATAAAGTGCAAAAGAAAATTAACAAAGTTATCACGAAGTTGCTGGACATTCACAGACGTAAATCCTAACGTAAATATTTTTCCCAAAAGTCAAATTTATTCCTAAAAAATGCCTATAATTTATAAACACAATCTTAAACATTTTGCTTCAAATGAAAGAATTGCTCATGAACCATCTATGAAATCTGTTTACCATTATGACAGTGTAGAAACAATTCAAAAAGAAGGGGCTGGCATCTTTTCTGGTATTGGAAGTATCGTTAACTTAACTAAAAATAATAAAGATTTGATTACATCTGCTGCAAAAGGAGCAGCTGCTATAGGTAGTACAGCTAGTGCAATATCAAATGCTGTTAAGTCTCAAAACGAATTAAAACAACTAGAAGCTATTCGTAAACTTAGGAATGATTCTGAAGAACTAAAAAATTTAAAAAAACTTTCAGAGGAAACAAAAAACAAAATTGCTAACATAGCTGTAGGGGGTGAAACCTTGAGGAGCGGAGCTCCGTCTGATAGTAAACATAAGAAGAAATCAGGCGTAGCCATAAAACGTTCAATTGAAGAAATAAGAGGTAATGGTGTTAACAGCAACCTTCGGTCTAACCAGCAAAGCTGTAGCGGAGCTGGTCTAGCAAAATTCTAAAATTATATTTTAGTAAAATGTCTTCGCTTATCGAAAATAAATTTAGATTAGACGATCCTCCGTTCGTCAGTTATAATCAAAAAAAGAATGACTATATAAGAATTGCTATGAATCCCGGATCTTCCAGTAGAGTAAATACTGGAGGAGATTTAATTTTTGAAGTTGATAATCAGCAGAGTTATTTATATCTACCTGATTCATTTTTACACTGTGAATATTCTTTATATAGTGATGCCAATTTTACAACACCATTACCAGATACCGATAATATTGCATTAGAGAATAATTTTTTTCCAAAATTATTTACACAAATGCGTTTAGATGTTGCAACTCAAAATATAGAAACAATAAGTGATTCGCCAGGTGTAATTGATACAATGCTTAGATTTGTAACAATTGGTGAAAATAATAAAAAGTATGAAATCGAAGGTTGGTTTCCTGATACTAATGATGGTATAATTGTTGATGATTTAACTCACGCTGGAACAGATGCCGCAGGAATTGCGAAAGATGTAGAAAATATTGCAAAACATTTAAATAAAACAAACAATAGTGCATATAAAGAAAGACGTGAATTTAACAAGAAAAGTAAACAGACAGTTAATTGGTCATTGTCTCCATTATTCGGATATTTAGATTATGATAAAATATCATATCAATTAAAATTTAAATTAATAATTCATCGCACAGCAAATAATGAATTAATCTTTTTTGGTAAGACTGGGAAAAAAGCATATTTAAAAATTGATAGACTTGAATGGTGGATTAAGCATATTACTCCTAGATTAGAGGTTGAAACAGCTATTGCAAAAAGATTAAATACTAACAAACTAATTCCAGTAAATTTTCTAAAGCGTACTGCTAGTTCAGTAACTTTTTCCGAACAAAGATTTAACTGGCATTTTACTAGAACTGCGAATACTCCAAGATATTTATTACTAACTTTTCAAAGAAACAATTCTCCAAGTTTTGATAAGAACAATAATCTCTTCCATATTAATACAATTCGAAGTTTACAAGTTTCATTAAATCAAACCCGATATCCAATTGATCCATTAAGATTCGATGATACCAATAATCAATTTATGGAAGGATATGATTCTTATCGAAATCTTTGTATAGAATTTGGAGTTGAACCACAATTAACTCCTGGAGATTGGAGACATTTATATCCTGTTTTCTGTTTCGATTTAAGTGCACAATCTGAAGATATTATCAAGACTGGTTGTGATGTAACAATTAATATTGAAAAGAAAGATTCCACAACTTCATTGATGGCTTATGGTTTATTGCTAGAAGATGTAAAATATTCTATTGAAATTCTTAATGGAAAGATGGCTAGGATCGGCTGAAGCATCGAGGAGCTTCGCTCCGATAAGTTAATTAAATCCTTAGATTAAATTTTTTTTAGTAATTAGTAATAAAATTTTTTCGTAACTAGAATAGATTAAAAATTTTGGTAACTTAAAATTTATTGATAACTAGAATAGATTAAAAATTTTTGGTCACTTAAAATTTTTTATTAAAAATGTCGCAAGCGAAAAGTAATAATAATAAAACTGTTGAATTAAAATTACGTAATATTGTTGACAAAAATACCCCTAAAACTATTACGATTAACAAAAAAAAGTATTACATAAGTAAACCAATGATAGAGAATATTCAATTACAAGAAGAAAAGAATGGTGGAATTCTCCCATTAATTCCACTAATAATAGGAGGCATAGCAGCAGCAGGAAGTGTTGCAGGTGGGACAGCTGGTATTGTCCAAGCAGTAAATAAAAATAAATCAGAGATAGCAGCATTGGAAGAACAAAAACGTCATAATAGAGAGTTAGAGAAAGTTGCTAGGGGTGACGGAATAGTAGATAATTTTATTAGTAAATTAAAATTAGTTGATGAAGGAAAACGAGTTCTTAAAAATATTCTCCACAATGTTGATGATTTAATTGAAATAAAAGAAACTAAAGATGGTTCTGGAATATATCTAAGTCCTAGTATGATAAGGTAAAACATTTATTTTATCTTTTAAAATGAATTCTACAAATTCCGAAAATTTAATTAAATTAAAAATTGCTAATTTAGATTTATTGAATTATCTATTAAACAAAAATAAAAACTCAAATTGTAAACTTTATGAAGGTAACGATATACAAAAAACATTAGAAAACTTTCCTGGATTTATTTCGAGTAAATATTCGAAAGAAAAACATCTTCCTGGTCATTCATATACCGGCCCAGGAACTCGATTAGATATAAGACTAGATGAGAATAATAATCCGAAACCAGGTGAAGAACCAATAAATAGAGTAGATGCCGCCGCTTATAGACATGATTTAGCTTATCGAAATCATGATCTAAGTTCTCGTGATGCAGCTGATAAGAAGATGATTCAAGAATTAGATAGTATTCAAAATCCTACATTTAGAGAAAAAATTGAAAGAATGTTTGTTAAGAAAGCTTTACAAGCTAAAATATCATTCGGCCAGGGTTTAAATGAAACGACAGCAAAGCTGTCTGACAGCAACGCCTACGCCTCCGAAATTCATAAAGAATACAGAAGGCCTAAATATTTATTGAAAATAAAAGTACTTAATAAAGATGATATTTGGAGTGCTGATCTTATTCATATGCCGAATGAAAAAGATTATAAATACGCATTGACCGTTATAGATTTATATACACGATACGCTTGGGTAAAGCCTTTAAAAAATAAAAGTGGTCTATCAGTTAAATATGCGTTTGAAGAAATCTTTAAAGAAAGTAATAAAAAGCCAAGGAAATTGTTTGTTGATAAAGGGTCGGAGTTTTATAACCGAAACGTTCAGCCACTATTCGATTTAGTTTATTCCACAGAAAATGCAGGAAAAGCTGTAGTGACAGAAAGATTCAATCGGACGTTAAAAAATAAATTATTCAAGAAATTTACTGAGCAAAGAAATCAGAAATGGTTGAAGATATTACCAGGAGTTGTAGAAGAGTACAATAATAAAGTTCATTCTGGTATTGAAGAAACTCCAAAGAATGCTTCTGACGACCCTGATTTGAAAAGAAAAAAAATATTCGAGAATAATTATTCGAATGAGAGTAATCCGAATTTGCAGAAACTTAAGCCGAAATTTAAAATTGGAGATAGAGTTAGAATATTTAAATATAAGAATAAATTTGAAAAAGGCTTCGTTGGCTATTGGACTAAAGAAATATTTGAAGTTTGTAAAATAAATCAAACTTATCCGATTACTTACGAAATCAAAGATTTAGATGATGAAAATATCAGAGGTCGATTTTATCAAAATGAATTACAACGAAGCGATTTTTAATTTTTGGAACTAACGTTTCGGGAATGAAATTTACTTGTTAGGCGTAGCCATAGAACCTACGGTTCGTTCAATTCTAACATAATATCTAGAAATGGTACTCCTTTTTGTAATTTAAATAAAACATAAAGACATAATTGGCCACAGTAAGTAGTTCCTGTTTTTTGAATTTGAAATGTATTATAAGTTCCATTTTCAAGTAATTTTTTAACTTCGTTTGTAGGTGGAAGTCCGTATGAGTCAAAATAGTAATTATCTCCATTTTTATTAGACATACCTGCAGACCAATGTACACCTATTTCATCTGACGTATGAAGATTTGTTATGAAATTTACAGTTGGCTTATTTTTTAGGAATTGTAATTCGACTCTCATTAGAACATGAAAATTCTTTATACCTAATTGATTTGCAATTTTCTTTAGATCAAAATTTGTAGTTGTTTGCGTTCCATATAATTTTAAAAACTCATTTATGTTGTTCATTTTATAATAAAAAAATTTCTTAAGGGACGCCGGAGTAGGATTTGCTGGTTATATATTCCACGTCTTACAAATGTCTAAGTGGGTGTAGCAGCTGTTTGTTCTTTCATACATTGTTTCCTTTCAAATGTTTGAGTGGGAAGTCACAGCTCTTTACACTGAAATGCTTTTTCCTCATAAATGCGAGAAGCAGATGTTCTCTACAATTGAGTGTTCATCTGAGTGCAAAGCAGTAGCAACTACAGGAATTGTAAGAACGCCTGATGAAATGACAATTGTAAATACTCCTAAACTTATTGTTAAGAATATGTCAATTCCTTCAAATATTATTAGACACATGATATATTTTAAAAACCTGAAAAACGTCTAAACTCATGAATTTGAAATTCTCAACTTTTATGATTTTCGGTGTCCTGGAACGGTCATGATTTTGGGAGTAAAAATTGTAATTCTCAAATTTTGAGATTTTGAAAAATTTGAAAAATTGGGTATTTTTAAAAACGCCCAAATTTATGAATTTAGGTCTTCATAACCTGAAAAAGGGTTCAAATTCATGAATTTATGTCGTTTTTAAAGATACTATTTTTTTGAATTTTATGGTGTCCTGGAACGGTCTTTTGTCCATTACTTACTGGTGCTCCGTTAGGATATGCACCGCAAAGGCGGATATTGAGGGCGCTGCGCTATTTAGAAGCCTATGCATCGGAGGAGGAGGAGGATAATATTTTATTGTTTGCGCTGTAGAAACCGCGCGATTCGGCCCGGCTGGACAGTCTTGTCACTGGAGTTCCCTGATATGCCGCCATCCTCCTGTGCTCGACAGCAACAACAAGTGTGGCAAGGTTAGTTATGACCGGGTACTCACTAGAGTCGAGAAGGTATGGAGGGAGGTTTGAGATGGATGCGACCGGTTTTTGCAGTATGTATGGTGAAGTGTTGGAGTCTGTTGAGCATTTTATGGAGTGCATTCAATGAATTAAACCTCGACCTCGGTTCTCAACCTTGAGATCAACATTTTCCAAATAGCGAGATTTCGAGATCAAAAGTAGGCCTACATCATATTTGTGTCAATTACTCAGCAAGTGTAACTAATTACATACATTGTACAATTACTGCACAAAATTGTACCTGTAGGCCCAAGTGCAATCGCACATTGCCGTTTGTAGGTGAAACTACAATTGCTATACAAATCTGGACTGCATTTGGCATTCATTGACACAATTTAATACATGCTGGTGCAGAACAATGACCTTGCGGCTCAGAATCATTTCCTGCCGCGACGAAGTCTACTGGACAACCAGGCTAGCATGGCACAGGTTATCAAAGTGCTATTTTGTTTCGCATGGGCATTGAGTTATCAAATCCATTTGTGTAAAAATCAAACAATTGCTGAATGGTGCCACCGCTTCGGTTTTACGGTTGACATTTAAGTAGGATGACCACGTCGCGCTCATGCCACATAATCGACGAATCAGGATGAACGATGTATATTTACTGGAGTACATACCTGTCAAGGTCTGTAAGACCGAATGCGGTAGCTCTTACTTTTGATAAATTTGGTCTGTAATTTTACAGAAATGATAATTAAGGCTATTCACTTGTTTCGTGATGATTCGTTGTGTTGAAATCCTCAAAACAATTCCACGTAATTTCTCGGCAATACCGCTGGGATTGATAAAACAATCATTTGTTTTACCTTATCGCTTTTAAGATATTGTCGGGCAAAATACTTCTAATGTTATATTACAGATACCTATAAAGCTATTGCGCAAAAAATAATCAATTTCGAGTGAATTCAATATTTTAGTCGACTCTGCCCTGATGTATGGCTCTCTTTTTTCTTCAATAAACCTATAATTTTCTGCATATATTATTTGCAGTTTCCAATCATTGAATCTTAGGGATAGTTGATTAAGTAAAATTATACCGACAGAAAATTAAACCGATTTAATTATTCTGACGATAGAACATTCAGCCGACTTCATGAACGACGGTATAATACCGAGGCCGACTGAATATTCTGCCGGAGGAATATTAAATTGGCAGAATATTAATTTTCTGCCGGCAGAATTTTAGGTAATGAACAGCATCTTAGAAAATAGTTATGTAGTCCTTTTCATTACTTACCAACACACAACTGATGAGTGCGTCATCCAAAACTTTTAATTAGAAAAACCGTCGTGTTGTGTCCACGAAAAGTAAAGGAGAACTTCGCTATCTAGAAAACTGATCTTATCAAAAATACATGGTGAATAATGTCAATTTTTTGTGTTCTTTGTACTCCAATGAAGATATATTACCTTTCAAATGACAGCCTAAATCGTCGGCGCATATCGCATTGTTACTGAACCTAAAATCTATGACGTCAAATATCCAAGATTTTGATCTGCAAAAGACTAAAATCTATGATAATTTTCTACATAGCCCATGCAGCTCAGAACACTTAAGTATGGGTTAATGATCATTTCCAAGCATAGCCAAAAATGATCCAAGCATAGCCAAAACTTTTCTGCCATCAATCAGATTTCCCAAGCGAGCCAAACTTACGCTATCCAAGCATAGAACTAATTAGAAATCAAGTTTCAGAGCTCTACGACACAAAACGCCGGAGATAGCCTATTCTTCATTATCATTGATTAAGTTAATAAACCACTTATTCGTGTATTTAACACTTGCTTATGTAGGCCTATTTAATTACACGTAGATAATCACTTCATACTGGTAGACAGTATTTACGATAAATTTGATTAAACGATTTCGAAAATGACTTTGAAGTATTGTTATTGTTGCGTTATTTGCCCCCACCAAATACTCAAGTTTGCATGGAGACTTCTAAACTGATTAGATCATTATGAAACCCTAGCACATCATTATTAAGGCCATTTTTGAGATTGTCACCAAATTCTACCTGTACGTCAATCGCTCTCCCACAAGGTAGCGAAGTTGACTATCCTGGACTGTTTTAATTTCCTCACGGTGAGTGTAGTGTGACCCAGTGTCGATACAAGTGATAGTGACATAGATATTTCATTTAAATTGTTTGACAATAATTTCTTTCTGTCTGTATTACATTACGAGCAACTTAAGAATCGGTTCTCCTCGGCTTGAAGGATTGGCCTAACGAGGCTGTCATTTTTAAGACAAGGGATCGGTTGTTTTGAATGTTTTCATTATAAGCAAACAATAGAACAGTGTGCTTCGCCATTAGATCGTGCACTCTCGACTTCTGCGCACTGACGATTTACTGCTCCTCACTGCCCCTCGTGAAATCTTCAAAACATTCATTTTGTTTTGTGTTTTGTGTCGTAGAGCTCTGAAACTTGATTTCTAATTAGTTCTATGCTTGAATAGCGTAAGTTTGGCTCGCTTGGGAAATCTGACTGATGGCAGAAAAGTTTTGGCTATGCTTGGATCATTTTTGGCTATGCTTGGAAATGATCATTAACCTAAGTATGCCAAGCTTGAGATATGTGCGAGTACAGATTGTGAAACATAGGAATCACCTGAATACCATTTTCACTGGGAATGCGAAGGTGGATGGTGAGATGCTCCAACCTCAATGGCATTACATAGCAAATTAGACGGCCTTAATCATGCAATTAAGGCCGTCTAATTTGGGTTTGGAGATATATGAACGATTTAGAAAAATGACATGTGAAATTACGGCTGACAACCCTACTTACTCAGTAACAATGTGTTATTTATACTTCAATGTTGCATTTCTGGCTTGCTATAAGCAGTGAGCCCATTGCAGACGCAAGGACAAAATGTGAAATGATGAGTCATCATGCTGACTCAGCCCCCCCTCTGGAAGGAAGGAAGGAGGTGAGGGAGAGGGCCAAGGATGTGCTGGAATTGATGGGTCCGAGGGGAGGAAACCGTTCCCCCCCCCTCAGGAAGGAAGGATGAGCTCTCCTGTGAGGAAAGGGTAGGAAAGTGTTTTACCTTTAGAAAAGGGCAGGTTTTGGATGTTTTGGAATGAGAAAGGCCCTGTTTCGGCATGAAGGAGAGTTCGGATGGATAAACGGAGGGCAGATTCGGATTCTACGTGAAATTTTGGGGTAGGGAGGTGATTTCCAGCTCCATCGGAAGAAAAAGTGCTGACCCCTCCCCTCCAGTCAGACTTTCAACTTTGGTTCTAGAGATGGTAGAAAGTCGTGCAATAGCGCGTTTGAAAGCTAAGAGTGATAAAAATACAGTGGAAAAAATCATATGTCCAGGAGTTCTTGGGTTTAGAGCGGAAAATGGCTTGAAAAAGGTAGGAATCTCCGAAAAACGACAGAGTTAGAAAAAGGTGGGTTTTTGACGTTTTGGGGTGAGAAAGGTCCTATTTCGGGCAGAAGGAGGGATCGCATTGACAAATGGAGGCCTGATTCGGATTCTACGTACAATTCTGCATCTAGAGAGTAAGTTTCAAGGGAATCGGTGACAAAAAGTTTTCGCTACCTCACCCCCCCCCAATCCAGTCAGATTTCAACTTTGGTTCTAGAGATGGTAGAAAGTCGTGTGCTAGCTCGTTGGAAAGCTGAGGGTGAGACAAATTCAGTGGAAAAAATCATATTTCCAAGTGTTCCTGGGTTTAGAGTGGAAAATGGCTTGAAAAAGGTAGGAATCTCCGAAAAACGACAGAGTTAGAAAGTGGATGTTTTAGAATGAGAAAGGTCATATTTCCGGCTGAAGGAGTGTCTGGATGGACAAAAAGAGGCAGATTCGGATTCTACGTGAAATTTTGGGTTAGGTAGGTTGTTTCAGCTCCATCGGAAGAAAAAGTGCTGACCCCCCCTCCAGTCAGACTTCCAACTTTGGTTCTAGAGATGGTAGAAAGTCGTGTGATAGCGCGTTTGAAAGCTAAGAGTTAGACGAATTCAGTGGACGAAACAACTTGTCTCTACGTTCTTTCGTTGAGGTGTGGGAGTGACTTTAAGATTTTTGGCCAGGTTTTCAACTCGGCTTCTGGTAATCGTAGAGAGTCGAGGGATGGCTTAAATGAAAGGTGAGAGCGAGAAAACGTGACTGCCTAAATTTGAAGTCAATCGGAGATAGAAGTGTTTAAAGTTTTGGATGATTGAGATTATGTCATCAGCTGATCGCCACAAACTATATAAGTGGAGTCTCTACTTTTGGGAATCAGTTCTCCTCCCGACTTGGTTGGGGTAGGTGAACTCCGGAGCTCCGATGATAGCATCGGAAATTCCAAATGAAACCGACTTAGAAATTTCATTGCTGGTATCAGCTAAGGCGTCAGACTTAAAGTTTAGCCAGGAGATGACCTTAGTCTCCAGACCATAAAAGACTCCAAAACTTTAAAGGCTTGTAACTTTGCTTCTACAAATCCTTTTGACTTGATTTAAAAAAGGTTCGATAGCTATTGATCACATCTATACTTACAGACTACTTATATAATTTCATAAGTAGTGCTAAAAAGTTGAAAATTTTAAATTCACTATTTTTGGAGGCTTTCTGGGGTTTTCGACCCTGCTGAAGTCAATGAAGGCATGGATAAGTGTGTACGAGCCAGTCTCCTCATGTCTTTACATGATACAAGCGACTTTTCACTGAAAGCGAGCATGGTACGGAGAGTTTCGGTGTAATATTCCAATGACAGGGTGTTCCTTCGGGACGGCGGATGATGCCGTAGTGATAAGTGTGGCAAGGGAATGTGTCACATTTTAGACCGTAACCTCTGGGGCAACTCATGTTGGGCATTTGACACAGTTCTCAACGTGGCACTTTGAACGCCAATCGGTTGAGTCTTAGCTATCTTGTCATGGGTGGCTACTAAACATCTCCATTGCGAAACGCTTGTGAATCACGGCTTGCTATCAAGCATGTTTCATGTCTGGCTATCAAGTCATCTCAACGTGAGGTGGCGACCTTCGATATAATGCTTCCTACGGTGAGGCGTTCCTTTTGGACGGCGAGCACTGCCACAGATGGAAAGAGGGCAAGGGACGGTGTCATACTTTAGACCGAAACCGCTGAGCTGTCGCTTATGTTGGGCATGTGACACCGATCTCAACGGACTCTTTTCAATCGCTCGGTTATGATTGCTTTAGCCATCTCCCGCATGTTTTCTTTAAGATTCTCCACCAACGCTGTGAGACTGCCTCCGACCGAAGCTAAATGATGAAATGGAATGAATTGGATGGGACATTCATGCGCCACACGCAACCACAAGCTCATTTCTCTCTTCGCTAGTGAACAAGCTCTTGTGAACGTAGTTAGAAAGTGTATCATGTTTTGCAAAAGCAAAGTTTAGTGTAGTCAAATAGTTTTTACCACGACACACGTTTGTGAAAGTAAAGTTTGATCATCAAAGTTTTATTCGTAAGTGTAGTCAGAAAGTTCAGCACAACACAAGTGTCATGAAAAAATACTTTATTTGGTCTTTGATTTATGAACAGCCATCATTGAAACCCGTTTTACTAATGGCAATGACAATATGGTTTATTTTATTCAGAAGCAAATGATCGCCGTAACCATGAAAGTTGTCCATCCGAGAAATAATCTTGCACAGATGTCGTGTATGAAACTCAGAAGCATCAGGTGCATATTCTTGTCCGTAGGAACGAAATTGTAAGTCAACACTTTCCGCTTCTTCACCTTGTGGAAAATGAGTGTAATCGACATTTGCAATTAAGTGAGCCTTGATGATACTGTCTTTGAAATAAGATATCAACTCCGTAAATATTTCTCGTGTATAGTCTAAACATGCTTCCAATTCTGTCTCCTGCCTTTGAAACTGAAGGATGTAATCTTGTATTAAACCTCCGAAGCTCACTTGATGAAAACGAATCGTGCAATCATCATGTTTCAATGTATTGACTTCAGGTGCCATGGTTGAGTCCATTGCTAAACACCATGTTTGCCTAAGACGATTTCAATAACGCGTTACAAATGTGCGTGCGCACATCGGGAACTCTAAACTCGTCTGTGATTGGACGAGAGGTCTCATCCATTCACCGCTTAGAAAAATCTTATAAAAGGCAGTGCACCAGCTCTGCTCTTCACATTTATCTTTCACAAGGTGAGTGTCGGTGAGCTCCTGCTATCAGGTTGTTTTGACTTGCTATCAAGTTGAATAGTCTCTTGCTATCAAGAGATTCACTTCTGCTCATAAAACATATCATCGCTGTAATAACTCCTTTGCTCGAGCGTTCCTTCGGGACGGCGGGTACTGCCGTAGAGGGATTGCGTTGCACGGGTTGTTCGTCGTTTGTTAGACCGAAACCTCTGAGCCGTTGCTCATGTTGGGCGTTCCACTTCATACTCAACGTGACGCTTTCTCTCGCCAGGTCAGAGTACTTCAGCCATTCGACAAAGGTTAGTCTTTATGATATGGAGTAGAGTGAAATGTAATTCATTAGATGTCACTTCAATGATTGTTCCCATGATGAACGTTGACTAGGCAAATGAAACGATTCTCATTTTCCTTTTCAGTGATTGAAGTCTTTTAATTCATTACCTACTATTAACTATCCGTCATGGAGTTTACGAAAATTGAGAATTATCGCATATCGGCTGAGATGGAGAAGGCCACCATCAAGCAATATAAGTATTCGTGTCAAGGTTGACTCACTCAATTACTAACATCATTAGGGTAGACATCCCAATTAAAATCAAAACCCCTCCCCTATCTTATTCATGTTTAAACAGAATCCAAATTTTAACTCTGCTTATCTTTGCTCTCATTCATTTTCAGTGCATGAATGCATTCGAAATGGGGAACCCGTCCCCCAAAGAGCAATCGGTGAAGCTTGCGAGCAGCTTGGCAAGTGTAAGTACCCTCACCCATGAGAACTGAGAGTTGGAATGTCATGTTTTAGCACTTCTGTATTCGTATAGCTAACTCTCTATCATTGTTGTCTCCACAACCTCTAATCTCATCTCTTTTTCCTCTCTACAGATATGGCAAAGATGAAGAAGTGGGAAGAAGCCGCGAGGCGGAGATTCGATGTTGAATTTCCGGCCCTACCTTCCCGCCCATCTACCTCCGCTCAAAGTCCGACTCCTTTCTCGGGCATCGTCATCGCCCCACCTCCACCGCCTGCTCCGTTCGCTGCACCAGTCCCTGCTCCCCGCCACCACGTCCCTCCGACACCCAAGTCCAGGACCCTTCCGCCTCGGCTCGTGTCCCACTCCTGCCTCCTCGACCATCGGTGTTGCCGGAGATCAAGTCCTTAGATGGTAAGTAGCCGTGATTGGGAAATAGGGGGATAAGACTTCAAACTTGAAATTATGATCATGTTACTAATCTCTTTTCTCTTTTTCACAACAGATCCGGCGGCCTACCTCCTGGACGGTGACGTTCCCTCCCACCCCATCATCATCCCAGCATCGCCACCACCACCTGCTGCAGCAAACGACATCCTCTCCTCTCCGTCAAGTCGGTGGAGAGACTGCTGGAGGAGCAGGAAATGGAGTTGGAGATAGTCGGAGAGGAGAGGGAGATTGATATCGAAGTGGAGATGGAGGACTATCGATGCCAGCGGTGTGACAGGATCTTCGCCTCAGCCTACAGTTTGAGACGTCACACCGCTGGCAATGCCTGCAGAGGAAAGCGCCGACCGATCCCTCAACGACCCAAGTGTGAAGGTTGTGGACGCACGTTCTACAACAGCACCAACTTACAACGTCACATCGAAGGCGGATCCTTTTGCAGTTATGATGCGCATATTCTTCTTCGCCATGGTCTAGGACATATGAAGTCATGGTCGATGAACGTCATAGCGCAAAGTAAGGAATAATTCATGCCTATGTCAGCCATAGTCCATGTTGACAAGACGGAGGAGGGGAAACCTGTCTTTTATGATGTTAAGTTTATGGACAGTTTCCAGTTTATGTCTTCATCCTTAGCCACTTTGGCTAATAATTTAGACTCACTTCCCCTCACTCAAAATTTAAGGAAAGACTATCCTACTATTAGTGACAGTCTCATGCGACGGAAAGGGGTGTTTCCTTATAGTTATTTTAGTTCAATGGACACATTGAAAGAAACATCCCTTCCGTCCATCGATAAATCTAAGAACGATTTGACGGGTGAGGACCGGTCGCCTGATGACTATAGGCATGCACAGCAGGCATGGCAAGAATTAGGTTGTCACTCGTTTAGTGACTATATGCTTGCCTACTTAAAATTAGATGTTTTGCTCTTAGCCGATGTCTTTGAGGCTTTCAGGAAAGTTACACTGGAGCAGGACGTGTTGGAGCCCGTCCATTACATTGCTTTACCGAGGTTGTCCTACCAGTCAGCTTTTAAAATGACTATTGAAAAAATACATTTATTAGACGATCCCGAAATGTACACCGCGATGTTTGAACGCAGGATCCGAGGTGGACTGACGTTTGTCAACAAGCATGTTGTCAATGAAAAAGTCGATGGTGAATTCGACACCTACCTGATGTACATCGACCAAAATAATTTATATGGAAGTGCACTGTCGAAACCTTTGCCACAATCCCACTTTGCTTGGCCTGAACCCCATGAGAGTAATGGGTAAAAGACCGTTCCAGGACACCATAAAATCAAAAAAATTGGTATCTTTAAAAACGACATAAATTCATGAATTTGAACCCTTTTTCAGGTTTTTAAGACCTAAATACATGAATTTAGTCCATTCAAAAAGTACCATTTTTTCAAAAAATGGTATTTTTAAAAACGACATAAATTCATGAATTTGAACCCTTTTTCAGGTTATGAAGACCTAAATTCATAAATCGGCTAAAGCCAGAGGAGCTTCGCTCCGATTTGGGCGTTTTTAAAAATACCCAATTTTCAAATTTTTCAAAATCTCAAAATTTGAGAATTACAATCGGGCGAAGCCCTAGAACCTTCGGTTCGATTTTCATTGCTTAAATCATGACCGTTCCAGGACACCAAAAATCATAAAAGTTGAGAATTTCAAATTCATGAATATTATCCATCTTTCAGGTTTTTAAAATATATCATGTGTCTAAAAATATTTCTTTAAAAGTGGAAGAAACAAAAGTGGAAGAAACAGCAAGAATATATCCTTCAATATCATATGAACGTAGTTCTGCTACCCCCTCCCTTCTGTCTTCTAGGGGTCCCTTAAGAAATTTTTTTATTATAAAATGAGCAACATAAATAAGTTTTTTAAATTATATGGAACGCAAACTACGACAAATTTCGACCTAAAGAAAATCGCAAATGAATTAGGAATAAAGAATTTTCATGTTCTAATGAGAGACGAATTACAATTCCTAAAAAATAAGCCAACAGGAACCTTCAGTTCCCGGAACAAAGTTCCATCAATAACTGTAAATTTCGTAACCAATCTCCATACGTCAGATGAAAAAGGCGTACATTGGTCAGCAGGTATGTCTAATAAAAATGGAGATAATTACTATTTTGACTCATACGGTCTTCCACCTACAAACGAAGTTAAAAAATTACTTGAAAATGGAACTTATAATACATTTCAAATTCAAAAACCGGGAACTACTTACTGTGGTCAATTATGTCTTTATGTTTTATTTAAATTACAAAAAGGAGTATCATTTCTTGATATTATGTTAGAATTGAATAATAAAAATAATAATAATAATAATGATAATTAAAAAGCTAAAGCTCAGTTCGTTGTAATTCATTTTGATAAAAACGGCCTCTGATATCTTCATCATCTAAATCTTTGATTTCGTAAGTAATCGGATAACTTTGATTTATTTTAGAAATTTCAAATATTTCTTTAGTCCAATAACCAACAAAGCCTTTTTCAAATTTATTCTTATATTTAAATATTCTAACTCTATCTCCAATTTTAAATTTCGGCTTAAGTTTCTGCAAATTCGGATTACTCTCATTCGAATAATTATTCTCGAATATTTTCTTTCGTATTAAATCAGGGTCGTCAGAAGCATTCTTTGGGGTTTCTTCAATACCAGAATGAACTTTATTATTGTACTCTTCTACAACTCCTGGTAATATCTTCAACCATTTCTGATTTCCTTGCTGAGTAAATTTCTTGAATAATTTATTTTTTAACGTCCGATTGAATCTTTCTATCACTACAGCTTTTCCTGCATTTTCAGTTGAATAAACAATTTCAAATAGTGGCTGAACGTTTCGGTTATAAAATTCCGATCCTTTATCAACAAACAATTTCCTTGGCTTTCTATTACTTTCTTTAAAGATTCCTTCAAACGCATATTTAACTGATAGACCACTTTTATTTTTTAAAGGCTTTACCCAAGCGTATCGTGTATATAAATCTATAACGGTCAATGCGTATTTGTAGTCCCTTTCATTCGGCATATGAATAAGATCAGCACTCCAAATATCATCTTTATTAAATACTTTTACTTTCAATAAATATTTAGGTCTTCTATATTCCTTGTGGATTTCAGACGCATAAACGTCTAAATTATGATTTTCATTTAAACCCTGACCGAATAATATTTTAGCTTGTAAAGCTTTTTTAACAAACATTCTTTCAATTTTTTCTCTAAATGTAGGATTCTGAATACTATCTAATTCTTGAATCATCTTCTTATCAGCTGCATGTCGAGAACTTAGATCATGATTTCGATAAGCTAAATCATGCCTGTAAGCTGCGGCATCTACTCTATTTATTGGTTCTTCACCTGGTTTCGGATTATTATTCTCATCTAGTCTTATATCTAATCGAGTTCCTGGACCAGTATATGAATGACCAGGAAGATGTTTTTCTTTCGAATATTTACTCCAAATAAATCCAGGAAAGTTTTCTAATGTTTTTTGTATATCACCACCGAAGTGGTATGGAACTTTGTTCTTGTCACCTCCAATATGCTGACAGTTTGAGTTTTTATTTTTGTTTAATAGATAATTCAATAAATCTAAATTAGAAATTTTTAATTTAATTAAATTTTCGGAATTTTTAGAATTCATTTTAAAAGATAAAATAAAAGTTTTATCGAAAAGAACCAAAGGTTCTGAGGTTATTACCTTATCATACTAGGACTTAGATATATTCCAGAACCATCCTTAGTTTCTTTAATTTCAATTAAATCATCAACATTGTGGAGAATATTTTTAAGAACTTGTTTTCCTTCATCAACTAATTTTAATTTACTAATAAAATTATCTACTACTCCTTCACCCCTAGCAACTTTCTCTAACTCTCTGTTATGACGTTTTTGTTCTTCTAATGCTGCCTTCTCTGATTTATTTTTATTTACTGCTTGGACAATACCAGCTGTCCCACCTGCAACACTTCCTGCTGCAGCTATGCCTCCTATTATTAGTGGAATTAATGGGAGAATACCGCCATTCTTTTCTTCTTGTAATTGAATATTCTCTATCATTGGTTTACTTATGTAATACTTTTTTTTATTAATAGTAATAGTTTTAGGGGTATTTTTGTCAACAATATTACGTAATTTTAATTCAACAGTTTTATTATTAATATTACTTTTCGCTTGCGACATTTTTAATAAAAAAATTTTAAGTTATCAAAAATTTAAATCTATTCTAGTTATGAAAAAATTTCAAGTTACCAAAAAATTTAAATCTATTCTAGTTATGAAAAAATTTTAAGTTACTAAAAAATTTTAAGTTACCAAAAAATTTTAATCTATTCTAGTTATGAAAAATTTTAAGTTAAGAATTTTTAATCTATTCTAGTTATGAAAAAATTTTAATTAACTTATCAGAGCGAAGCTCCTCTGGCTTTAGCCTATCGGACCAAAGGTCCTAAGGTTACTAACCGATCCTTACCATCTTTCCATTAAGAATTTCAATAGAATATTTTACATCTTCTAGCAATAAACCATAAGCCATCAATGAAGTTGTGGAATCTTTCTTTTCAATATTAATTGTTACATCACAACCATTTTTAATAATATCTTCAGATTGTGCACTTAAATCGAAACAGAAAATTGGATATAAATGTCTCCAATCTCCAGGAGTTAATTGTGGTTCAACTCCAAATTCTGTACAAAGATTTCGATAAGAATCATATCCTTCCATAAATTGATTATTGGTATCATCGAATCTTAATGGATCAATTGGATATCGGGTTTGATTTAATGAAACTTGTAAACTTCGAATTGTATTAATATGAAAAATATTGTTGTTCTTATCAAAACTTGGAGAATTATTTCTTTGAAATGTTAGTAATAAATATCTTGGAGTATTCGCAGTTCTAGTAAAATGCCAGTTAAATCTTTGTTCGGAAAAAGTTACTGAACTAGCAGTACGCTTTAGAAAATTTACTGGAATTGGTTTGTTAGTATTTAATCTTTTTGCAATAGCTGTTTCAACCTCTAAACTGGGAGTAATATGCTTAATCCACCATTCAAGTCTATCAATTTTTAAATATGCTTTTTTCCCAGTCTTACCAAAAAAGATTAATTCATTATTTGCTGTACGATGAATTATTAATTTAAATTTTAATTGATATGATATTTTATCATAATCTAAATATCCGAATAATGGAGACAATGACCAATTTACTGTCTGTTTACTTTTTTTGTTAAATTCACGTCTTTCTTTATATGCATCATTATTTGTTTTATTTAAATGTTTTGCAATATTTTCTACATCTTTCGCAATTCCTGCTGCATCTGCTCCAGCGTGAGTTAAATCATCAACAATTATACCATCATTAGTATCAGGAAACCAACCTTCGATTTCATACTTTTTATTATTTTCACCAATTGTTACAAATCTAAGCATTGTATCAATTACACCTGGAGAATCACTTATTGTTTCTATATTTTGAGTTGCAACATCTAAACGCATTTGTGTAAATAATCTTGGAAAGAAATTATTCTCTAGTGCAATATTATCGGTTTCTGGTAATGGTGTTGTAAAATTGGCATCACTATACAAAGAATATTCACAGTGTAGAAATGAATCAGGTAGATATAAATAACTCTGCTGATTATCAACTTCAAAAATTAAATCTCCTCCAGTATTTACTCTACTGGAAGATCCGGGATTCATAGCAATTCTTATATAGTCATTCTTTTTTTGATTGTAACTGACGAACGGAGGATCGTCTAATCTAAATTTATTTTCGGTAAGCGAAGACATTTTTATAAAAAATAATTTGACTTTTTGTTTTTTCTCACAGACAGAAAAGAATTTTACTAAAATAATCTTGCTAAAATAATTTTGCTAAAAAAATTTTACTAAAAAAATTTTACTAAAAAATATATTTTAGAATTTTGCTAGACCAGCTCCGCTACAGCTTTGCTGGTTAAACCGAAGGTTGCTACTCACGCCATTTCCTCTTATTTCTTCAATTGTTTTTTTATTATTTTTATTTTCATTATGTTTACTATTAGACGGAGCTCCGCTCCTCAAGGTTTCACCCCCCACAGTTATGTTAGCAATTTTGTTTTTTGTTTCATCTGAAAGTTTTTTTAAATTTTTTAGTTCTTCAGAATCATTCCTAAGTTTACGAATAGCTTCTAGTTGTTTTAATTCGTTTTGAGACTTGACAGCATTTGATATTGCACTAGCTGTACTACCTATAGCAGCTGCTCCTTTTGCAGCAGATGTAATCAAATCTTTATTATTTTTAATTAAGTTAACGATACTTCCAATACCAGAAAAGATGTGCCTAGGAACTTTTGTGTTCCGACTGTTTCTACACTATCATAATGGTACACAGGTTTCTGAGATGGTTCATGAGCAATTTTATTATTTGATGCAAAATGTTTAAGATTGTGTTTATAAATTATAGGCATTTTTTAGGATTAAATTTGACTTTTGGGAAAAATATCTACGTGTTAAGATTTACGTTTGTGAATGGACAACAACTTCGAGATAACTTTATTAATTGCCTGTTGCACTTTATCTATTGCGTCAAGCAGCGTGTGATGTACTTTAATTTCTCTTCTATTAACTTGCATTTTCTGCTGATTAATCTTCAACGCCGTTTTAAGAGCATTTAACTTAATTTTAAGAACATCTAATTGTCTTTTAACAGCATCTAACTGTTCTTTATTTTCTTTGGAGTTTTCTTGTAAATTTTTCTTTAATTCATTTTCTAAATTGATTTTAAGAGTTTTCATTTTATCAACTTTTTCATTAAGTGAGTTTACTTCATTTATTATTCTATTCATCTTTTTCATTTGTTGAGTAATTTTAGAACTCAATTCATCAACACTTTTTTGGAATGTAGTTTGTAACTGCTTTAAATTTTTTTTAATTCTTTCAGGAAGTTTTTCTATTTCATCTTCTAATTGTTCTTTTAACATTTTTATCTGATGTTTATTTTTAATTACAGCAGATTTTAAATTTAAAGAAAGTAATATTAAAATTTTTGATTGTTCAGAAATCTTTTTAAAAAGTTTTGCTATATCTGCTTCTAGCTCTCTATCCTTTTTATCAAGTTTTAATAATTTTTCGTTTAATGATTTGTCATTAAGTTTTAGCAACTTTAATTCATTCATCAGTGGAACCAAAACATCGTTTATATATTTTTCCTTTAAATCATTGATTTGTGTATCAACATATTGTTTATTTGTTAACTCTGTATTTTGTTGCGGAAGAATAGAAAGATGCAATGGACCAGATAAAACGTCTCCAGTTTTCATGATATAATTTTCTATCTCTATTTCTAATTCACGATTATTCGGGATATATGCACCTCCACCAACATTTGGTAACATCATTTTTAAAACAATAAAAAAATAAAAGTTTTTCTAATAACAATTAAAAAAATAAAATTTTTTCCAATAAAAATAAAAAATAAAATTTTTTCTAATAAAAATAAAAAATAAAATTTTTTCTGATAAAAATAAAAAAAATAAAAAAATGGAAAATCCAAATTTAAAAAAATTATATTCGCCCGCATCATCCTGTTCTTCTTATTCGACGAGATCAACGGGATTTGAAAATAAATGTTTTGATAATAATAATAATAATAATAATCCATGTATAGATGTTAATATTTTATTTCAATTACAAGCCGAAATATTTAGAGAACAGACTAAAGGTTTACCTTCTATAGAAACTAATTATTGTTTATTTCCGGGGGATCCATTTATTAAATTTATGGAGATTGTAAGTAAATATAATGATGTAGCTTATGTTGAATTAAATAAAGAAAATATGGTTATAATAGGTCATAATAATGTTTATGGATTTATTAGAGCAGTGTTACCAATTAGTAATACTGATTGGATAGAAACTAAAATTATTAATTATATCAATATTAAAGAATTAGTTAAAAAATTAAAATCTTTTTCCAAAGAAAAAATAAGATTATTTGTTGACGATCAAAATCAATATAACATTCACATAGAGAGTAAAAAACATAATGAAGAATTATTATGTCAAGTTTATTATAGAGACACAATTTATAAACAAGAAACATTAGAAATGCCCCAAAGATATGATGATGATACGTATATAGGATTATATTCCAACTTAAATATTAATTTATTAAAATCTTATATAAATGGTTTAGCTCAACAAGAGAAAATTTATATGTGGTCTACACCTTATACTATTAACAATGACCATAATCATATTCATAATAAACGAACTGAAGGTTCTAGGGCTTTGCCCGATCTTAGAGAATCTTATGATAATAATGATGATTCTGTAACATCTGAAAAAGGTGTAAATGGTAAAAAAGATTATAAAAATATTAGTAATTATAAAAATTTATCTAAATTTCATTTTCTTACAATTGAAAATAATAATGATGGCATAGTTGAAGATACTGTTAGACAACTATGTGTGGGGTCTACAAAATTTAAATTAGGATTTACATCTAATCAATTTAAAATTTTATCATCTTTAACTAAAACTAAAAGTGATTCAAATTATGGTGGTGTTATTAAATTTTCCAAAAGAGATCAAAGACCAATATTTTTCTCTATTATATTATTATCAGATAAAAGATGTAATTTAGAATTAGATATTCCAATAAGAGAATGGTATCCTATCATGGAAGGGCATCCTATACCAAAAAGTGTAATTTATGATGATGAAGAAACAATTTATGATGATGATGAAGAAACAATTTATGATGATGATGATGAATCAATAGTTAGTGAAAAAAAATTTAAATTATCTTTTGATAAAACATTATATGATGAAACTTAATATGATAAAACTTAATGTGATAAAGAAAAAAATAACTAAAGAACGTGAAATATATAATAATATAAAATAACACTCAAGTCCTTGATATTAGAATGTTTATATCTAAAATTAAAACACAAATTTTTTCTTAAATTTTCTCTAAAAAAATAAAAAAAATGGAAAATACCAAGTTTTATTGTGTCTTATGTAAAAAAAAGTTGCAAACAAAAAGAAGTTATCAATCTCATTTAAATAGTAAATTGCATTTACAAAATGTAGAACGAGTTGATGAAGGAAATATATTAAAATTAAATAGTTATAAAAACTATCTAGAAACATTGCCTACTGATATAAAAGTTAAAAAAATGTTTGATGATTATTCACATTCGGAATATAAAAAAGTTTTTAATAGTGAAGATGAGACCATACAAACCGAAGGTTCTAGGGCTTCGCCCGTACATGGGACATCGGAGATGTCTTCCAGGGCTTCGCCCGTACATGGGACATCGGAGATGTCTTCCAGGGCTTCGCCCGTACATGGGACATCGGAGATGTCTTCCAGGGCTTCGCCCGTACCAGATGGAAGATATTTATTTGGCGATACTGATGAATTTAACGAAATAGATGAATTTGATGAAGCTGAACGAAACGATGAAGCCTTAGCAAATATAAAATATTTATTTAATCAGTCTTTTCGAACCGAAGGTTCCAGGGCTTCGCCCGTTGAATATAATGAAACCGATAAAACTTTTTCTGATATTCTAACCAACTTTTATAATATATTTAAAAAATCTTTGAAATGTTATATGAATGTAGAAGTACTTTATACAAAAAATGGACCTAATGGAATTCCTGAAGAAATAATACAAGGACATTTTACAAATTCACAAGAAATTCATAATGTAAATGATATACAACCCATATTTGAATCGATGAAACTTAAATTAGAAAATTGTATAATTGAAGCCCAGTTACGTGAATCTGGTTGGAGATTTGTTAAAATACTATCTAAGAAAATAGTAATTGATAAATATAAAAATAATACTGGTGGTAGTTATGTTTCTTTACCTTTCAGTTCACCACAAATAATCAACATAAAAAATGAAGATGATTATTGTTTTCTGTGGAGTATTATAGCACATTTACATCCTGCAGAATATCATAAAGAAAGACTAAGTCATTATAATAAAGAAGAATACATAAATGAATTTGATCTTTCTGATGGCTTAGATGAATTTCCATATGATTATAATAGATTAATAAAGTTTCATAAAAAGAATAAAAATTTAATAGAAGTAAATGTTTTTGAATTAAATGTGAATTATGTTTCTATTGGTAAAATTACTCCACTTTACTCAGATTCAAAAAAATTTTATTTGAATAATAAAAATTTATGTCAATCAGAAATAGTATATAATGATAGGGGAAATTACATGCATCATAATATTTTTTACCAAGGAAATATAATATGTACTGAAAAATTTGAACTTGTTAAAACACTATCACCAATAATGATTAATCATAATAATTATAAAGGACGTACTGATGATTATAATTACAAATATTCATCTTTATCTTCAGAATATCAACAAAAATTAGAAAATTTAAATAAAAGTTTACAAAAATGTAAAATAGATTATCAACAACAAATAAAAATGTTGCTACAAGAATATCACCATAAATATCAAAATGAGATAGAAACAATTCAAAAATTAAATGAAGAAAATAATAAAGAATCGGCTAAAGCCAGAGGAGCTTCGCTCCGATTAAATAATGAAGAAAATAAAGAATCGGCTAAAGCCAGAGGAGCTTCGCTCCGATTAAATGAATGTTTAAAAAAATGTCTACAACAATATAAAGAACAATATGATAAAGAATATATTTATCAGCTACAAATATTAAATCAAAATTATTATCAAAATACATTTAATATTACAAAAGAAATTAATGAAACACATGAAATATATCAAGATAAATTTGAAAAACTAGAACAGTCAAAACAACCAGCACAAGCGAATATATTATATTATCAGGGTCATTTTATATTGTGTAAAGATGTTTCTATATTTACAAAAACTTCAGATAATAAAAATTTTCCTTGTCTTCAATGTATGACAAGTTTTAAAACTTTAGAAGAAATGAATAGACATTTGGAGAATTGCCAACAAAATGAAGCAGTTCAAAATACTTTTCCTAAAGATGATTATTTAGAATATAATAAATGGTATTTTAAAAATAAAGTACCCTTTACTATTTATTGTGATTTTGAAGCATATAATGTTAATATGACACAAAATCGAACGGAAAGTTCCAGGGCTTCACCCGATTCTGAAAATTATAATTCTGAAAATTATAATTCTGAAAATTATAATTCTGAAAAAAGTGCGCCTGAAAAAAGTGCACCTGGAAAAAGTTCAGCTGAACAAAGTAAAGAAAAATATTTATTTGAACAAAAACCATTATGTTGGGGAATGTACATTCATTCAAATTATCCTGAATTATTTAAATCAGAATATTTTCAATACTATGGTGAAGATAGTTCAGAAATGTTTACAAAGAAAGTAGAAGAATTACAAGGACGTTTTTCACAATTGCTTGAAACAAATATTCCAATGATGCCATTAACAGAAAAAGAAAAATTAAATTTTATTAATGAAACAAAATGTTATTACTGTGGAAGAGAATTTACAAAAAATTATAAAAATGGCAAAGGTAGATATCTTGACAAGCGAAGCGACGGCTCTGCCGTCAAGGTAAAAGATCATGATCATCTAAATGGATTATATAGAGGTGCAGCACATAATTCTTGTAATCTTAATGCTAATAAATTTAAATATAACTTTGTTCCTCTATATTTCTACAATGGTTCTAAATATGATTTCCATCTAGTAATGAAAGATTTATTTTCATCTGAAAAATTACAACAACAACAAATAAATGTACTATGTAAAACAGAAGAAGAATATTTTTCAATGCAATTAGGTTGCATTAGAATTTTAGATGCATTTAGATTTTTTACTCCTTATTCATTAGATGTTATGGGAAAAACTTTGAAATCTGAACAATGTAAAATATTAAATAAATATAATTTAAAACCTTTAAAAGGCATATTTCCGTATGAATATATAGCCTGCGGCTCACAGTCGAAGACTGATATAACTGGAGATAAAACCTGTGGTTCACAGTCGAAGACTGATTTTAATTCTGTGAATAAAATTATGGAAGAAGAACAACTTCCTCCAATAAATAAATTTAAATCAACATTACAACAATCACAATTATCTGACGAAGACTATGTAGAAGCTGAAAAAAATTGGAGAGAGTTAAATTGTAAAACAATGTATGATTATACAATGAAATATCTACAGATGGATGTATTAATACTAGCTGATCTTTTCGAAAACTTTCGTGACATGTGTTTAGAATATTACGGAATAGATCCATGTTATTGTTATTCTACACCAGGTTTAACATGGTTAGCAGGATTAAAACATACTGGTGTTCAAGCCGATGGCTCTAGGACAAAGTCCGTTAAACTTAAACATTATAAAGAAAATACATATGATAAATTATTATTTTTTGAATCTGGAATTAGAGGTGGAGTTTCATCAGTTTTAGGTAATAGATATGTTAAATGTTATAATAAGAAAGTAAATCCACAAGAATATGGAATAATGAAACCTTTATCTCCAGAAGAAAAAGAAAAAATATTAGAAATTTTTCGAACGAAACGAGAAGGAGTAGAACGTGAAAAAGCAATTGATGAATTCATGAGAGAAAACTATTTGTTATATTATGATTTTAATAGCTTATATTCTTCTTGCATGATACAAGAATTACCAACAGGTGAAATGTCATGGTGTAATATTCGTACGACATCAGAGATGTCTACTAGGGCTTCGCCCG